>JALQPE010001688.1:0-523412 GCA_030407315.1 Asparagopsis taxiformis
TAAACGGATGAGATGAAGAAATGTCGAGATGGAAATTGGTAGGGGTACCCCCCTCAGTGGTAGCAGAGAGTTGGCTGTTAAAGTTTGGAAAAAAAAAGGGCTGCCAGTCAAAAGCAACGTGGTGGATTTGCATGTGAATTTTGTTGTACGTCGAAATCTCAATTTCAAGCGGTGGCCACTTAATGTCAGCTGTCACCGCATTCCCGTATTCCAAAGGCATTTTAGAGCTCCTCGCATCATTGCCCCCCGCAATCGATGCATGTGCCACTCCGTCGACCGTCCAACATGCATCACTTTCAGTCAACCTCTCATATCAAACAACGCGGCTCTTTCTCCTTCCCCCCATGCACATCCTGCACTCTCCACTCCTCTAGCTTTGCATCCACACTCGCGACTATCTATACCTGTCTCCAACGACATGCTTGCCCAATCCGACCTGCGCAATATAGCGCTACCACAACTGCTGCACGCCATCAACCCCGCCCTCATGGACCACTTCAGTCTCGATGCTCCGCAAATCCTCTCCGCACTTCTCAAGCAGGAGGTCAGACCCAAGCCGTGTTTGCCACATGACCCCAACCCCGTCCCGCCATCCCATGCGAACAACCTCGACGCCATCCTCGATGAAGTTGTTAGCGGAGCTTCAAGCTTCGTATCCACCACTTCTCACACCCTCCCAACCGTGCAACCACCCACATCACTTCAATCCCTCCAACAACCTCCCCCATCCGTGCAGCCCGTACAAACACAACCTCCCGTCGTGCCTGTCCTTGCTCCAAATACACACCGTACACAATTGCAATCCATACCGTCGCAAACTACAAATCCGTCATCTACGCGCGTTGCAATGGCCGCAGCTGCCGCCGCTGCTGCTGCCGCCGCCGCGGGCGTTGCCGCTCCCTCAAGTCATCTTCGCCGCTTCCCGGCCATACCAAAGTGAGCGAGAAGCGCTCAAGGTCGCGATTCATGGATACACAACAACAACAACAACCGGTTGCACATCCCGCTCCAGCTGGTCAGTATAAACAGATGCAGTTGCCGACTATGCCCGTCACAAGTGCAAATGAGAGCTCGCTCAACTCGGTTGTCAAGATGGAGAATATTACGCCTGTAAAGATAGAAGCCTCCGCACAGGAAGATGCAGATACCGACATGGTTGGTTTCGACGGCGCAGAGCAAGATCCTGATGTCAAAAAGGCAATGCGCGCGGAGCGGAACAGGCAAAGCGCAGCTGCAAGTCGCGAACGGAAAAAACATCAGATCAAAGAACTGGAACGTCGTGTCACGATGTTGTCACAGGAAAACGCGCAGTTGCAGGTAGGACAATTGCAAGCCATCAGGGCCCGACTGGACAAGGAGCGAAACCTTCTACAGGAAAACAAAGAACTGAAGCGTAAGGTAGCGTTCCGAGATAAGGAAATTGAGACATTATCAAGAGCACTTGAATCGCAGCGCTTGAAAAATGGTACATCGTCTGATACAGGTCTGAAACGACCAAGTACGTGGGATGCTGTGGATTGGAAAACTAGAAATGTTGTGACATCTGGCTAATGTGCAGAGTGCAAGTGACTGTAGTTACTTCAGTGCAAGTTTGTACTCTGAAGTGTTAGCTGAGGCGCGCAATCTAGAGCTATTGCCGTGTCCTTGCCTATCTAAGCGCATGATCGTTGTGTAAATAAATTGTTATAAACGCTTCTTCAAAGTTGGGTCCTCTTTTCTTCTCGAGCTCACCTTCCAAGATATCTTCCTTTAGCTTCAGTTTTTCCTATCAATCAGCTGAAATAGGTTGGCTTTGAATATCTGTCAGTCCCTTTCTACTTCCCCCTCCCCCGCTGAGCTTGAGGGGGTGCTACTAACGAGCCCAAGTGCAAACAGGACACAGAGTTCAAATAGACGCCTTCAACATACCAGCAAAACCGAATAAAAACCTTTTCAACGTAGCCCTTCTCGCAATACGAAATTACAGTGTAAATCGGGTGCCGGACTCTTTGGAACTGCCGAATTATTTTGTCCTGCGGGGGAGGGGGCCTAGTTTCCCATTTTGTCAGTTTCACTAAAGTCGCCGCACATTCCTTTTCCATTGGCAAAGTTCTCCGTTATTTGACCCCCGGACAATGTTATCCCATCTAAGGGGTCAGCTTCAGCTTATTATAGGGATGAATTCAAAATAGTATCAGATACTTACCATACATGACTTTATCGAAGGTGTTCTTTTAGAACAGAGACCTTCGACACAATTTCTTCATACAAGTTTGGCCCCTAACTCCTCTTACTTTCTCCAAAACGCCATCAACAGACTTGTAGCCTTCCCAGTCTCATACGAATTTTCAGTGCTACCAAATCCCATTCTGTCTCCACATTCACTAAACGTAGTAGCAATTGGTATCCCGTATATCCAAGCTCCATAGTCGAACTAAATGCTTCCTCCAGTTTACTTTAACGATTCCTCGCGTCGAAGCATTTTGAATTCCAGGCGGTTTGCCTTGTGTTTTCCTGAAACGTAGTTGCCTCTCCTTTGCAAACTTTAGAGGACTTCAGTCGCTCTTAACCAGGAATAGCGATCAACTTCGTAAGGCATCACAAGCTGTCATGTTCCATTACCTTGTGATCTGCTTGAATGAATTTGCGCCTATAAGAGCCAAATGCCTCTGTTGCCTCCTTTCCATGCCCGTCTCCATAGCTTCTCTGATCCAGGAGCTGATGGTAACAGGGCACTCTCCGCTTCTTCTTTATCGATACGCAAGATCCCAGTGATAGATACATCATTGAGCGCTTGGCATTTGAAAGCCTCTTGCTTTCCGAATCAATATCTACGGCTGAATTTCTGAAAGCGGTATGTTGTTATTCCTCCTAAACAAAGATTACCTCTTACTATCGTAGGCTCGTCAAAATGAATTTGATTAGCTCTAATTGAACTTGTACTTTCCGCAGTTCCAGCAATCGATGTCTTCAATTCCTTCAAGAATCTAGAGTGCTATCTTTAGATTGAGATGTATCGTGCTTCACTGCAGGCCGCAGACAGCGGTTCTCCGCAATTGCATTTTGGCTGAGGACTAATTTGCAGGTACATAATCATTGGTTGATTGTGCTCGAGTAGGTCTGCTCCGATGGCATTCACTCATCACTGCTGAGAACAGAGTGGGTGTGCACGAAATGTGACTGTTCTATATCTATCTTTTCGCATTGATTGGGATTCGTCTTTTCCTGTGACACGCAGCTGCGATCCCGACAGTTCGGTTACTGCCGCGTTCAGCACCTATTGACTGCGTTTCAAATATGTAGAGCATAGTCAATTTTGACCTGCTCGTTTTGCTTATGGTATGTGCAGTTCACTTCCCGTAGTACCAGCTTGTGTGTGAATTCACCCCCATAGATATCTCCTCGAATAGTGCAGCTATTGTGAGATACGTGTTGCTTGAGGTCGTTACATATTTCACTCTCCCACCAGTACTCCACCTCGTCGCGTGCATACGATTGGAAGTAGTCAGCTGAATACGGTAAACACAATGAATTCAAAACGCACCAAATTCGATATGAGAGACTTTTCTTGATCACAACCACTTCATACCATCCGTATCAGATATCCCGTCCCGGCTTCCCGTTCCAAGCTTATCCTGCCCCAAAATACTAGCGACACCACGATCGGTCTCGAAATATTTCATTTCCAGAAGCTCAAGCCAAAATTCAAGTGGACAATCGCATCAGGCGGGAAGGAGGTTTGGGATATGGCGTGTTTATACGGATTGTTCAAAGTGGCGATAACGCAGCAGACACAGTCATCTATCGATTTGAAGCATATTTTGCAGTTGAAAAAAGTCTACGAGATTTAATCCCAAACTTTTAGGTCGCCGGAGATTGATCAATTTCTGTGCAGGTGCTACATCTTCCAACCTTATGCTTCCTACTCTTCAATCGAATCCCTCCAAACCAGGAAACTCTTTCCCTGAAAAAAACGTTGGAAGCGCAGTTCATCTAAAGTCACAAACATGACGGCTAGAGTATCTTGCTTTCAAATCCCAAGCATTGCGACCCTATCAAAAAGAGCCCATCGCGCAATTAACAGCAAACCTCCCGCCTATGCACTGCCGAGCCGAACCATCAAATTTGCACAGCCCCGACGGCTTGTGAAATCCATGCAGGTAGCGGACAAGCCATCTACGCCAGATGATCGCAAACGTGGAATGCGGCCCAAGCAAAGTCTGGGGCAGAATTTTCTGCGAGACCACAACATTATCAACAAAATTGTGAACGAATTCGGCGCCAGTAAGGAGCTCTTATGCGCGGACGCACGCGTCGTTGAAGTCGGACCTGGTCTGGGAGCGTTGACGGATCGGTTATTAGAGAGACATCCCGACATGTTTGCCATAGAAATTGACCAACGCGCAGTCGCACACCTCAGAGATAAGTATCCACATCTGGAGGTCTGTCACGCAGATGTACTTGACACTGATTGGAGTGGTTTGTCGAGAGCTAACGCTGCGCCATTGGCCGTTTCGGCAATCTGCCCTACAACATTGTGTCGCAAATTTTGTTCTCAATGCTCGAGGCGCCTGCGGGTGCAATTGGCGTTGCAGTCGTCATGATGCAGAAAGAGGTTGCAGAGAGGATTGTTGCTCGAACGCGCACAAAAGCATATGGAATTCTGTCCGTCGTGGGACAATTGTATTCTAAACCGAAGATTTTGTTCTCAGTACCGAATACTGCGTTTTATCCAAAGCCGGATGTAACGTCTGCAATGGTCAGGTTCGAATTTCGGCCAGATCCGTGCTTGGACGTTCGCAATACTACACTTACTGCTTCGTTGAGGAGGGTTGTTCGTACTGCGTTTAATCAGAGGAGAAAGGTACTGCGTAATTCACTTAGAATTCTCTGTGAAGAGGTTGACCTGCAATTACCCGAACACTGGGCTATGAAACGAGCGGAAGAACTCCACCAGCAGATTTTGTGAAAATAACAGAGTACTTGTTCCAGAAGGAACTGGCCGAAGCTGACATTGTTGCAGCTGGAGAGAATCCTGTGACAGTTTGGAGAAAGCTTGCACCGTTAAAATGACCAACGATATGTGTATATCCACCGGTAGTAATGAGACTTGATATGCTCAATTTCACCATGAGTACCACGTTACCGAGGGTAGTTCTTGGCTTATTTTATTGAAATTCAACATATTCGATTTGTTTCGGGATCTCCGCCTATTTCCATCTCCCATCTCTTCAGGCTCCGCATCCTCAGGTATTGTCTAGACTAGTTCAACCACTAACCATGGCGTCATTCATAGCTTCTTTGGTGCTGGGCACTAAGAAATGGAACACAGGGGCGTCTGAAAGAGTTCAACCTTCGCAATCTCAGCGCAGCGCTCAGAAGAGAACACGAGCCTTTTCACCCAAATCACATCCACTCCCACATGGAGCACGCTCCCCTCCCTCCATGGTCAGACTTGCAGATTCGCGAGGAAGCATCACATGGGATGAAACAGAATACGATGTTATCGTAGTAGGAGCAGGTCATGCGGGCTGCGAGGCAGCCCTGGCTTCCTCTTTCCGTGGAGCTCGCACCCTCCTCATCACTCTGAATTTGGATCGAATCGCATGGCAGCCTTGCAATCCTGCAGTTGGAGGCCCAGCAAAGTCGACATTAGTGCACGAAGTAGATGCAATGGGCGGTTGGATTGGTAAGGTTGCTGACCGAACATATCTGCAGCGTCGCATTCTCAATAGGTCGAAAGGGCCTGCTGTTTGGGCTCTACGCGCACAGACGGATAAGCGAGAGTATTCAGAGGTGATGACGCGTATTTTGAATGAGAGAAGTGACAGTCCTGAGGGGAACTTGGACATCAGGGAAGGAATGGTGCATGACCTCGTTCTGGGTGAGAACGATGATATTGTTGGCGTCACGACATACTTTGGTTCCGCCTTTCGCACAAAGACGGTAATTCTGACAACTGGAACTTTTCTTGGAGGCACAATTTGGGTGGGCGCCAAATCAATGCCTGCGGGGCGTTCAGGTGAAATGCCGTCTTTCGGTCTCACTGAAACTCTGCAAGGTCTCGGGTTTGAGACAGGGCGTTTGAAAACAGGCACTCCATCTCGCGTCGATTCCAGAAGTGTGGATTATTCCAAAATGCAGCCTCAAGGTTCTGACGAAGATGATCACTGGTTCAGCTTTGATCCAGCAGAGTGGGTCCCACGCGATACAATGAGTTGCTACCTCACGAGAACAACGGAAGCGACACATAAATTGATTCGCGATAACCTGCATCGAACGCCAAAATATGGAGGCTTCCTGGAGTCTAAAGGTCCACGTTACTGTCCGAGCATAGAAGACAAGATTGTGCGTTTTGCAGATCGTGGGTCGCATCAAATATTTATAGAGCCAGAGGGCAGAACAATTCCAGAACTATACATTCAGGGATGCAGCACGGGATTACCAGAGGATGTCCAGGTCGCTTTGTTACGAACGATTCCAGGATTGGAACAGGCTAAAATGGTGCGCCCTGCGTATTCAGTAGATTACGATTACATTCCTGCCACGCAACTATCAACTACAATGATGAGTAAGAGGTGTGATGGCCTTTTCCTCGCTGGTCAGGTTTGCGGCACAACTGGATATGAAGAAGCTTCTGCGCAAGGGCTTCTCGCCGGCATCAATGCCTCCCGCAGGGCACAGGGTGAAAACATGGTTTCTCTCACTAGGGAAAGTTCATTCATTGGAACTATGGTGGATGATCTCTGCACCAAGGAATTATTAGAGCCGTACCGAGTCCTTACTTCACGCTCTGAATATAGGTTGCTTTTGAGAGCTGATAACGCTGATGAGCGCATGACTCCTTTGGCAAGATCTTGGGTATGATTGATGATTATCGATGGGAGCTGTTTAATTCAAAATCAATGCGTCTTCGAGAAGAGTTATCCCGACTTGAAAGCTCTCGAATCGTGGGGACAAGTGATATTGCAAACCAACTTCGGCATATTTCCGTAGCGACCATCCATCAGAGCTCTACTCTCTCGGAAGTGCTACGCCAACCCGGTGTGCACTATAATCATTTGGAAAGTATTGGATTAGGTGGCAAATTAAGAGACCCTTACGAGCGTGATCGTGTTGAAACTGAGGTTAAGTATGAAGGTTATATTAGACGCCAAATGGATGAGATTGAGAAAGCGAAGAAAGCTTCTTCAAAGCCGATCGGTGCAAATCTGGACTATTCGACAATCAAGGGTTTACGGCGTGAGGCACAAGAAAAGCTCTCGAAAATTCGTCCTGAAACTCTTGGTCAGGCAGCAAGAATTGGTGGTGTCAATCCAGCAGATGTTGCAGTCCTGACTGTTCACATTGAGAAATTGAAGAGCTTGGAGAAACGTGAACCGATTACACCAGTTTTGCGCGGCACGGAAAAAGAAGCGACTGTGAGATGAACCTTACGTGAAAATGGCTAGATTGTTCTTCGATTTGACTACAGACCAGCGTGGAAGATTGAGCACTAGCAACGCGAACTGTGGTTTCGGCTGATGTCACGACATAAATGAGTTCATGGATATATAGGGAAACAAAATTGTACAGCTACTTGCGACTGAATCATCACCAACGGTTTCTGGCCTCAGAACAAGAGGGATCCATATATTTAACATGACCGGCGCTCAAAAATGATGCTGCTAGGCAACCTATAGACTGATGTACTGTTACAATAGGCCGGAAAGCCTCGTAGTTAACTGGGTAGTACTGGGGATATTCACAGGAAGAATAATAGAACTGAAGACAAGAGCATCAAACCCACATGAGATGCCAAAGCTGGGCGAGATACTGCGCAATTTCATCAGATCCCATCTTAGACTCTCCAAACAAACGGTCCACAAACGTAATCGGAACTTCACGCACATCCAATTGCATTCGTTTGGCACGCACGATGATCTCCATCTGAAACACATACCCTTTCGATTCCATCTGGTCCATAATACGATCAAAAACGTCTCTCTTATACAACCTGAAACTGCCAGTAAGATCGGACACACCGGGACGCAACAAAATGTGGGCGATATAATTTGCGACACGCGAAACAAGCTTTCTACGCAAGGTCCAGCCGCACACGCCTCCCTCGCGCACATAACGGGTGCCGGTCACCACGTCACAGCCGGTGTGTCGCTGCTTTTCGATGAACTGCGGGATGAATTTGGGATGATGCGACATGTCAGCGTCGAGAATAAAGATGAGATTACCGGTTGCTTTCTTGGCCCCATGCGCATAGGCTGTTCCGAGACCGAGTTTGCCGCTGCGCGGCGCCAGAATGATCTTGTCTGCGCCGTAGCAATTCTGCAGCGCCTTCGCGACTTGTTGCGTGCCGTCGGGGGACGCGTCGTCGATTATGATGATTTCGTAGTTGGCGGCCGATTCGGTGAACGCTTTGTCGAGGAAGTAGACCATGTAGGGCAGGTTTTCTCGCTCGTTGTAGGTCGGGAGCAGCACGGAGAATTTGTCCGTTGACATGGCTGATCTCATGTGGAATGATTGTCGTTGGCGTGTTCAATTGAGGATTGTCGGATGATGCGGATTTGGTTGTGCCTCATTGATGGGAGCGCGACGGGCGAGAGGACATTGGAATGGGTGTGTGATGGTTGTAAGAAGGTACGAATCGGTGACTTGTGTGCTCAACGAGCAAACTAATTTGGAGAATTGCGTGACACAATCAATACGAAATATATCAGTACGTGTCGTGTCAGTCACTATTCAACGAGGATGAAATTTCGAAAACTTTCAAGCGATTTAGAGTCGATCACAACGTCCGTTTAATGCAATCACCATCAAGTATGTTGGGTTTCTTAACCTCGTTGTAGTTGAACGATGTACCCGAGGGTAACACAGTTCTCTCCACCATCTATACTCAGAGAATTGAATGTAAATCAAGTTTCCACCATCATCATACAGAGTCAATCTCAACAGTCATTCTCCTCCCTCGTCGTCAAAGAACTCAACCTCAAGTTCAACACCCTCCAAGGCAACCGCATCACCATGTCGTAACTTGCGCCCGCGACGCATATCAACCTCCCCATTTACAGCAACAGCGCCAGAAGCAATAAGCATCTTTGCCTGGCCGCCGGTATCACAGAAGCCCTGCAGCTTGATGAAAGATTCCAACCGAATAAATTCGACACCATCCTTATCTCGCATTTGGCGCGCATATACGCGGGCGCCGCGTCGCGATCTGCCAGACGTCGAGCACGGGGCGCCAACTCGTCGTTGACAGAAGGACGCGGTAGCTACTGGACGCGTGGTCATTGGCGCGCCGGTTTGTATCCATGCTGGCATGCGCCCGCCGTTGCACATCTTGCTTACAAGTTTGGCGAATGATCAACGCGTCCTCTTCAGCGTGTGCGACGCATGCTATCTTGGCGCAAATTGGCCTGACGTGTCGCTGGTTGAAATTGGAATATTTGCCAATTCATCCAAATTGCCTCCGACCAGCAGGGCGCAACGTGGCCATCCACTTGCCCGTCTGCGCGGCCCGCAACATAATTAGCGACGCACACAGGTCGTGTTGTTTCGTTTTCATGCCCCCCTGCTCATCATGCACAAGTATTCCGCGCTTGCAGACGAGCCAGAATGGGCGTTCGAAAACCCAAATTCTCCAAACCCTGATGATATTCCAAGACGGAAAGGCCTGGCACAGCTTTTCACCGTGCGAGATGTCTTGCTTTCCCGAATGGAGGGCAGCGCCGGTATGCAAATCGTCTATGAACACATCCGCCAATGCGCGTTTTATCTATGGTGGGCTATGGCGTACATTTATCTCATTTTTGTTCAGCAACCACTCACCTTTTGTGCTGTCGCCTTGACAGACTATCTGTGGATGCGCTGGCCGTGGATGGGGCTTCGTGACTACATCGCTCGCTTGCTTCACGCAACTTTGCGAAGGATTAATCCGCGAACCGCAGAGTACTTTTTCTCCAAGGCCGCCTTTGGACATTATATCGGCACCGATAGAGCCCTACTTCCTGGCGAGCAGAAGAAAATCCCGTTTCATTCCGTCTCTCTTAACGGATGCGCATGGATGCTTCCCTATCACATTGGTGTTTGTGAAAGTAAGTGAAATAGTTTGATATTCGAGCAATTACAAACCAGCTTGCGAATCATGTCCACTGACATTTAGATACAATGCGTCACAGTTTTGAAGAAAGAAGGCATGGTGGACGAAAACACAATATGGCTCGGTTCCTCCGGCGGCGCACTCATCGCTGCAGCAGCCGCATTGGACCTTGACCTCAATTTTCAACTCAATTTTTGTGCCAATGTCGGCATGGAAAGCAATCAACAGCATGCACTCGGTCCTGTTGGAAAAATGAGCCATTACATAGGACCACATATACGTCGCTCACTTCCGAAAGATTGCCATATCAAGGCGTCAGGCCGCCTAAGGATTTCCGTTACAGAGACACCGCATGCAGGCGAATTGTGGGGAAACACCCTTGTCGATAAGTTTTCAAGTCGACAGCATCTGTACAATATGTTAATGGCTTCCACATACATCCCATTCTACTATGAAGTGCCCGTACGACCTGGACGGGGTGTCTTCTACTGGGATGGTGGCTTCTCGAATAACCAGCCGGTCATTGTAGATGAAGAGACGGGCAAAGTTTTGAGTACAACTGTGAGCCCGACAGCACGGAAAGCAGATATTAGTCCTAGAAGACAGGAAACTTGCAATATTGAGCATCTCTTGCCTGGTGATCGCCAAAGCGCTCTGGATGTCTATGCGAGGGGAAAGGCAGACGCGATGGAATATGTGAAAAGGATGAGGCAGCTTTATGGCGAAACTGGTTCCATACAAACTGTGGAGAACAATAATTAACTGTGTTTTGAATTATATGTAAAGGTAATTGTTTTGTCACGGATATATTTCATTTGTGATCATGGGAGTGAACGTTGCCAAGGATTTGTGCTGAAAGTTGGCAGTCTCAAGACACGAGAGTTTGGAACGTATTGTTGTACGTTTGTCGCGAGGCACAAAATACCGTTCTCCATCAACTGTGCGCCACAGTCTGATGATCGAGTATTGGCCCTCATATTTTGTTTCTGAGGTAGGAATATGAGCAGGTTCTTTCAAAATCTTGTGAGAGATACTTACGATCTATGAGCAGAGTATTTTCTATCGCTACTAACTACAAAGCTCCACCAAACATTTGGTAATTTGAACCCCCCTATAAGAGAGCAATACTAGCCACAAAATATATTCCCCCATCACGATATGATTCGTACCACGTACTATAATAATACCCAAAATGCTTCGTTGAAGAACTACTTACACTCAGAAAGAGCTTTGCATTGATTTCTTGCACGCGTCGCTTTGAGGTACGCTGGAAAAAGCATCTATTTTCATCTCGCCCATCCCAAGCTTGATGGCGTCCTATATCGCTTCCAATCACAAATGGCGAAAGGACTCTCAAACTAGCGTCTATCGCTGTACTACCATGGCATTCGTGAATTGAGACGGACTCGTGCCATGGCAACTGCTTATATTCAAGCAGACTTCCAACAAATCCTCCGAAGAATAGAATAGTATCTTCCTAGCTAGACATCGTTATTTTCCAACTTATGGCCCACACTTTCTCCAGCTGAACAATGTCTTCATTCTGAGTTATTTCAGATACATCCGTTATACACACATTTTACAAAACGAGAACATGTAACTTTTTCCCAACGTGCAGTCGGATCCACCCGAGACAATAATTATATCTTCCATGAGTTGCAGAGATTGATAAAGGCGAGAGAATATAGTTATCGGCTTCTTGAACTGTTCTGTAATCCCATCGCTTACTCTGGAGGCAACCGTGATGTTTGTCAGAACATCTCCTTATCATCATCCATTTTCTACGCCATATTTTTTGTGCTTCTTACTTTTGATGCAAATGTGCACTAAGGGAATGTACGGGTAATATGTTGTGACTTCCTATTCCTGAAACTATATGATAAATCACGTGAGCGATACTTGGAAATTTCGCTGTTCAAGATCGAGCATATTTTTTCCTAGAGCTGCGATACATTCTGAGAGATTCGTTCGCAACGGCCATATATAACCGTTAATATAACAGTTACTTAATTTTTCAGTACTGTTCTGATATACGAAACTCCTAGCTTCAATAGCTAGGGTATTCTAATGTCGCATGTTCACTGCATATTGACCTTATGGTTTGTATCGATATCAACATGACTATCCTTACTCAATACTGAGAACTAGTTTGTCAAGATTAGAGAATTACACCTTGCGCCATGCAAACACCACTCCGCGGAAGTCAAATGGCCAACAAACATCTACCTTTCTTCTCATAATCGGAATGAGGATCGAAAGTCAAACTCAAGATAAGTCTACAGTGGAATATCATGCGGTTCGCAAGAATGTTGAGGCAACGAGGGTGAACGGGAAAAAAGCTGCACTGAACTGTGATAAAATAAATTGAAAAAGTCTGACGAAAAAGAGCGATAGGCATCTATAAAGCAGTTTGAGTTGTTTGCAAACTCTCTCGTGGTTGTATTCAGCGCCTGTATTTTAAAGGAGATGGAATATGCTGCTTCTCCGATGAGTTGAGCCATATATTTCTCCGGATTACTTTCTGCTGTTCGAGCAAAGACTGAAATCTAGAAAGTTGAGATAAATACTTTGGGTTGCTGTCACGCTTTAGCAGTTTCATGAAGTGAGCAGAGTAAAATTGGGGAGTGCCGCGTTGTCATGAAAGGAGGGCAGACTGGAGTGCATGTTAGGATTCTCGTGCGAAGAAGCCATTGATTGTACGTTAATTTTGAGCAAGTCGGGTACGATCAAGAAGGTGAGAAGCGCTCTGGACTGTCAGTAGAAATGAATGGGCTCACTCGTAGAAATTGGTACCTCACCGCAAATTTTGAGGATAAATCAGTGTCATCCCCAATAGTTACATAGATTTATTTGAGCTGCACTTGCAGAAAGGTTTTTGCAAGCGATATAATTGATACGGTCAGGAACGACAACAATACACAAGTTTGAATGGTCATGATAGCGATTTGGAAAAACGTCAAAGAATTTAAATTGGGCGTATCATACGAGAGGCGTGACTTTCTTTCATGGATGAGACGTGAGAGGAGGAAAGTCAACTGAAGAGTTTGGAGGTTGTTGGAAGAAAATGTAGTGGTGTAATAACACGACGGGAGGCGTGTACAATGACGGGGAATTGCATTTGTGCTACAAAGTTCTGGAAGCAAGCGAGTCTTTTCTACTGGCGCATTTGTCATAGTAATTTGCGAGAGTGAGTTGGTGGATGTGATATTAGGACATGAAGCAATGACATTCTATACTTAGAAGGGTGCTTGAGGACAGAGTGTTTGAAAATGAAGGAGCGCGTGCCGGACAGGGCCGGAAAATTGTTGTCGCAATCTGCAATCTGCAATCAGGAGATTGGAGACGTTGCAGTACAGCAAGCTGAAAACATGACATGTTGCGAAACGACCAATGAACATGGGAAATAATTTTTGGGGAGAAATACAGGGGCCATGGACAAGGTTGATTTTGGTTAAATTGAAAAGATCTGGCAATCTCATATCGACGAGATTATGCAACTGTAAACATAGGAGCGATTGTCTGCGTGTGAACGAGATGTGGAAGAGGTTGTAGAACTCACTACGTGTGAGTCGGGGGCGGGGCGTGCAGGGCGAAAAGAGTAAGTTGCAATTCGGACGGTGTTTTGGACAAGTAAGAAACGGATGCATGACGTAGCGTCTGGCGGGCGGGGATGGTTCTCGTGAGGGGTGGCGGATTGGATGCTTTCTTCTGCAAGCCAAGTAAGATACATGTAGTGCGGAATGGGCACACGTAGTGAGGTTGTAAGCACACTGTAATCGCGGGGTGCAAATTGATTTCGGAAAGAGCTCGTGACGTGGAATTTGTAAGAGTCTGCTCCACGTGTAGCTCATCTTGACAAGCTTAGCGCGACTAGGGTATTGGGCATGTAAATTGAAAAAATTTGGAGGCAAAGAGTTGATTGGACAATCTGGGCGATGAAATGATCAATTGCAGAGCGGTCCGCACCAAGGCGTCCGTGGATGGGTGTGTATCAGAGCGCTGCTGACGAAATGGCGTGACGTGGACGCAATCTGCCGCATCTCGCCATAAAATAGCATTACGCGCGCAAGCGGCGAGCGCCGCCGTGTCAGCGAAAATTGCGCAGCTTCCACTCGCCTGACGGTTGATCGGCCGGAGGCGGAAGAGCCGACCAACAGCAACACAGTATCCCAATTTTCAACCAATGAAACAACTGTAAGCCCCAAGTCACGGTGTCCAAACTCGCCGCCTCGATGCGGGCAACAAAAGCGTGACGTCGATCTCATTCAATTTGTGCTCACAGCTTGGCACAGCGCACAACTTCATACAGTACCACCGTGTCTTTTTTCCAATATTCACCCGCCCGATTCCGTGCTGTCATGCGCTGCGCCGTCGATTATGACATCCATGCCGGCAGCAGTCACCCAACAAAACACTGCCGCAACACACGCCCGTTGTTCATGCGTCCGTCTACGCGCCCCACCCAATGACTCGTCCATGCACCACCCAACTCGTTTGCACACACGCAACACCCACCGACGCGCGCGCGCCCCTCATCCCGCCGTCCAGCGCCATCGCCGCCGCCTTGACCGTCGCCGCCAGTCCGACCACCACCACCGTTGCCACAACCACTGCAACCGCCTTTGTTCCCCCACTCGCTCCATCGCTCCCCCATCATTCCCGTCCGCTCGCGACGAGCCCGCGCGCCGCCATGCCCGGTGACTCGCCCGCCCCCCCGCCGCTTCGAGCCCCGCGTCAACTCCCCTCCGCCCTCGACCTGCTGCCCAAAATCGTCGCCGACCGCGCCTCCAATAAACGACTCGTCTTCTTCCTCGACTACGACGGCACCCTATCGCCCATCGTGGAGGACCCCGACTCGGCGACCATCCCGGAGCGCACGCGCGAGGCGCTCTCCCTCGTCGCCAGTCGCTACACTACCGCCATTGTGACGGGTCGCTCGCGAAAAAAGGTGATGCGTATGGTTCAATTGCAGCAGCTCATCTATGCTGGCAGTCACGGCTTTGACATTGAGGGCCCCAAAGGCCTCGTGTGTCACCGTGTCGCCGCGGATGCATTGCCGTTGCTCAAGTCGGTGTCGGACGAATTGGTCAAGCTCGTGCCCAGTTTCCCCGGCTCCTCGGTCGAGGATAACGAGCTGTCGATATCGTTCCATTATCGCAAGGTGCATCCGGATCTGGTCGCGCAGGCGCAGGCGGCCGTGGACGAAATTGTGAAACGACATGGGCTGATGCGCAAGAGTGGAAAGATGGTGTACGAGGTGCGTCCGCACTATGATTGGCACAAGGGAAAGGCGGTGGAATATCTGTTGGAAGAGTTGCAGTTGAGGGGCCCAGAGGTGTTGCCCATTTATATTGGGGACGATTTGACGGACGAGGACGCGTTCAAGGTGTTGCAGGGGAGGGGCATTTCAGTGATTGTCGCAGACGCGTCCATTTCAAGATATACATTGGCTGATTGTCGTCTCAACGACCCTATTGAAGTGCAAAGGCTGTTGTGGCACTTTGCGCGTCAGGACATGAAGCAAGGCTTAGATGTGCCGGTGGCTTCGGAATGAGCAAGCTAGCTGCGGCTATTATTTTGAATCGTGGGATGCACAGCTAGGTGGGATTGAACGTTCTACGACTAGCGGGCGGCTTCCATGTTGTAAATTTATTGCCAATATCTGCTGCTGCTGCTGCCGTGCGCGCCTGTGGTAGATGGCGATAGAATTGTGATGTTGTTTGGCTTTGGCTGGCTGCCAACGCAGCATCATTTCTGTTTGGAAACACTGATTAACATATAAAACTAATAGAATTATGTTGAATCGGGCCACGGAGCATATACCCTAGTTCCTTACGCAGGCAACAATGTCCGTTGCGATAATGGCCATGGCATGCGCAAATTTGTGCCTCCTCGCTACGTCATAACCAGCGCCCATCGTCTGTGCGCGGAAAGCCGATGCAAACCAACGTGTACGATGATAAGAGCACAACTCGCGTCGGCTAGCTGGCAGCTCGCACTCCCACCAAATTGAATCACTTGTCCGCCCATCCACTATATATTCCCGGGCACTCAACGAGCACACACGATCCTTGCTGTGGCCGCGCATGGCCACAGACTGCCGCGCGACACGTTGCTCACAGCTGGAAAGCACCGCGTCGTCGCGCACGCCTATTTTAATCAATTGGTGCAGCGAGCGGCGCTTGCCGCAATTGTACCAGAGGCGGATGGATATAGATACTGCAGCGCACGCAAGGCCGGACGCTGCTACAAATCGGCGTGCCCGCGCGCGCGCCAGCCGATTGCAACTTGTCGCGATTGACGACAATGGTGCACGTGACGCAACTCGTCAGATGGACACAGCGTTACTTACGTGGCAAATGCATTTTCTACTTTTCTATCAAATGCATAAATATTTGGTCGACTCGCCGTGCTGACACGGCATCCACACGATTTGTCAGCATTTTACACGTTCGACTCGTTTACAATTGTCCCATTGTAATTGCTCTCTACTTGCCGCGGTAACGTTCAGACATATACAATTCGCGCACCGCTCGCAGTACACTCTTGCCATCGTCTGATAATATATGCATTACAGTGCGTACCCCACCCTCTCCGCACGCCCCAACAAGTTTCGTTATTCCTTCCGCAAGCTCTCCAGCAGCGTTCAGCCCCTCGCCCCCATCCGCAAGTCCCTCACAAGCGTCGATCAAAGCGCCCTGCACAACTTCATCCCCTGCCGCCACCAACTGTCCGTATATCATGCTCATTTCCATCCCACGCCGGCCCGTTTGCGCACCAGGGTGCCGTAACAAACTGCGTACCAAGCCGCAAACAGCGTGTGGTAATCCGTAAATTCCGCGTTTGTGACAAATTGCGCGACACACAGACGCAATAGCTGTCAATGTCTCCTCTCCGACATCCGCTTCCTCCGCTTGCGCTTTCACTAGTATATTGCCCAGTTCCACCATTACTTGCTGCGTCATCACACCACTCATCTCAAAAGCAGCACCGCGCACTATCGCCATCTCCGCAGTTTGAACGCACATCAACGCACTCTTCCAGCTCATATCTCGTGCGCAACTGATTTGTGACTGTACCGCATCCCGATCTCGAGCTCGAACATTATTCATACTTTGGCTTGATTCGATCATTCTACAGCAAAGCTCAAGCAGTGTACAAACAAGCTCTCCAGTAGCTTCCTTCTCAAGCCTTACAGTCATAATTAAGTCTTGACGCTTTCTCACAGGTATGAACCCTTCGAAAACACCTTCTTTCAATATTATTCCACCTCCACACAATATTGTCGCGCCCGCAAGTACGCCTCCGCGCATTCGTTCGCCGTATCTCACACACGTCGTCGCTTGATCCAAATCCAGCGTTTCACCAACCGAACAACGCTCATTCAGAGTACGCCGCATTTCAGCTGTAACAGTGCCACTGATCTCACATATCTCATCATCTGACCCAGAACTAATAATAGCTGCCAACAACTGTATTCCTGAAGTGCGCACATCCGCCTTTCCACTGCAAAGAAATTGCAATGACAATGCGCACAAGTTTGAGGTTATGAGCTTGCTGACTGCATTTCCCGTGAAGCTAGAGTATATTGAAGGGTGACCACAGAATAGTAGAAGTAATTCGCGCCCAGCATCTGTCAGTTCGTCATCTTGTAGACTTTCCGACACGATATTTGAGGCAGCAGCAAGTCCAGGACGAGTCATTCGCCTTAGAAACTTGTCTAGCTCTGCTACTGCCAAAGTCAGCTTTTCTGAATGTTGTGATAACGCGGCTATCAGTTCCGCCAGAGAGACACGAAGACTGAGAGTCGAACTGAGTAGTCTCAGGCACATACAACGTTCGCTTGAGTTTCTGCCTTTTGTCAGTTCTTTCAGCGTTTGATTCAGTAACGCAGAGACGATACGACTGTACCGACTCACAATGTCCGCCTCTATAGAAACATCAGAAGGACACCCTTCTGTCGTATGTTGTATCACGCTGTACACATTACGTGCCAAAAAACCAACAGCAGCGAATGACGCGCTTTCGTCTTTGGCTATTTTGAAAACTGAGTCAATCAACCCGATTGCAGACTCACCAGAGGAGGCATTCCTTTCAAATTGCACCAGGCGCCGCAAAATCCAGTCGCATTTCATATGTTGCAACGCCTGTGGCATCATATACTTCCAGAATGACAACGAAGCATATTTCATGCTGAGCACAGCTTGAAACGCCTCTTCTTGGCAGTCTCCAGAAGAAAGGACACCATACTTCTTCTCTATGCACTTTGCAATATCCCGCTCATCTTTGTCAACGAGATAACGATCCGGGAGGCCTTGAATTAACCTAAATAGCGCCTTTGGACCTGAATGACACCCATCAGACTCATTTGCCTTTTCTTCTGATGCCGAACAGTTGGTAATTCTTGCTACCAATGCTGCTGGTAATGCTCGTCGTACTATGCTAGTTTCGAGTAATTCCTCCCATCGTGAATCATCGACATCATAGTTCTCCGCATATTGTCCCAAAAATGTAACGAGTCCCACAGGAGGTTCGCAATCGCTTAGAGAGTAATCCAGCATCCGACTTAGACTACCAATAATCGGAGTGACAGCCCCCAGAGCTGAATCATCATAGAAGAACCTCCATTTTGAAATTTGTGCTTTGTCGCTTCCCGAAAACTCTTCATAGCATTTAAACAACAAGATGAAAGCTCGTTGCATAGAAGGCTTCACGCGATCTCCAGACTTACTAGCTGCAAATGCATGTAGAAGCACTGAAATGAATCTGATCAGGTTGAAACAAACATTAGGATCCGATGGCGGTGCATCACGAGAAAATAGATCCAACAACGTTTCCAAAACCCCGGCTTTTGATTCCCCACCGTAATGAAATGGCGAGCCGCGAGCTGAACTAACCAAGCCACTATTGATAATGTTCTGCAGTTCTTCTGAAGAAAACTGCATACCTGTACGAATTGCAGCAAAAAATACTGAAGCCAACAAGTATAACGACCCACAACGTGCCTCGAGAGATGAGCCATGATTTGCGAAAACTGGAAAAACAACCTCACGAGCTGCCGAAAGCACTGAGGATGTCTCTGATGTATTGACAGTCTCCAGGATGAGAGCGACCAGGAAAGAAACGATGGGGGCATCCTCTGAAGAAAATGTATCCTTTGCATCTGATGACATGAGTTCTCGTATACACTGCGCCGGTTGTCCACGAGGTAATGATCCAACTGCCTCAGCTAATTCTCTCTGAACCGTCTTGTCCTGGAAAACTTCCGTCATGATTCCGAGCAGCGGAAAACCGTGGACAGTGCTTGTCAGGGTTTTGAACAGAATGGGTAGAGTTCGAGTTCCATGATAGGAACGAATGAGCGTGACGAGCAATGATACGCGTGATGGTATTCTAACATAGTTGCGACGGCTAGATTCTCGTTTGGTGACGATACTGGCGAGCAGTTTTCCAACATCGTCAGACACTGTATCCAGAGAAAATGTCAGAATAGCCTTTATCGGATCTGTTAACCATTGGATTGCATCCATGTGTAGATTTTTCCGCGCATACAGATCTGCAAGGATTTTCACAAGGTCGGTGAACCAAGCTGCGATTGATTTCCCAAGATTGATGGATTTCTGCTTCTGCTCCTTAACCACCGTCTTGTCACCTGCGACTTTTGACTTTTTCGAGTGTCTGCTTGCTGTCTGTAAACGCGCATCGTATGAAGGTCGGTAAATACTCAGTTCATGCCCAACTTCAAACAAGGCCGTGAGGGCTTCAGTTCTGACGCGCACTCTTGCAGCCGTTTCGTCTGCTCCATTTTCTTCCGACTTTCCGCTCGATGTCAACGTTTCGCACGCAGAAAGTGTCGATTGATGCAAAGCATTGCAAATGTCACGGAAAAAGACCAGGACCTGACAGACGTCCATAGGTAGCTCTCCCCACCCACGCTTCTTCACGTAGGTCGCTGAAGATGCAAGCGAGCGAACGAGATGGACGTAGGATCGTAATGCGTACCCCGCAGCTTGTGCAAGTTGAGGGCTGGTGGACGTTCCGAAGAATTTCAAAAGAGCGGTTTGTGAATTTGAAGGGCTGATAAAGAGTGAGGACGACAGCACTCTGTCACACAAGTGAGCAAGTCGTTTGGGTGCTGATATAAGAGGTATGAAGAGTTGGGAGGTTGCAAGAGACTGTAACATCTTCTCCTCGCGAGTATGTTTTTGCAGCTCAAGTTGCGTTGTTAGCAAATTAATAGCAAGCGGTTCAACAGTCGCATCCGTCTGAAGAATTTCCATGACAACAGCAGTTAGCGCCGTGTTTTGCGCTAGTGTTGGCGTAAGCAGAGGAACATCTCGCGAGTGGATGTATTGCAATGCAGCAAGAACGGCTTGTTGCAAATGAGGACCCCCTGTAAGATGTTTGGCTGCTATGGCGAAGAGAACTGACGGTAGCTGGACGTCATAAGTTGCCTTCTCGGTGGATTGTAGCAGCTTCACGAGAAGACGCCAATACATTGGGTGCGCCTGCTCGTCTTCGGTTTGAAGGATGTAGAAAACATGCTGTTGCACGAGTGGTGCTGGATGCGGCGTGAGAGTCTTGCTGTTGGAGATGAGGTTTTCACAGAGTGCCAACTTTTCAGCAATAGACACATCTCGGCTTCGAAGGGATTTGGCAGTGCCTGTGTATGAGAAGATGGTTGCAACGTCTGCTCTTGTCATTTTCAAGCGCTGGTGCGTGCCAATTGCAATGTTGGTGTGGAAATGATCGGATGCGGAAATTTGTTGCTGTTTTGGCGAAGGTTGGTACAGCGCAGTGCGACGACTGGACAACGTCTGTAATCGCTTTACTGGGATTGGATGCTCATCCTCGGCAACAATCAGACCGGCATCCCGCGAGCTTCAAACTCAACGACGTAATGTAAATAGCAGCAGCCCCACGCGCCCCTAAGAAACGACCGGCTCAAGCAAAGGCAAATTGTTGGTACTGGCCGGCGACCAGTTTACGATCATAACATACAGTATGACAAGTTGCAACAAAAATCAAAATCAACAATTGTGTACAGCAATCAGATTGAGAACGATCTCCGCCATCATCTGCAATTGGATAAAACCCTATGACGAAGCAATAAGACCCCTCCGCATCTCCGACCGCCATCGAGCCGATACTCGCTGCGTGATCACGTCACCGATCCGGTAATGCCCATCTCTTTCCGCGTAGCAGGGGCGGATCTCTGCTTATTCGGGGCTCCGGTCGCAGATGACATAACCTCGTTAGCGAAATCACATCAGGCCTCTGCATTGGCACCGTACCCGTCCCAGACGCAATCGGCGACAGCAATCCCGGCCGGCTACCGCATTAATTCGTACACAAAGCGCGTCGCGCAGGGACGTGGCGCGTATTTGCGCGCCGCAAAAGCGCTCACATCAGACGCGCTCGAACTGCCCTGGCTGCGCTTCTGGCGATTGGGCCGCGGTTCGCGCTGGCAACCTGGCGATATCGTCGTGATTTCCTCGCGCGTCCTCCCCTTCCTCTGGACCAGCAATGTGAACCGCGTCGTGTCCGTCGCGCACACAAGGACGAAATGTTCGGTCGCGTGGGGCACGACGGATAGACATGTGCTGCGCGGTGAGGAGGTATTGCAAGTGGAGCTTTTTAAATCGAAAGATGTGCAATTTCGACTGCGATCGTTCTCTAGACCGCATGTGTTTCTTGCGTGGTTGGTGTATCCGTATATTGTATTTATGCAGGCAAAGTTTGCACGCGATGTTTCGAAACAACTTGTGACAATTTCGAGTGAAACTGGATGACTTATGTTGGCTAGAACAGATCATTAGCCTCTTCTTCTACCACTATTTCGTCACCCAAGCTTGTAAATGCAATATCTCCCCCGTTGACACCGTCGGCTGCAACTGGTGTTCTCGAAACAACTTGGTTGCTCAACACATTCCATCGACTTTTCGTCGCAGCGCTTCCACGGGAACGTGGTGTGGTTTTCCGTACATCGCTTCTCGGGTGATTAACAGACATGGACGCATTCAGACCTACTTGCCTGTTCGTTGTAGGCAATTGGCTTTTTGTACTATGTGATGGCGCTAAAGTGGGATTCTCCAAATGGCGCCTATCATAGCTTTCATTTTCAGAAGAATCCATCTTACTTTTGAACCGACCATGCGTATCAAGACGTCTTCGTCCTTTTTCTGGTGCGGCATGTTCACGAACGTCTACACGGCTAGAAGCTCCCTTTCGTCGCTTTTGCACGCTGTCTGGAAGGGCCGTAATGAAATTATCATCTGCAAAAGTCTCGTCGGTACGCGTATCATTGTCTTCCAGCGAGTCGGAAGGGCGCTTATACTTGGATTCAACAACTGCTGCATACGAAGCCCACTTGGACTGCTGTGGTGCTTGCCCCGAATCGAGGTGCTGTTGTGGATCAGGGGGCTGTTGCAAATCAGTATGATCATCGACGGTCGCTCGCGATGCGTTTTGAAGGTTTTGTTCGTCAAAGTGCTCGGCAGCCTGGCCACGAGTTAAGTTGAGCTTTTGAATAAATTTGCGAACGTCGGCTGCTTTATCGGAGTGTGCTGCAATCTGCGAAAGATGCGAATACATGTTAGTGTGGACGTTTTGCAGGAATGCAATCAAAGATCTACAAGGACAAGAGAAATATGGATAAACTTACACTGCGCACACTTTGCTTACTTCCGCACAACTTGCAGTTAAATTTTGAATCCTTTCGCCGCTGACTCACCTGATATTGTTGACAGCGAAAGCATTGGACAGCTATGAATTTGGGCATTGTGATGTTTACCACGAGGTCTCGAGATTGTCGGCACACAAACAACAGCCGCAAGTCGAGTTGGCAAAGATGAGGCGACTGTCTACAAAGAAATTGGTTTTTTTGGGTGGGGCTCAGGTATTTTGAATAAAAAAATAATTTTGGAAATGTTGTGGGACGAGTGGTCAAAGCTTTGTTGTGGGTCGTCGTAGGGGAGGATATCACCCTTGAACGATACCCTATTCTGTCTGTTAAGCGAAGAATCGTAGTGTAGAAGACAATGTAAGAGGGTACTGTACGATTTGTGCGTTTTGCGGAAAGTTAGCCAGACAAAGTTGGCAATGAAATTACATCAGTACATTTGTCACCAATGGTTGCCACTATTGACAGTTCTGGTTTTGTATAATGTGCGTGTAGTATCAAGTACAACATTTGACAGGTTATACATTGGCATGTGCTCGCGTATTATTCTCTCCCCAAACGGCGTATAATTTCGGTATCTAGTAGCACTTACAGGTCACTTTGATAACACTCGAGACATTTGCTACGCTCTCTTCTCCCGCGGTACACGATTGATTGCAGAGCATCTCGTGAAGCATACTTGCAAGAAAGATGTATAACCCAAAAGCATACATGATATTTGTTCAACACGGCACATGGCAGCACCAGAAGCGCGCTTCGCAAGCATCGTGAGACAATGATTTGGGCTCGAAGAAAGGGTACACAAAAGTTTCAGAATGGATGGTACATATCGAGTAGTCGATCTCGTTGCAGCTTGCACTGCTTTATTTATTCCGCACAGTAACACGGCAGTAGCTTTATCGCGCGTTTTATGAGTCCAATGCGATACGTCGGAGTGCAATATAGATATTTTACGCGAGGAGGCCTCGAAATTTTTGGCAGTGATTTGGCGTGCCGATGCAGGATGTGTGGTAGTCACTTGACGATTATTGCTCCCGCGCAGGCGCATTTGCAAGCAACAAAGCGTGTGCGATGGGCGCCGACGCAACCTGGTCCGACCGACGTGCCCTTCGGTATATTGTCGTGTGGATTAGCGGTCCACTAGAGTGCTGCAGTGCAGTATCACGCTGTGTGTTGCTTTGACAGCTCCACGGCGTCGTTATAAAAAACACGGCTGTCACTGATGGTTTGCATCAACGACATACTGAAAATAGCATTGCCCTATGTGACTTATTTGTTGGACTGCGACTTGGCACAGCGTAGACAAGGTGTAAACAAATGGGAATCGGGTGGGCGTGCGAGCGAGCGAACAAGCGAGCTTACACCTTGAATTGTGTCAGATGGGACTTTTTTCGACGAAATGTCGTCGCGTTGTACAGTTGCAGTCTGCACCGCACAGAATGTTTACGTTATCTACCGGCGGCTCGTCTCGTTTCTGCAATCTCGATGCATAACATTGAAATTTTGCGTCAACCTGTGTGGAACAAGATGTCAAGTAGCGCTCCATAAATATCAAAGTGTTGAAAGAAATGGGGGCAGCGTCGCTATCTGGCTTGATGCAATATTCGGTCATGACAAACAGCGAGCGCACAGGCGGCTTGGCTGCATACGGTGATAATTAAAATCATAACGATACTCACGGGCACTGAGCGACGAGGCGGTAAATATAATAATCAACACGGCTCTTCGTGGGCGTGAACTCGTGCTGCACGATGGATTGATTGCGGTGACGTCACATGAACGTATTGGACGAGGTTGATGCGTTTTGGAGCGCACGGTCGGTACAAAGGGCGGCGACGGCGGCGTGAGCTGGGGCGGCGCTGATGAAGACGGCTGCGGGTGGCGTAGCTGGAAGATTCCGTGTATGTTTACGTCGCGTACACACGGCGTTGTATGTGATAGAAGCGGGTCGAGTTGGGTGCGCGCATGGCAGCTTGCCATTGGGTGCGGCACTGCGGCTTTCCGTAGCGTCGATGCTGCAGTGGGGACGGCATGATGACATTGGGGGCTGGTGACCAGACAAGTTTTGGCCCGATGGAACTATTAATTCGTCCTACAGTGGAACAATGATAAATGGCATTCCATTATGCTCGAGTATATATGAGGTTGAACAGCCTATTTTATTGAAAATATCTGCACCAATTTGAACAAATTAGACTGTGCTGTGGAGGCGGTTGCTATATAACCACTTGGTATGTCTAGTGTGCACGTGTTGCATCACGTGCCGTTAAATGAGAAAAAAAAGCTCTTTCTACATGTATTTGGATTACGTCTGAATCATAACGTGAAACATGACGTGCACTGTCCATTTTTATTCGGCCAGTCCACTGTGGGTACGATCACTTTTCACAACAATCTGAAAAGTGATGGAACTGTACCCTAGCTGCAATCGAGCCAACGGTCCATCAACCTCATGCATTGAGCTCAATAAGGAGCCGTCAATGCATTTACAGTCTCACGCCGCACGTCAATCCAATCGGTCCGATCTCCAAACCAATTTCTTCGTTCAATCTATGCACACACACTATGCCACGTGCACAAGCGCCCATCACAAAACCAAAAAAACTGCCCATACTTGTTTCTTCGTTACCGAAACCGCATTCGGCGCAATCACATCCCCTATCGGACCAAATTTCCCACTCCACAATTCCCCACTCTCTTCCCCCTCCGCTGTGCAGTGCAGTGCAGTGCCCAGCGCGTGTGTCTGGTCACCTCCATTCGTGCCCACGAAAAACCTCCGACCTCAGCGTCTCACGAGACTCGCCCACACTACACAATCCATTCTCTCTATCTACCCTTCCTCGTAGCGCGCCCCAATCTTCCGTACCGCCCGACGCTCGTCATCCGCGCCCATTCTCCCAGACGTCACGCTCCGCCACGCACCGTCGCTCTGCGCGTCCGACGCCAGTCTCGCCAGCGCGTCGCGTCCAAAATGAAACTCTCCGAGGTGCATGACCCGCCCGCTTCCGATGACCTCGACGTATTCGCCGACGTCTCCCACCACGGTTCCACACTCTTCGAGCTCCTCGCACTGCCCCAACATCTCGACAATCTCTCCGCGCCCCTCGCCCATCCGCCCCTGCACGACGGCATCACAAACGCCCTGCACCACAGTCAAACCGCCCTCCATCAGCATGCACGCGCCGAGTCAACCGTCCTACACTCGACCAACGGCCCCGCCGTCTCGATTAATTCGCCCTCCCCCACCGGCTCCCCTGCCGCTCCCATGCCCCCCATGGCCTTCCCGCCATTCCAACCTCCCCAGGTAGACTCGTATTGTACTGTTGACCCAGACGTCGGTCTCAATACCCCCGTGCTTCCCGTCGACTTTGATCAAAATCTCGTCCGTTATGACCGCTCCCCGCAAGTGCAACCCCCATCCGTGCAGTCCCCACCGCCGCCCCGTCCCGCTCGTAAGGGTAAGAAAAATACCGCCGCCGCCGCTACCTCGCGCTCGGACGACCCCAAGGAACAGCCCCGTATGCAACGAAAACTCTCCGCTGCTAAAAACGGTCTGCCCCCTGCACGCGCAATTTCTAAACGAGCTACACCGACTCCCGCCGCCGCAAACATTGGTTCGACCGCTACACGTCGAAAGGCGCGCTCGCCTCAGACAAGCACTCCCGCTCGCGAATCGCCAAACGACACCCCCGATAGTGAAAACTCAGACCACAGTGATGATTATGCCAAAAATCGTTCCCCAAATTGCAATAGTCTGCGCACCAGTGCCGCCGGAGATAATACGTCGATGATAGATGATGTCGTCAACAAAGACACTCACAATTCTCACACCCGACGATGTCGCGCAAAGGTCAACTCCAAATTCCAAGAACTTCTTAGTATTTTACCAACTCCGCCCCCAAAGACCGGTATCAAACACAAAGCACAAATTCTCGACTACACCATCCGTGTCTTCAAAGATATTCACGCCAGGAAAACATTGCTCGAGGCCGAACTCGCTCTCAGTTCCCGCGCTCAGCTCAACGCATGGGTAGATAACGTTGTCTCCCGATCGACCACCTTACAACATGTGCTCGCACCATATCTTTCCCTGGTTTGCACCAAGGGCTCCTGGAAATATTCCGAAGCCTGGATTCCATCTCCGGAAACTGCGCCCAACGGCAGCCCCAACGCAAAGGTCGAGGCCATTTCCGGAGACAATTCACTCACTCCCGCTACATTAGCCTCGTCCGCCAATTCAAAGCTCCGCCTCGGTCTAGCAATCATTCCGCAATTAGGTAACTCAGATGACCCCGATCTCCCCAACAAGCTCGAGCGGTTTAGGGACCGCAGTCGTTCTTACGCATGTAAACCACGCGTCGATCTACCGGGCCGCATCATGTGCACTATGCGACCAGAATGGTTGCCATCTCTTGATGATTCCGAGGCCTTCCAGAGGTCGCGCCATACACACGAAGCTTCGTTACGCATGTGCTTCGGTGTGCCGCTGTTCGTGAGGGGTCACGTAGCGGCAGTTGCTGTTTTCTTCGACACCGAGCAGAGATCCTATGATGCAAAATGTGTAGATCTTGCCGATAATATCGCGGCTCTTCTCGGGAATGCATTTGGAGCCTCTACTTTGAAGGATTAGCTGTATATGTACGTTTCCGTCCGTGAAGGGATCTACTTTATTGCGTTGTGGCCTCATGTAAAACATTCCTTCCCTTGCCATCCCTATGTGATATGAACGGTGTGGTTCTCATCTCGACTTTTTTCCGCAAATACATGGGTAGTGGTATAGGAGCACAATTATTGCCAACACATTCGAGTTCACCAATCTCTGATGAAAATAGTGTTTAATTTACACTTGCCAAGTAGCTAGGCAGATGAACGTTGCACGATCTGGTAACCATGTCGAATTGAATACCGACACAGCAGTAGAAGGATACCGTTGTAACAATTCGTTCCTGATATCATCGCGACCTGTCCCCTTCAAATATAGTTGTAACGACAATGGTGACTGTACTTCCACTAACATTGTCGTCATTGCCTCTTCAACCAATTTACATTCCATCAGCATGTCGTCATCTCTCGCTGAAAAAGTCATGGCTAGAAACCCAAGCTTTCCACACACAGTTCCATCAATCTTCATTCCACGCATTCCCAGAGCGCGCACATCATCCATGTTGCAAGCAACCAATGACAAGTCTTGGTCGTCAACCACTCCAACGCTCCGAATCTCAACCAGTGCACCTTTGGGAAGTCCGGAAACCGGCAAAATAACAATCTGACTCAACTCGTGAGCCAACAATTGCCTCATCTCATCGCGCACATCTTCCACAAGCGATGGTGCCGTTACGTAAGCGATAAATATACCAAGCTTGCCGAGTTTAGATCGACTTGCTTCCAACGTCCGCTCAAGGTTGTGCACACAGGCACGCACCTGGCTCCTAGCCGACATTCCGTCAGGAATGCTTGCAAGCGGTGCGTAAAGGGGTAACACTCCACACACATGTATCATGCCGTCGTCCTCCACAAACTGCGCATACGGTCCAATGCACGGTGGCGCCCATTCGGACAGTGACTGCACATGGAGTGTGAAGGAATTCGGATGAGATTTGTCGCGTCGTTTGCGCACAATGGCCTCCATGACCGTCGGATGATCTGTGCGGGAATTGCCGACACATGCGCGAGAAGGCGGAGGAGTGCATTCTGGTACAGCAAATACCTCGTTGTATCCGCGATTGGCGTCGACGTATTTCTCGCCAGATACGGAGTTCAAGTAGAGCAGAACATACAACACTGAACCCAGGTTTTCATTGTGCGACTCGAGAATGACTTTCAGACGCTTTGCAGATTCCGCGACGCCCCGCTTTCCTCCATGTGGACTTGCAAGTGAAATGTGCATAAAGTCTTTGCTGTGTGCCACACTGGAGATTTCAGACCGCTCAAAATTGTCAAATGCTGTGTCAATCAGAGCCTCCTCTTGTGTTGCCTTCTCTTGTACCGCATGCAATCCATCAGAGAATGACCAAGGCATGTTTGGTATAGTCGCAACCGACATTGACTTCTGCTGCTCCGTTAGCTCGGCGAGTGCGCATTTCAATACCTTGAGAAAAGAAACCGGAGCAACGTGATCTGGAGAATGCAGCACTGTCTGCACCTGCTGCAATACAACTCGTTTCGAAAAGCCAGGCATCCATAAAACGAGTGACTCATACTCACCGCCCTCTCCGCATACATGGCTGCCATACAATTTCTCCAGTTTCCTGAGCGTGGGACGCACCTCGGCCAGACTCTTCCCCAGCAAAGAATCATCCAAGCCGACACCGGCAACCTTGACAAGAACAGCCTGCACACCGACGGCCACCATTTCGTCCAGCAACGCGCTCTGTTCTCTGCGCCACAGATACGCAAGTGACAGTAGACCAACCCTTGCTGCGGCGCTTTCGACGCGCAGACGCTGATAGTCGGACCATAGTGCTCCAGCGCAAACAGCGGTCACGGGAAATTGAGACTTTACTTGACGGAGTAATTGGACGAGATCCTCCACTTCATCGTTTGGTGTCGGGGTGTACGACAAAGATGTCGTAAGGGCTACGGCGGTTGTTGGGGCCGTTACAAGCGGTAGTGATAGAGCTTGAGCTAGATAGGGGATCGTACTGGAAGCAACTGATTGGTACATGTAGGAATCAGCCTCCTCTTTGCCCGTTGGTGGGGTGATATGTGCAAGGGCGAGAACATTGTGTCCGTAGCTGCGGCACTTGAGGATGCTGTAGCAGCTATCCTTTCCACCGCTAACAAGTGCTACTACGTTTAAAGGCATTGAGATCGAAGCGGGAGGGTCGGATCGCGCGTGGCAAGTTATGGCTGCACTGCAGTAACTACTGAGCTGTGCTAATTTGGTAGCGGACGTGGATCACACAGAATATTAACGGAAAATAGAGACGAATAACTGTAAATCAGACTAATTACACCGACATCATCATCCCGCAGCCGTGCAAACTCAGCAACACTTGTATGGGACAAGCCGTTTCCAGCAATCCATATGGATCTTCTCAATGAAATGCAAATGGTGGGATAGTCCGCACATCTCAATCACCATGCAACACATCAACAACATTAGTCCACGTGGAGAGCGAGGCGCCACCAAAGCTCCCGACCAGACTAATGCAACGCTTTGCTTCCCAAAAACCCGGTGTGCGGTGGAGGGCGGCCAAGAGTCTTCATAAACACCAATTGCAAACAAAACCCGTATTGCTGGGAAGCAAGGTATGGTTTCAAGGCACAGTCGAGTCGAGCGATAGCCTAATCAAAAGCAATGCTCAGCTTGCACCTCAACCGCTTGAATTGGACCTCATGTACCACCAATGAGATGTATGACAATGGCCTCCCTCCTTCGCCGTCACCAAATATGACACCTTGCGTAAAATTTGAAAAAAAAACCACGGCCCAATACACACGCTGCAACGCACATTTCAAACGCTCGACATTTGAAATTTCAAACTCACGTTCTCCAGCCGCGCTTGACCTATTTCCAGGTCCACTCGCTCACAAGTCTAGATAAAGTGCCCAGCTCTGCCCCCGTATCACTCTCACGCATCGGCATCCCGCACCACTTCGCGTGAAAATGGATAACCAGGAAGCGTCCCCGGATGGAGAAATCACCTTTCGTCCCACATCCCATCGGCCAAAGTTTGCTGATTTGACCGAGTTGCCTACAACTCTCAAAGCACTCCAGCGGGCAGATAGGGGTACACCGCGCCCGACGGAGATGTCCGCCCTTGCTCAACGCTTGCGCTCGGTCCGTCTCGACCGATCCCCCGAGAGTTCTCCAGACTCCAGGCCGTCTTCGGGCATCAAGGCAAGGAGCACAAAGCCGTGTAGACGGCTGTTTGCCGCAGAGCGGGATAAGGAAAACGTTCAAAATACTAATTCTCCCCAGCTTCCTTCTTCTAGTCCTGAGAAATCATCCGTCCTGGGACTGGAAATTATCGAGCATCCGGCATTTGGTACCGCGCCTCATCTCGACTTGAGCATTCTCAACGCTCCACTTCCCGGCGTATCGACCATAGTTTCTACGCCTACACCTGACATTGCTCAGCTGCAGCAATTGTCGTCATCGGACTATGCGCTGCAAGATTCAGATGATTTTCTGCGCTCTTCTTCCAGCAAATCTATTCCTGGTACCAAATCACCAGAAGTTCAGAAGCTGGCCTTGCTGACCACCCCGCAGCGTACTGCAAATTCCTCGGATGACGCTCTACTACCTCCAACCTTTACTGTCACTGCTGTTGCTCCCACACCAGGTCTCGGTCCCAAGTTTGGCGAGTTGTCATCCTCGGATTACAGGCTTAACGAATCCGAAGACTTGCTGCGTTCTAGTGAAAGCAGTGACTATTTCGCCTCAGCTGTATTTGACAACTCTGACAGCGACGAAGCGAAGAGCAGTACTGGCGATCCGTCAGCACCTCCAGAGGAGGAAGAGGCACTGGATGCCGTATCAGAAGACTCGGTACAAGGGCCAGCCCCCTGCGATCCCGTTGCCGCAGTTCCGGAAGAAAGTGAGGTTATACCTGAACCATGTGATGAGCATGTATCTGAATCAGAGGGAACGGCTGGAGAACACAACTTGGAAAAGCCCCTTGATGCTGAGGGTGAAACTGTTGTCGTGTCTTTAGATAAGGTTTCACCCGACACGAATTCGGCCCTTGAAGAACAGAACGTCTCTGTTTCATCCCCACAGCCAGCAAAAGCTGAACCGGACGCTGATTCCTCGGGGATGGAAACATCTGTGAATGAATCAAAGCCTGTTGAACAGACTGACACCAGCCCATCTTTGGAGACAGCTGTAGTGGTGCAATCTGACAATGACTCTTCCGAACCGAAAAGAATTGAGGCACAGTTGGATACTACAGATGAGATTGACCGCGCCTCGGCCGTAGAAACAGCCAACATTGAGCTAGACACAGATTCTTCCGTCCCGAAAACTGTTGAGATTGCTCCAGAGCCTGCAGATCAACCTGTCACACCTTTGGGCGCACAATCCGTTGAGGTTACCAGCTCATCGGAAGACAATGTGGAACCTATGGAGAACAATCTTCCTTCGGTATCTCAAACTGTACTCCCAAAAGTATCCGACTCTTCTTCCGGTAATGAAAACTCGAGTCCCGTGACAACGCCTGTCAAAGCTGAAACCCTTCCAACCGAAACGGAGACTTCAGGACTTCGCGGTTCTGAAATGTCAAGCGATGAGCAGCCTACCCAGTCTGGCACTGAAGCTATGGAAGTCTCCGACGCTGAGGAAACACGTCGAACAGAGCAAGATGTCGAGGATCATGACCTCACTACTAACATGCAGATTATAATTGATGGTAGAGAAAAATGGAACTGGGCTGAGAGATGCGGTGCAATGTCTCTCGTAGCTCGACGCCTTCAATCATCATCTGCTACTGTCCTTATTGTCAAGGAAGCTCTTCCAACTCTCACAAACAAACTAATCGACCATTTGGATGAATTACGACCAACTGTTATTACTTCAGCTTTGTCGCTTGTGAATGCCATCGTGTCTACCGGTTGCGACAAGGGAACTTCGTTCGCTGAGGATGTATTCCCCAGCGTATTAGATCTTGCATGTGGTCGTTCGCTTACTGCAGAAGCAGCTGCGAGATCTGTTGCTACCTTGTTGAATGCACATGAGTCGCTCGCAGCTGCGCTTGCAGAGTCGGATAACCCCGAACATCTTCGAAAATTCTTGATGACAGAATCAGAGTCTCCCCATGTGGATGCTTTTCCCCGCTCCCTCGCCAGACGCGCTCTGGAAACAATTGATAAGTGGATGGCAACCAATGGACACGCGGTAGCCTCATATAGTGAACAGGAAGTGGATAGCCTTCCAACGCGAAGTGGCCCATCAGAAATCGGAAAGAGTACTTTGACAGGTGCCGGAAGTCCATCTACCTTGCACTTTGAGAGGAAATTGCAAACTCCGACAAGTGAGTCTAGATCGTCGAAGTCGGTCCGTGTGCGAGGTGCTGACCGTACACCATCGTCTTCCTCATCATCACCAAGCCCCCCACCAACCTCCCGTTCTTCCTCCATTTCTTCTTTCACTAGGCTTTCCGGTGCAGGAGCCGCATCTACCAAACCGCTAGAACGTGGGTTGTTGGTTTCCTCTTCACCGAAGATTCCCCTTCGACCAACATCGTCTCCGCACAGTACATACTCTGGGACTGGAACACCAGTTTTGCAGAACATGAAACTCAGCGGAAGTTCTCGCAAGACAAGTCCCGGATCTCGTAGACGTCGAATGTATACGGAAGATGAGATGATTGAAGCTCGGCAGAACGCTACGCGTATAGCAATGGAAGAAGCTCGACAAGCTCAAGCGGTAGAAAAGGAAGCATTCCGAAGGGAGAGGAGCGAGCTAGAAGAAAGAGTGCGTTCTGAACATGTGGAAGTCGTTGAGCTCAAATCTGTCCTACAGGAATATGAACTCACCATGCAGCGAATGGTGTCTCAGATGAACTCGAAAGCAAACGCCGAACATTCCACACTTGAGATGGAAAATAACAAGCTAAAAGGTGAGCTTCTGGAAGTGGGTGACGCGTTTGCCAAACTGAAAGAGAAATACGAAACTGCCAAACAAACTATTGCTGTGCTTGAGAACAAAGAGAATCGGCTTATTGAACAACACAAGGAACTCAAGAAGAATATGGTTGAGCTACAGAAGTGGAGTAATGATCTGAAGGCGAACAGCGAGAAGAAGTTGGCACTCGCATTCGAAAATGTCACCAAATGCCGCAGCTCCTACATGGACAAGGAGGCACATGCCAGCAAAGCGTTCTCTGACCTTGCAAAGACGCGCTCGGAACTGGAAAGAGAAGTGTCAAGCCATGCCGAGACTGCCGCAGCGTTATCGCGAGCGGAGGGCGCACTGCATGTGGAAGAGGATAAAACGTCCTCTCTCCGCTCCAGTCTTGAAACAACGAGGGAGTCTTTAGCACAAATCACGGCGCAAAGGGACCAAATGAAGCTCGAGTTACGTGAGACAAAACCAAAACTGGATAAGGCTCTGGCAGAACTTGAGAGGCTTCACGATGCGGAAAGCCGAGCCAGTGAGGCAGAGGGTCAACTTTCGACAATAGCGGCTGAAACTCGCACGCTTAAAGCTAGGGCGTATGACGATATGACAAAGATTAGAGCACTGGAAACAGAATTGGCTTTGAAGGAGAAGGAACACGAGGAACTAAGTAGCATATGTGAGGAAGCAATGTCCCGTTTAGAACAGTCAAACAGCTGAAAGAACTTCTGGGAAACTTGAAAAGTAGTATAGCGTGCAAAGGTTAGACGAATTCCTCTGCTTTGTAAACATCTATAACTTCTCCACGAAGATGGGCTCGAGAATGGAGGTCAGCGAAACGAATTGGGGCTGGAACACGATAGACACACAACTTTTGGACAAGTTTGGAAGCTGTCTGAAGCGAGACTTTGTGTCCAACAGAAACGTATATCGGTTTGTTCTGTGCATTGCCAGTAAGGAGTGCGTTTGCCCACGTAGTACCGCTTTCGCCAATGACAGCAACAGGTGTTTCACTCGTTGCCGCTACTTTCTTCCGCATCTCTCGTTCATCCAATCCATCCACACAAAGTAATGCTTTAGATACCCCGATAGTGGCCATATGTTCTTCCACTCCAACTTGACAGGCCAAACCAGCCTTTCTGGGATGCAGAATACCATTGCCGTCCAGAAGTAGGCAGTCAATTCGCCGACGCACAAGGGGAGGCAGTTCTGAGAGCATTTTAGAAACAATCGGAGCTTCTCGGAACCCTAGGAAAGATGGAACATATGGTGCGGGTATTGTAACCACTTGGGATCGGGAATAGACAAGGTCGATGCCACCATTCTTGCGGAGAATCACTATTACTAGGGTTGCTATGTCGTGACCTTGCTCTGATGCAGAGAATGAAATATCTGCTCCGGCAACGAAGAGGTCTCTGTCGGCGCTGAAATCGCAAGTGCTGAAAAAATGTGCCCAGTTGTTTGAATCCGCTTGGTCAACTTTGGCGGCGATGTGAAGTTGCTTCTCAGTCCAATCAGCTATGAGATCATCTTGGCTGGACATTAGCTCGACACAATATCAGTTTCAACGGACAAGCTCTCCGCTTGAGTGAAACAGATCGGTTCTCGTTTGTCAGTAGTGACATCATTTTCCCTTCCTATAATTGGTCTGATGAATGGATTCACAAACTCTTACAGTGTTGATGATGATAAATCAATAGCCAACAGTTTGATAGACGTGAAGCGACTGGGGCGAAATCTACAAACCAGTTTTTAACGTGAACGAAATGATGAAGAAGAGTAAACTATAGTTGGTGCCTACTTTTACTTTTAACAGATAATCTCAACGATTGAAGAGCAAAGTTATATGGAGGACTGATCTCGCATTCCTACATCGTAGTCGTCTGCAGTACGAGACTTGGCACCCTTCCAACTCGCACATGAACGCTGGTAGGATCCACGTACAAGTTTGAAAAATATCTCAGTTAGTTGCCCTCAATCAATCAGAGTCATCAGAAAACTTGTATGAGTTAACAGCATAGCTCAACGTTCCTCCATGATGATCTTGTCGCTTCTTCTTTGTTTTCTCCTTTCGAAACCCTTTCCCGCGCGTGACGACCAAGTCTTTGTGAGCATGAACACCAAAAGTATCCTTCTTGGATGCAAATGAGTTATCTCGCAGTCTGTTGTCGCTGTACACGACATTCTCCTCTCGTACCCGTTTGAACGGCACAGGAGTATGCCTGGCTTCCGTATCGCTCTCAGCACGCTTCCTTTTCTTCCCATTTTGGTTGGGCTTTTCGGCTGACGCTTTGCTAGCAGACCTTGGAGTACTCTTTTGTTCCGGTTTCAATCCAGTTTTCTGCGCATGTCCATTTGTCTGCGGTTTCTCTTTAGCAGCGGCAGCTGTGTGTCCATTCATCTCCTTGCTATCCTTCTCCTTTTTCGCATTCTTAACTGACTCTACCACGATTTTCCTCGGAGTTTCGTTTTTCAGCTTGTCATGAAGGTTCTGAACGACATCAGACTGCCTCTTCCTCTTCCTTGCCTCCTCTTCATCAGAAATTTCCGATAAACTACTGCTTTCACTGGGGCTGCTTTCTTCGCTCGAACTGCTTTCATCACTTGAGCTGCTTGAATCTTCAGTGCTTCCATTCGAGTCACCCTCGCTCGAATCGCTGTCTGAGCTAGAAGACTCTTCGGATTCCTTCGCGCCATTTCCAACATCACCTGTTTTTCCATTGGCGACTAGTTTCCCAACTGATTTCCCGTTAACACTCGCTCCAAGGCCTGGCCGGGCTGGGGCTTCACTACCCGAGCTGTCATCGGAGCTGGAGCTTTCGTCAGAACTGGAACTGGATTCTGTTTTGGTATTCTTTTTCGCAGATGATTTTTTCGCCTTGTCGACTGGCTCTGCTTCAGTTTCGCTTTCGGAAGAGGAGCTACTGTCTGATGAACTGGCGTCAGATGAGGAACTACTCTCAGAACTGGAATCTTCCAAAGGTTTGTCAGGCATTTCAGTATCCTGATCGACTGCGGCTTTATGTTTCGGCGAAGGCTCTGCTTTCTTCTGTGGTTTGGTTGCAGATCCATTTGATATTTTAGAACCCAGACCAGGACGAGAAGGCTCCTCGCTACTGTCTGAACTGTCTTCAGAAGAACTATCTGAACTGACGGCAGCAGATTTACCATTTGCGGGTTTGGCGCCTAGTCCCGGACGGGCTGTCTTCTCTTCGCTTGAATCCGTATCCGAGCTGTCCTCAGAACTTGACGAATCTGAGTCGTCAGAGTCTTCGGCTGAGGACGAAGATTCGTCGCTAGATGAGGAATCCTCGGATGAACTGGATGACTTGGCTTCCTTGGTCTTGGACAGATCTTTTCTCTTTGCAGAGGCTTTTCGATCAATTTGCATCTTGTCTTCCTCATCAGATTCATCTGAGTCATCTGATGAGCTTGATGATGAGGAGTCATCTGCTTTAGCTGGGGCAGTTGCTTTTTCTTTCAGACTAGCGCTGTCGCTGTCAGAGGATTCATCTGAAGAGCTTGATGATGAGGAGTCATCTGATTCTGCGGGGGTAGTTGATTTTCCTTTCAAATTGGCCTTGTCGCTGTCAGATGATTCATCTGACGAACTCGATGATGAGGACGACGAATCATCAGTTTTAGCTTGAGTAGATAGCTTGCCTTTGTTCAATTTGGCGGCAGGTCTTGATTTTTTCGTTTCGAGATCCGCATCGGCAGCACCGCTATCATCCGAGCTGGAGTCATCCGAGCTGGATTGGTCGGAGCTAGAATGGTCGGATGAACTGTGGGATTGCGAGGCATCTGAACTGGACGAGCTGGTTTGTTCGCTGGAAGAAGCTGATTCGGCGGAACTATTCTTTCCGGCGTCTCTAGGAGAAGATGCCAACTTTAGAGCAGCGTCGGCAGCTTTGATTTTGTCCGCGGGCTGAGTTGACGCAAACTGGAGGTAGAGAGCATGAAAAATGTCGCGTACTTTGCTGGGATCCTGTAGAGCAAACGGCAGATTGAGGGGAAGTAAGGGTGTTAGGAGGGAGATACACGGGATTGTAATGAATAGAGTTGGACAGAACGCACGTTTGAGGCATCGTCAAGTAATGCAGCAGCGGTTTTCTGCAGACCGTTATCCACGCAAGTTTTGTACACGAGGGATACGAATGTGTCTTTCGGCCATAGAGCGAGAATGGTGCTCTTTTTGTTGTCGGACTGCGCAACCATTTGGAGTGGGGAGATGATTGATAGACGATACGTATCAGATCATGGGTAGAGGAGGCGGGAGAGGGATGGTAGCGTGGTTGATAAATAAGTGTACGGCGCGTCGTCGAGCTGTAAAAGATACAGTATCATAATAGATCCGATCATGCGCAGGTTGAAAAATCGCGCGCCGCCTTTATTTTTCAAACCTTTTTAGCTTTTCTGGCCAGCGAAGCACGCACTGCCGTCGATGCGCGGCAAAGACCAAAGTCGAGGAGCAAGCAAGTTTATGTAGATTAGTTGGAGATACACTTTACAAAAGAAAGCCAACACAATTAGAATACAAAGATCACAGCTATGCCATATTGGTTGCCTGGTTCATAGACGGTCGCTCCTGTACGAAATGAGCGCCGTCGGTGGATAATTCGGGGTCGGTTGGTGTGCCAGCAATCGCCTCGCAAAAGTCGAATTTGTGCGGAAACTTTGTAACACGCGGGTCATGCGCCGCGATGGTGCGCTTGATTTCGTCCACCACGGGCGTGGGTGGTGGATTTTCATTCTGTTCAGCGGTCGGATATTCGTTACTAACGTAATATCCGACGCGCACAAACTCCGCGTTCTTATAACTGCACGTCAGCAACACAATAGTGACGCCGACGATGTCACTAGGCGGTATGAGGCCTGCTTTCGGCGCGTCGACCTGCAGAACGAACATGAATCGACCGGTGTTATCTGCCGGTAACAGCACTGCGTCCAGCTCCTGGTCCCTGCTTTCGTCCTCGGCCGAGCCGACGTAAATGACCTTCCATTCGATGTCTGCGCGTCGCAATCGGGAATAAGTTTCGGAGTTAGTGGCGTATTTGCGGATGCTACAGGATGAAACGAGCGCGTGGAGACGACGTACCTTCTTTGAGCACTTCGCGCACGTCGTATGTTATTTCGAATTGCAAGGGGTTGGTAAACGGCGCCGGGTTATCAAGAACTTTGACGTCGAAGATATCGACTGCGGCCATTCTCAGTCGCGCGAGACTCGAACAGATGTGTGTGGCGGCGAAATGTGACTCGTTTTGTAGGGGATAGTTGAAGGGACGGCGGCAGTGACGTGCTAAAATGTGCGCTGTCGATTGTTGCTTGAGTTGAAATGAGTTGGTCTTGCGCAGGTCACATCAGCATCAACATTGGATGTTGGCTGGTTTGAGGAGCTTGTTTCCATTTTGGCGCCAAAAGACGCTCTTGAGAGCACAGTCGTTCGACGTCGTACACGTGGTAATTTTCTCTTTTAATTGTCAACGATCAACCTAAGCGCACTCGCCTTCTTTCACGACACTAATTGCGACCGCCAACATGGGCACCATAAATAACTCCACGACTTCACTCCAACGCGTCCAACAACCCCGCAGATCTAGAGTACTTGGTCTTCCGTCTCTCCTTGTTCTCGAGCTGTTCGCTGGTGAGAATCGACTTGTCGGTTTGCGAAAACTCAATGACGGCCATGGGCGCACAATCACCTCTGCGGAATCTAGTTTTCAAAACGCGTGTATAACCGCCCTGTCTGGACGCGAAGCGCGGCGCTAGATCGACGAACACCTTCTTCGCGGCCGCCTGCGTCTGAACGAATCCGTTCACCTTGCGACGCGCCGCCAAAGTCCCCTTCTTCCCCTGCGTGATCACGCGATCTGCAATGCGTCGCAATTCCTTGGCCTTGGCAACCGTTGTTTCAATTCGCTCATGTTCAATCAATGAGGTCACCTGATTTCGGAACAGCGCGCGACGATGCGAGCCGGATCTCGACAACTTGCGCAGCGAAACTCCGTGTTTCATTTTGCGTCTGTAGACGGATAGATGCGCGCGGGCAGGTAGATTGCACGCTGTCTTGTGGCGGATCAAGATACGGACGGTAGCGGCTATTGGGCGGTTACTGAAAATGGAACCCATTTTCAAAAATGAATGAAATTACTGTAGATACAACCAACCATGCATCGCGCACCAATGGCGCAGCAGTTGCTGAGAGTGCACCAAAAAGCCGCAACAGGCAACACGTCAACAGTCTTCAACACGATCAACTCGCAACTGTTCCTCAAACAAACATCATTTCTCTTCTGTCTGCACTTGCAAACCCGTCTTCCTCCCATCCACCCGCATTGTCCCACATCCAAATTGTGTCATCCCCCGCATCAACCGCCGCAATCCACCGATCCAATTCGCAACGCACACCCGCCTACAAATGGCAGCAACGCAGGCTGCATCCGGTGCGTCCGTTCCGCCACTGGCCAAATACAAGCTAGTTGTGCTGGGCGATCAGGGCTGCGGCAAGACCAGTATCATCACGCGGTTTATGTACGACAAGTTTGACAACAATTATCAGGCGACTATTGGCATCGATTTTCTTTCCAAGACCATGTATCTGGAGGATCGTACCGTGCGCTTACAACTCTGGGACACAGCGGGACAAGAGCGTTTCCGTTCGCTCATTCCATCCTACATTCGCGACTCCTCCGTGGCTGTCGTCGTTTATGACGTCACTAATCGCTCCTCTTTTCTCTCCGTAAACAAGTGGATTGACGATGTCAGGAACGAGCGCGGGACAGACGTCATCATTGTGCTGGTGGGCAATAAGACTGATAAGACAGAGGCAAGACAGGTTTCGATAGAGGAGGGCGAAGCCAAGGCTAAGGAACACGATATTATGTTTATCGAGACCAGCGCCAAGGCTGGGTTTAACATCAAAGCGCTTTTCCGCAAGATCGCTGCCGCATTACCGGGTATGGAAAATTCTCAGTTAGCAGGAGAAACAGATCTAATTGATGTCAACCTTTCACCCAGACCAACCGCGAGGGCTGCAGATGCTTCTGCCTCTTCATCGTGTGCATGTTAGCACCTACTACCCTATCTGTACAAGAAGCGCTTCGTTAAAGTAAAACAGTACAATCAGATCAGATTAGCATACAACTGGCGTCTATTACTTGCCGTCAGTGGAATTTCAACAGTCTCGAGCATAATTCATCGAACTGAGGCGTCACCGCGCTGAAATTTTGCGAACATTTCATGTCCGAGAATGCAACCATTCGCTCCCGAATTCGCAAACAGGCATACGCTGATAACGCAGCAGTCGCCAGTCCGTCTGCTTTGGCTTCGACCATTTCCTTCGGAGCGTCGGTGTTACAACTCCAAATTCCACGCCCAGTAATAGCAGGCATGTCCTTCTTCAACCAGTGCCCTGCCAGATGACCCAGAGAACACAATATCCTGTTCCCCGCCACACCGCCATGTCCGCAGACTGCAAATGACGTAACTGCAATATCATTCACCCCACGAGCGTATATTTCATATTTTGCTCGAAGCATCAATAATCCTTGATCCAGCGAATGGCCGTGTTTCAACACACGATGATCAGCAAGCACCTCTGCAAGCCTTTGCGGTATCCAAAACCCGCTCATCCCCTTTGCACTTTCTCCATCTTTCTCCGTAACAAACATATTACCTCCTCGAAGCACCATGGCACTCGTGTTCGTGGAAAGGCATATCAACGGAAACTGTGGAGACTTAATCTCCTGAGACTCACGCGACATTTTTTCCACGGTTCCAAATGATACCCGAGCGCTCCATGAATCACAGAAAAGTCCGAGATGGCACCCTGGTTCCACGTGCTCATCGATCCATCGGTCGCACTCCTCGTCACTCAAAGGTATTATCACTTTAAATTGTTTCGGTAGCAGCAGTATGTTTTCAAGCTCTTCCACTTCCTCAAATTCCTCATCTCCGCTTTCCTCATCACTCATTTGTACAACAGACTTTGCGAATGTCGGACTAACTGGTTTTGGCATCTCATCAACGTATTTTTGGCTGGAAATACTCTCCTTGACGTGGTCAAAACACTTCACCTCCGGGATATCCAGCTCCCGCATTCGCTCTAGACCTTTTTGAGCTGCCCCTAGCTTGGCAATCCTCTTCTGTGGCGCATCGTAAAAAACTTTCTCTACCCCAGCTCCCAGCACTGTTAGTATCACAGTACAACGCCATTGCCCCTGCGCTCTCCCACCGAGCTCTTCATAGTCATACTCGGGTTTCTGTGAAAGCACATTCCAATGGAATAGCTGTAATAGAGCCGCCACACAATTGGAGATGCCCAAGTGCTTTTCTCGGACTGGTGTGGCAGGGGTAGATAATGCAATACTAGTAGAATTATTCGCTACGGGTGGTTCAACCACAGATGACTTCGCAGCTGCATGCTCCTCTTTCCTGCTGATAAGATCTTTCAATGCAAGCAAAAGTTCTTTCGAAACTTTCTGTCTCGCCTTTTTTACGTTACGCGCAGTCACACGTTTCGCCAAAAATTCTTCCTTGAACTTTCCCTTTGGCAACTTCACAGACGCCGCACATTCCCACACGGGACGATAGTAATCTATAGTGCACTGCTTTGTATTAAATTTGGGTCTCGGGCATATGATGTCTTTCTGGCACACCAAATGGAGCTGTGAAACATAGTCCTCCCCGTCGCTTTCCTCATCAGATTGCATATCGCTCGATGCAACCATTCTTTCTTTATCAGCCACAATCGGGACTCCACCACGATGGACATCGGCCCCTTGAGAGCCGCCTTTTTCCAAATGTCTGGCTGGGTCGTTTTCTGCATTCAGCCCCTTTCTGCCACGTGCTCCATTCGGTTTATCCCGACCCCTACCTGCTTTCCATTCTGGTTCGAGATCAGAATTGTTGTTTGCAATATTTTTTTGACGTTTGAGGTTCACCGGGGAATCAAGGGGAGGTGAAAAATTGGGGTTGGGAACGCTCTCAAGCTCAACCACTCTTTCCGGTTGGACTGCGGCTGGTCCTTGTGGTCTTTGTATCCTATCGACATGGTGCTGCTCATGAAGATTTGGAGGCATTCCGCCTGCCATTCCATTGAAATTTGGAAACGGGTACTGACCCATCATTCCGTTTACAGATAACATTGGGTTCATAGGGTTAATGAATCCCATATAATTCATCCCATTCATAGGATTCATTGGGAATAGGCCATTCATAGGCATCATTGCTCCGCCCCCATTAGTATTCATTATCATAGATGGGTTCATTGGAATTTGCGGCATTTGCGCGAAAGCGTTTGAATGGTTTGGCACCATTCCGTTCATCGCATGCATATGCATCATGTCCGCACCAGGATTCATATACGGCATACCCGGTGCCATTGCCATTGGATTCATAAAGCTTTGGGCATGATCCTGTCCTGGCATTCCCATATTAGCACTCATAAAAGGGTTTTGTTGCATCGAGGAAGCATTGAATTGTTGGTCTTCCCCGCTGTTTCTTCCATTGGAGACATTCTCGTCAAGCTGACCCTCTTCCTGCTCTTGATCCATTTCAGTGCGTTCTGGAGTCTGATTCTTGGCTGGTGCAAAAGATACCGAGGGCATAGCCACCCACGGTTGATTGTTTGGCGCATTAGAATCGAGATTTTCAGACTGCCGCCTCGGAACATTTTGCGAATGTTCAGGTTTGTTTCCCATCGAGGGAACCTTTGGCCGAATCCTCTTCGTAGACTTTGCCGACTTCTCAATACCATCCTTTTTTGATACATGAGGCCATTGGTTCACTGCAGATGCCGAACTCTTTTTGACACTTACTGAAGGTTCCTCCTTTTCCGCAGTTACATTCCCTGAACCAAAACTTTCCTGGTGCGGAGCTGGCGAAGCACCAATTTTGCTTGCTGCCCGTTTCATCTTCTGCGCTTTTCTGAATGCAGATCGCGAAGAACGTCCTTTCATACCATGCCCAGGGCGACTGTCTCTTGGGCGTTTAGATTCCTTGTTCAACATCGGGGTCGTTTCTGGTTGAACTTTATCATCAGGGTTCTTGGCCTCTTGATGATCCTTAGGTTTTGCACCACCCTTGCCCTCTGGTTCACGCTTGATTGAAAGAACACCCAATATCTTCGAGGCTAGGTCATGACAGGAGAGCCGCCCACCAGCTTGAGGTGGGTCAACTTTACCACCAGATGTATTGCGCACACCCTGGGGTGTATTTTTCCCCTTTTCGAGTGGAAGTGAGTGGCGTCGACCTGCTCTGCTGCTCTGATCGGTGTGTGTGCCTTTCGTCCCCGTGGGCGCTGATTTGCTGGCAGATGAACTTTGGTTTTGAAACTGGGGAGACTGCCCTTTTTGTCCCTTTGCTTTCCGAGACGAAACATGAGCAGTGTCATTGTCAAGGTCCCGTAGTTTAGGTTGTCCACGAGCTTCAGAAAACGCAAGAACGGTAGGAGGGCCATGTTTAGACGTGATCTCATCAGAAGAATTATCCTCTAGCTGTTTCTCTATGCGCCGTTTGTCATGTTGTTCATTACCACCAACCTGCTGTTTCAACTTATCAGGGGTGCTGTCCAGAGACGGGCGCCTCCCTTGGGAGGCGCGACGTCTTTTTGTCTCAGCGAGAGGAACATCGTCGCACGAGGAAGAGTCCAAAGACGACATATGATGCTGTGCATTTGTAGTCAGATTAGTCGAATTAGGGGGTGTATTTACGATTTCTGAAGGATTTTGTGTTGGACTGGAATGGCGGTCCCGACGAGCAAGTTTGAGTGATTTCTGTACCTCTTTTCGCAGGTCGAGCGTGCGTCGCATGCGCTGCTTCGAATCGTCCTCGCTGTGAAACGCCTGATGACGCGCGGCGACACGTGGGGCATGCTTTTGACGCGTTTGAACGGGAGGAGCGGGAACTGTTGGACGATGACAGATGGTTGCAGACGGAGAGTCGCGGGACTGTTTTTCTGAAACGGCAGGAATTTGCTCGCGAGGAGACTGGACAGTGGTGAGGGAAGCGCGCTTTCTTCGATCGATTTTGTCTGTGTGAATGGCGTCTTCGTCGTCGTGATCAGCCTCGTCCGCGGATTGAGGGGATGGGGTCGCCATGGATGCGTGCAACGGAAGGGACGCTAGCTGATCGTCTGAAGAATCATCCATGGCGACATCGAGCGTGTCATCCACGCCGGAAGCCATCATGTTGATCTTCATGGAGGCCTGGAGGTGCGGGTTGATCCATGCGCCGGCGGGCGTGCTACCCTCGCCGGGGAAGACCTCCACGCGTCCGTTGGGAAGGTTTACGGTCAGCTCACATCTGTGTAAACCGTCTTGGTCTGGTGGAAATTGCTTGAGCTGGTAGGTCACATTGTTGGGCAGTGGAGGCATTGTGCCTGCCATTTTGAGATGCGAGCTTTGTTGACAGTAGCACCGTTCACATAGGATAGTGCAGTGGCATTGTTTGCCAAGAGGTCGTGGATGGCTTTCACCGACGAGCACTGCAAAGTGAAGCAGTTGAACCAAGTATAAAGCTGAAACGGTGGGTGCATCCCCAAGCTCGGTGCGCGGATCAGTGTCGAGTCGAAGGTCAGGAACAGGCTGTCATGAAGCCATTATATACAAACAAAAGATGGCAATATTTTCACGTAACATACCACACGCTCAAATTTATTTATTTTATACTGTACGACTCGTCTACTGCGCCATAGCTCGACTAACGTTGGATCAATAGTTCCAATCGATTCAATGTTGTAGAATCTGTTGCTGCCACAATCCTTTCATAGTTTTGCGCGTTGGCTGCTTTGATCCCGCCAAGCAGTCCAGAGCACGCCTCCCCGAGCGACATGTGTGCCACCACATCTCTTTCCTGCAACGCTTTCCTACGCTGCGCGCCAGGCAAATGACCTCCCGCATTTGCGCCCACATCACCATCTTCTCCGAATCGAGATATCGCATTTTCAAACTCCTGCGACCACTCCCCGTTTCCCTTCCGTTCATTCGCTGCTCTTTCCTGCGACAGCACCTGCACAAACCCGCTCAGAATTCGCGGCACTTTCTCAACAATCTTGTTGTTTCCCATATGTCGTCCAGTCACACCCGCCAGTGCAAGCATGGCCATTTTCCGTCGAGGCAGACGGTACATCAGGTATAGATTGTCTAGAGTTGCATCGACCAGTTCCAATAATGCCTCCTCATTCCCCTGTAAAACCAAACTTTCCACCGCTCCCACGTTTGATAATAACGCCCGTGCAAGCAACGCCGCATACGCTGCTGATAATACATGACTTTCATTTCCCCCCAATAGTTTCTGAAGACAAAACTGTAGGATACCCGTACAGAATCGAACCCCCTCGTCTGGGAAAAGCTGTAGCAATATGTCAACAATCTCCACCGTTGCAAGACAACCTCGATCCTTCACCGAATCCAGCGTCCTTCCAAGCGATTCCACAAGCGCAGTCCCATGCTGCCGCATGAATACCTCCTTGCCCAAAATTGCATACTCCTCTGTCACTCGGCACACTTCCTTCAGGTTGTCAAAGTCTACCCCGAGAATCTTCTCCGTGTAGGGAAACAGTTTGTCCAGCCCTTCATTATACTCAGTCGATCCCTTCACAACCGCTGTCCAGAGCTCGCACCCATCTTCCATCATATAAGCGCCACCCTTTCCTGGTGACAAGTCTATTGTGTACCCTATCACAGCATATACAAGCTTCCGCAAGCTCTCGCACTGCAGTGCCGCAGGCCCCAACTTACCGACCAGCAAAGTTAGCAACGTCGTAATCGCCATACGCATCATATTCTGACTTCCCGATTGGCCACTTATCCCATTCCCTTCCGCTTCCGAAGAAGCGCCCGTCAGGACTTCAGCTGAAACGTTAACTTGCGCTGAACCATCTTCCCATAGTGTTGGCAAACAACTAGTAAGAAGGTCCATCACTGGCACAATAACCTGCACTGGGCATCGTGAAACAATACTGCAAAGCATTGTGACAACCGCCCGTCGTGTTTCAAAAGTTTCGCTCACTGAAACAATTCGGAAACACGCTGCAACACACGGTTGAATATGCGGCGCAAAGTCAATTGCATGGAATTCGAAATCTTCCACCATATTCTGTATCGACTTTGCCGCAGTCAAAGCTAAGAACTTATCCTGATCCATGAAACCCATCAGACGCACCAATATCGGATACATGGCTTGATGATTCTCACGAGAATACTGCCCAACAAACTGACCAACAAGCCAAGCGGCACGCGCCTGCACGATTCGTTCCCCCATGTTTGAACTGCAGTCTGCTCGCAGAATTACGCCCAGTCGCCCGCTTAGCCAAGAATCGAAATTAAACGCGCCATTGACATCATCTACAACCCTTCCAACAGCACGGTAGCACGCGTCGAGCAAGAGCGGCTTATCTACCGAGACAGATTCTGCCAGCTGGATGATTAGAGGCACCACTCGTCGCTTCTCTCTGATGAGCATGATGTTGAACAAGCCTTCACATTCGTGACGAAGATTCTCAGTGCCCCATTCTGCTGCTTCTTCTTCGCGCATCAACGACTCTGGGTCATGTGCCCAGATATCGAGTTCTGTTTCATTCAATACGAAAATCTTTGAAATGATGGCCTCGATCAAAGCGTTTGACCTGCTCTCATTAAAGAACGACAGCACTATCCATCGACATCCTTCAGCAGATATCCCCTGTGGTGGTTCGACGCCTTTGCGTAAATTTTCCTGAAATTGCTCCATAGTACAAGTCTGCAATTCGTACGCTGGACACCGAATCGCATTACGAAGGAAATAGGCAGCTTGATAACAAACTCTGTCTAGGGACAACTTGGAATCAAATGCTACCACGTCGCTATAATACATCTCCAAAAATGCGGCGAGGAAGGGCTGGAAACTAATCGGATGACGTTCATGAGTAACGCGTACAAGCTTGGCGGCAAGCAAACTCAACCGTGCTTGGGATTCTGTGCCACCTTTTCCGCCTCTCATAAACACATCCGGAAACTGGAGCAGTTTAGAAAACATCGGCGATACGGAAGTAATGTCACTTAGATTCTCACATCCATACGCTAAAAGTCTTCTGAAGCCCTTCATGCAGAGCACAACTGCATCAAACGAGCGTGCTGAGATGTCAGGTGGTGACTGATTCTGCACGAGAATATTTAAATGGACGGTGAAAACTTGAAAGAAGAGCTCGAATAAATGCGGCGTGACACGAATCAAAGCCTTGCGATCGGATATCAATCTGCGACTCGCGAGCTGCTTCACAACCATATCCAAGGTTGAAAGTGCATGCATCATGACAGTTGGCTCTGGGGCTCGAACGGCATTGCATAGATCGGTAAGAAGGGTAGGCCATTGCTTCGGAAAATCAATCCTGGCGACGAGTGAAATCCAGAGAGAAATCTGAGAAGCAATTGTGGAATGTTTCTCTCCGATACCAGACAACAATTGCTGCATAACGTACGATCTCTCGTCCTCGGTAATTTGGGAGTCGCTTGTGCGTCGACGCCAACTACGCGTGACGGCATTCTTACCGCAGACAGCGGCAAGCCATCTGATGCGTGGCTCGGCGTCGTCGTCATTTGCAGTCGCAATCGCTACCATTGATGCGAAGAAATCTGCATGCTGCTCGCCGTCTCGCAACTGCTGTTCTGCTCGCTGACGCTGCGGCGCATTCTCGCTGAGGGCTTCGCTTAGCAAGTGGTAGTATCGCTCTGCGGATTCTTCGGCTGACATGGGTGCTGTGCGAGGATCGGCGTGAGGAGTTGAGCGAAAGTCTCGCGCGTTGCGAGGATGGCGGCTTGAAGGGCGGCGGACGAAATTTGTGTGCGTTGTGTCGTAATGCGATTCGGGAAATGAGTGTACCTGAAGGTAATTGGTCGGAATGAAGAACAGAAAACATTAATCAGTTGGATTCATTGATCTGATCGTAATTTCTGTTATAATTGCCGAGCTTTGAAACTCAGAAAACATCGCCGCAAGGGTAACATCCAACAGACTTGCGAGGTATAGCACCACTATGGTGCTTGCTCACTCTCGTTGAGAATGATTCTCGTTGTTGAGAACAGACAACAAATTGGTTGCTTTGAGAGGTGGACTAGCTCTGGAAAAACCCATCATGTCTCACTGTAGCAAACAACTTGCTCCAACCACTTTTGCCTACCGGTATTGTTTCAGCCAAGCCCACTACGCTGGACAAAACATCAATGCCTTTTCTCTATCATTATGACTATTGCGCCACCATTCAGAATACAGATGCATGTGTTTGTTTTCTCGCTTAGCACGGATAACTTACATGGTGGTTGCGAACGAAAGTCACGTTGAATTTTTTTTCTCCTTGCAGTGGCTCCTGTAGCACGCAACTGTTTTCAACCGGGATGTGTCTGCACTGGGAGAGCTCCAGCTGTAGATCATTATCCACCATCGGCAAGAGGAACAAAATAGAGACTATATCTTGTAAGCGAATGGCAGAATACAGATGCAATTATTTGGCCACAGTTGAACCCAGTTGGGTAAATCTAAGGACTACAGTTGGATACACTTTCAAGGGGTAGAACGAATATTCTTATAATTCACTGCCAAGTCTACTCCTCTCCTTCAAGTTTGCTACTAGATAGTGACATATACCATGTAAGTAATTGAGCTGTGCGAGATATCGCAATGGTCACTGCATCCTATTTGTCACCTATAGAGTGTGTGTTCTTCGAGCAGCTTGTTTTCCATCTCAAGACGCACGCAACCTTTACAAAAAAATTCATTGGCTGGCGCCGACTTGAACTTGTTCGAGCGCGTATTCTTTTTGAGGAAATACGTTGAAGAACAAGGGATAGTGTAATTCCACCGTTACCATGTCACGCTCATCTGACAAAATTTCATTGAAACTTCCAAGTACTACTGTACCGCACCAGCCCTAAACGGCCCATCCGCTTGATCCTCTGCTCTACCAGGCCTGACCAACTACCTCTCCGTTCATTCCATCTCACCTGTTGTGCATCCTCCCACCATCCCGCCATGGAGGAAGCTCTCGACCCCGGAAAGAAGCTCATCGGTTTCGCTGGGAAAGATTTACTGAAAGAAGGCCTGGACGAAGCGCAACCGAACCGAGAGCTCGTTAAAAAATTCATAAACAACTTTCGCGATGTGCATTCCTTTCACAGCCCCACCATCTCTCCCATCATACCACTTCTGACGCTCGGCGGTGTCTCGCGCAACCGTGCAGCAGCGGAGGTTCTGACAGCGATGGTCGAGGCCATGAAGCGTCAAATCGCCGGTCTAGAGCAAGAGCCGCTTGAAGCTCTTCTCGACAAGTGCTACACCTTTCTCACCGTCCCCAAGCTCGCGCCCGTCGGTATTGCAGTGCTCGAGCGTTTGAAATTTGTCGATCCGGAAATCTGGAACCAGATCGTCGCCAACGGTCTGGAGGAATCGCCGTACATCGACTTGCCGATTTCCATCAAGAGGCGCATCTGGTCTGCTGAGAACAAAGCGTTTGACCACGAGGTCGACAAGCTGATTAGTCGTGTCGGTGAACTTTCACCCCCTACAGGCCTTGATGAATTCATTTTGCGCGGGAACCGCCACAAGATGCGTATGGAAAATCTGTTGCTCAAGGATTTGTTGAACATTGCCGCCGGATTGGAAGACTCGCTTATTGCTGTCATTGTGGACAAGATGGTGGATGCGTTTGGGAAAGAACAGACGAATCCTAAACGACTCGCTATCGCTAATTTGTTCCACGATTTCATGGTGCAATTTTCGTCCCGAACAAGCTCCAACCTCGGCACTTTGCGACGAATGGCACGTTTCTTGGACAGTGGAGATTCTGATGCAGACCTCGACGAACAACTTTTGCATGATATTCGTCTTGCTCTAGGTAATCGGACCTCATGCGGTCCTGTTGCACTCCTAGTTGCTTCGACATATTCGCGCGATTTGTTAGCTGATCAGCTCGTAATCAAGCTGCTCAATCGTCGTGGTAATGTGAGCGATTTGACAGACCCACAGATGCTAGAAAATGCAGCAAATCATCTACGTGAGGATGGATGGATCCAGGATTTGACGTATGCTTGTCTTTGTAATATGAAGGCGCATAATATTATCCAACATGATGAGCCTTTGGAGGAATCGGAAGTTGACGTTCCGTTTGCCATGTTTTATCCATATCTAATTAATGAAATGGAGCTTGACTATACAAAACAAGTAGACGATTACTTTACCTCTAATGCAGATTTACCAAACCCCAAGTTTATGGAGATGGTGAGGGTGGGGCGTTTGGAGAGAAGAGTTGTGACGACCTACTGCTTATTGCTACAGGCCCACACAAATATCATTGGCCTTTGTCGCTTTCGTCTTGTACTGGATAATTCGTTGCGGGCGTGTGATAATCTTGAGGAAATGCGTGAGACAGCACTGGCGTATCATTTAATCATGAAAGTAGTGCTCGGCGAATAGATCGGATGAAACCCTCCAAGTATGTACATAGCGTGTCAGGTATATATGGCCGTGTGGCAAAAACCAAGCGACGTTCACATCTAATCCAAACCGACGACATTTTCGAGGAAGGCCACGAGGAATATAGAAAACGGGAATAAAGAAAGGACAACAAAGCCATCACGAAGCGTCATAATCTTCTTTTGACTCATAATGAACATGGCCACCTCCACAACCAAGATAGAGGTTGTTTCTGCAGTGAACTGCCATGCAAGGCCCTTGATAGCGATGAGGAGCATGAAGATAGCAAGTACAAAAGTATTGTTGAGAATAGCGGCACCGAGCAGCGTAGAGAACGAAATGGTAACAGTTTTGCGTGTCTTCTTCAGCGCATATGAATATGCTGCAAGCAACTCTGACGCATTGCTAGCGAGTGGTGCAAGAATGAACGAGATGTAAAATGGCGAGATGCCCACTCGATCTCCGATATCACTCAAGACGCTAACCATGGGGTCTGAAAAGATTAGCACAAGAGCAGTTCCGGCAAGCATCATGGAAAACGACCTCTTTTTCACTTGTGCGATCTGAGTGGCTGGATCCATATGTCTCAAATCATCGGGCACTTCTTCTTCTTCGTCTTCCTCTTCATCTACAGCTTCTTCGTCGAAACTTTCACTCTGTGCCTGCTGGGCGGGAACGGTAGCAGTGGATCGGGCTTGACGAGATCGGCTTCTGATGAATTCAGGCATTTTGTCAATGAATTCATCAAGTTCAATGAATCCGTTTCCATTAGTGTCGAGCTCTACGTAAAGCTTGGAGATTTCATCAGCAGTGAGGGTCTCACCGAGATCACGCATAAGATGCTGAAGTTCCAATCGGTCAATTGAGCGACTTTGATCATGATCATAGTGATTGAAGAAGGTTCTCAACACGGCACCGAGACGATCCTTCTTACTACCATCGACGACAAGACTTGTGGATTCATCGGCGTTGGCAACAGCAGGATAAATCTCATTAAATGCAGCAGTGAGTGAAATTTCACCCTTACGGATAGCCCTTTGCTTGGCCTCATCCACGACAGTCTTGCGATACTCCACTTCCTCATCCGAGGCGGTGACCTGGTAATACAGATACCAGAGGAAGAAGGCTGTACAAATGACAAAACAAAATATGGCGGGATAATGCTCTGCTCTTGCGGCACGTTGGGTCAATTCGGCCGACTGATTGGCGAGATAAAAATTGCCGGTAAGCAGGGCGGCGATTTGAATGACCACATAGGACACAGCGGTGAGAAGCATGATCCTGCCCGAGATTTTGACCATTGCCATGGGCTGGACACCGGTTCCGCGGAGATCAAAGTTATTGGGCGGGAACAACTTATGGGGTCGATGATGGTAGGTCGGGACGCCATCGGCACGGATGTTGACTCTACCGGCGAGAATGGAGAGGAACCACGGGAGGGTGAGGAGCATGCTTGTGGAGCCTGCGAGGGCGCCTACACCGACGGAGACTTGTTCCTGGGCGTTTTCGCCGAGGGCGGAGAAGAGCACGATGGCGCCGTCCGGGACGGCGCCGAGGATGGGCAGCACGACGGAGCCGACAATTCCGCGGAGAGATGGGACGAGGAGGAGGAGTTCGCTGCCGTGGGCGATCAGTTCGGAGGCCTTGTAGAGGATGGCTCCGTAGACGGCGAGCAGGAGCATGACTTGCATGAAGCCGCTCGTGGGCGAGACTTGGCATTGGAGCGCGGATTGTAATTGATGGGTGTGATTGGATGGGGTGCGAACGATGGATTCGCATGCCTCGGTCCAGACGGAGCCGCCCGGGAGAGCGGCGGGTTCAATGAAGAGCGACTCCATTGTTCGGATGCGGAGATGGAGGGCGGGTGGGCAGCAGGATGGTGGGTGGGTGGCTGGCGCCCGGATAGATATTGGGAGATGTGAATTGGTTGACAAGGATGGAGAGGTATGAGAAATGTAACGGTGACGGAAAAAGCGTAAGCAAGGTGGGTGGAATTACAAAATATGCGATGTGGCGTGACGCGTTTCTCATCTGTGGAAAGGAGATTACTGTATGTAAGGAGTTTATCACCATTGCTGCACTCGGTGTAAAGACATTGGGAGTTCGATAGCTTGATCGTCCGCAATCAAACACACATGTCTATCGCCCTTGAAGCGGTACCAGATCTTCAACACCACCTCCTCCTTGTCGCCGAGTGCGCTCGGATCCCAAAACCCTAACAATGTCGACTTGGTGGCACATACAATCTGCAATCGACTCGACTCCACCAACGACTGCACACAACCGCCCACTTCCGTCAGCTCCGTTTCAATTTCGCGTCCCTCCACACTAGCGTCTGAAAACTGCACCTCTTTCGCTGCTTCCGCATTCCCGTACACAGCTCTCTCGATTAGCAGTCCACCTCCCTGCCTCTCGTCAATCACAACGCTCTCTTCCTGTCTTCTCCTTCGTTCCACCGTCTCCTTCATCAGCTCGCGAGCCGCCATCGCCTCCGTCCTAGCTTGCTCAAGTATATCGCCCCGACGCACCTTGGCTTCCTCCCGTTCTCGCTTCTTCTCGCGTAGTCGCCATGGTGCCACAATCGCTATTTCAACCGCACTCACCAGCACTGACGTGCATATCGCAGCCACGGTAGCCGTCTTGGCGTCCGTACTCGACGACACCAGTACAACAGGTAGTGTGAGTCGATGTCCCGCCCGACTCACACGCAATTTCCACACCACCCCCATAGTCCCCATAGCGACTGAAGTACCCCACGCAGTGTCCGCAATCATATACTTGCAACCACCACCTGCTTCCACTTCCCATCCCATAGCCCCCATCTGAAAGCGCATCTTGATATTCGGTCCACCAGGTCCCGTGGGCGTGCACTTCTTCCACAGCGGCGCCTGCGCTCCAATCGGACGTCGTATAACCAGCCCAACGGACGCATCCATAACGTCTAGTCTCGCCGTCCATCGCCACCCCATTGGTGCAACAAAATTACCAATCGCTTCCCACAATCTTTCCAATCTCGTGCCATCTGCCTGCACACCCGTCTCCTTCTCCTCCTCAGCATCCTCGGCGATAAATTCATCGTACGCCGATCTTCGCCAAGTAAACGCGTACCCGGGCGCCGCACCAAACGCCCACGACGTACTCGCAGTGCAGCGCTCGTCAAACGAGCGCGAAAACGTGAGCGCGCTGGTCAGGTCTCTCTTGGCAACGTTGAAAGTCGCTTCATACGAACCGGTCATATGCGACGACAACGACCGAAACGCCTTGAGACCATAATTGAGTTGTCCACGCGCGTCGAGCGGGACGTACGCACTGGCCTCAGCATGCATGTATGGATCGAGCTGTCGGCGCAACGTCAACGCAATGTCACCGACACCCGCCGGTCGAAAATGCGTCTTCTGACGAGACAGCGAGTATCGCATCGCCAGCGTGTTCTTCTGACTCAGATATGCTGTTGCCATGGTTGACATGGCAACTTGCGCGCAGACAGGCGGCGCAGATATCGGCTCGCCCTCCTGCAATGCGACGACGAGTCCTGTTGCGTCCAGCTGAGGTTCAAAGCTATTGACTACTGTGAAGTAGGCGTCGCGCGGCGTCGAAGCTGCTGCAGACGCGCCTTCGGTTCGGAAGCGCTCGGCCAGATCGCAATAGGGCGTCAATTCCATGGCTGGTGAAGCGGCTGCTCGGGCGGCTTCCAGTCCGAATTCGTCATACACGCGACGGAGCTTGGTGTCGGAGAGAATTTCATAGGCTTCTTTCACGCGCGTGAACTGGTCGGTTGCGGCCTGTTTGGCAGCGGGTTGGACGTGCTTGTCGGGGTGGAAAATCTGGGAGAGACGACGAAAAGCATATTTGAGGTCGTTGGGGGTCGCATCAGGGGTGACGGTGAGAATTTGGTAGAGATTCTGCGAGGAAGAGGCTGCGGTGCTCATCGCTGGTTGAGGTCAGCACGGTGGCGGGCATGCAGCGGGCGGATGTGGCAGAGCGAGCGTCGACAAGCGTGTTAATGTGGCAATGATTGTCAGAAGCAATCGCCAAAAATAGACGTGAATTTAACGCTTTTACGAGCGTCTGCGCGCATTATGTTAGTTTATGACCAATCATTGCGCACTTTACACCAGGCCGCTGTCTTCCAGATGCGATGTGTTGCATAGTACTCAAATTGTTCACGCGTCGCGTCGCCGCAGCGCTACCTTCAGCGCAGGCCAACCGCCTCTCCCATGGCAAAGTCCTCTTATCTGACCCACACACTTGCCTCCCTGGCGCGCAATACGCGCCCTATTCGCGAATGGACCCGCTTCGGCATCTACGAGCTGGCCGAACGTGACACTGCCAACACCAAGCCAACCACTTCCGCCACCTCCAAGAAGGATCTCAATCGTCGCATTGACACCGTCGTTGCATCTCACAAGCTCATCGATAAGTTCTACAAGGACCTCGGCTTCCCGCCTCTGCCACCAGATTCTCCTATGCAGCGTCATTGGCATCAGAAACTGGCCGCACTGCGCAAGGCTGTCGACAAGTTGGATAACAAGAAACATGCTCGCTCCGTTGCTTCGCGCAAGCGAGCCTCAAACCCTCGCCCATTGACAAACACCACTGAACTCTAATTTATACACTTGCTCAGCTTTGTAAGTATGCTATCTAGCTAATTTCCTGCACCCTATTGTCGAGACGTCGCAACTCATCTCATCCATCCATCCATCCATCCGCTCTTGTTGTACAAGCTCTTCCGCACAACCATCTGTACACTAAACCAACTATTATTCACGTGTGCGTCAGTGCAATGTCTATGCGCACAACAACCAATTTCCCACTCTCTTAGAACATATTGTACATGCCGCTTGGTGTATCCTTGTTGTTCATCCCCGTCTCATCTCTACCTGCAGTCAAAATAGCTGAGACAGTACGCATCGACTCTTCCGTAGCTGATCCAGTGCCTCCATTTGCCGCATCGCTTGCCGCTGCCAGAGCTTCCACGAAAGTAACCTCCTTCTGTACACCTTCGTGCTTTGACTGTGCGTCAGGAACGGCAATAGGATTCGACGCTACTTCCCCTCGCCTCAACCCATCATACACCGGCCTTCCGTTGTTCGCTTCATACAAACTAGCATTCTGAGATTCCTTGCTACTCTCTGTCGCTCCTCCCAACATGTCACCTTTCCCTATTCCTTTCCGTCTCATCCCATCTACAGGTACGTCGTGAATACTCTCAATCGGGAATAGTTTTGCAGGTAATGCCGCCGCACCGCCTTCCACACCGTATGGCGTGCTTCGCTGCACTGCACTACTCTTCGGAAACGAGTCCACAAACGTATTATTCGAGAAAGAACTTGCATGGTCTAGACTGTCATTGTTTCCCACTGTTGATCCAGCACCACCACCACCACTTAGATAAGAGTGGCCACTAGGCGCCGAACTGGCCAACCGTTTCGGTGCTTCCGCAGGTCGTAACAAACCCAGTCCAGCAGCAGAAACCTTTGGTGCACTTTGCGCCACCCATTTCGTCTTTTCGCCTCAATCCCTACTGCATAGTTGTCATCGACCGAGATGGCCCCAAACTTCCTGTTGAGGTCCACAGACTCTTGTCTTGTTGTACTACTGCCTATGGCCGGTGAACCTCGCACTGCATGCGAAGCAAATGCAGTTTGTTCTACCGATCGCCCCGTCATTGGCATTCCAACTTTGGGCGAGGCAGCGCCATTTGGCATCGAATGTAGAGGGTGCGCCTGCATAATCATGGGCGAAAAAATCCACGGCTTGCTCGCACCTGCAGAAGCTGCTATAGCATCTTGAGTCTTGGCACCATACGCATCGCGCGCTTCTATCAGTTGAGCGTTTACAACACAGCAACGTGCGCCGCATGGTTGACACTCTTGAACACCCTGTTTATTGAATGAGCTGCAAACGCAACAGCGCCATCCACCATTGTGCATGATCGAGTTTGCGTTGCCACTAACACCTGCGACGGCTTCCGGTGCTTGTACTTTGCGAATGTAATTCTCCCAGGGATTACATGCGAAAAAGCGGGCGCGGTGGGAACGGCGGCGTGGACGCTTGCTGAGATGTGAGCTAAGCTTTTCAACTCGCGGCAGTAGATCATTTATCTCTCGAAGCAGCCGCTGGCGTTGCGCATCTGCAGGTATATCACCCTGAACGCTGTGCGTAGATACCTTGGAGAAAGTGTTCAACAAGCTGCTGTGCAGCGTACGAGCGATCAACTGCGAACGAAGTACACGAGCTGGGAGAGTGTTGCTACGTCGCAACCAAAAGTATGATATGTCTGATTTTGGCGACGCTGGACGACGATGGCGGCGAACCGAGGATAGGCCACTTTTCAACGCACGGGATATGAGATGGTCTGGAACACAGGCGTGCATATCTGGGTCGGATGTGGGGGCTACGAGCGGTTTGGGAGGTGGAGACTCGGGCAACCATTGCTGGGTGGTGTTGACGAGGCGTGCGAGGGTAGCGTACACACGGCGAATAGCTCGCATATTTGAATGTCTCTGAAGCAATGCGTCGAGATGAGCGTTGGTCACGACGTTGGGATTCATCGCGAGAGCGATTCTGGCAGGCGGGTCGAGGGAGCGTTGACAGTAGGCTGCCCAAGCGCTGAGGATGGTGTCGGTGAACTGAGAGACGGGCAGCTTGATAAAGTCTGCAGTTGGGGACAGACGGAGGCGCAGGGAAGCGGTGGTTAGATCGCGCTCGGCGATGAGCGCGACGTAATCTGCTCGCGAGGAGGCGAGCAGCTGCGGCAGATGGGTGTGGGAAATGAGATGGGCTGCATGTGCTGTGTTGACCTGGGCTTGAAGGAAGACATGGAGGCCCTTTCGAGTGGCTGAGAGGAGAACGGTGTGCGCATGGCGCAGGAGCGGAGTGTCGGCGAGAATGACGATGATGTGCAAGCGGGGGCGCCGGGGAAGGGCTGTGGCATGGGTGGCTGCGGCGTTGAAGGCCGCGGCCGACAGGCGGGGCGGCAAGCGCTGCATGCGGAGGCATACGATGCGGAGAGAGGTGATTTGTGTCGATGGGTGCGCGGGGCAGTGCTGCGCGGCGCAGTTGAATAGGGAGCAGCTGTGCACGCTCGAGCTATAATTGTGCAGTGCACTCTAAATCGTGTGAGTACAGCTGTGTTAAAAAAAGAGGTACAAGAATACGCGTCACAGCGGCCGGGTGACGGCTTGAATTTTGCAAATTTGTGTGCTGTTCATCCAGATTTTATCACTATCTGTACAACTCGTTTACCGGCCCCTACTCATCCCTCCCGCGCCTTCTCGCCGTCCCAGTCCACTCGGAACGGATCGTTCGCATCCGCCTTCCATCCGTGCGCGTATCCATACGTATATAGATCCGTCACCGTCTGTTCAAACACGTCCGGCCCCCCGTCCCGTCCCTTCAACCTTTGATACACTTCGTACAATCGCAGCGCCGCGTCGGCGTCCTCAATAGAATCGTGCGTGTTCGTTTGAATTTCTCCTCCCAGCAATGCGCTCGTCAGAAACTTCAATCCCAACAATCGCTTCTTCGGCATCCGATACAACGTCACCGTGTCCACAACTTGCTCGCTCGGCACCACAAAGTTGATGATTCGAAAGTCCGATTTCAGCCCATGTCCGACAAAGATGCATCCAGCATCTACCAGGCATCGCAATTTTCTGTACACCCGTTTCAACTCGCTAACTCGATATGCAGAACTCCCTTGCTCTAGATCCCCTTCTGACAACCCGGAAAACCTTGTCAAATAGTCCACCACCGGTTCACGAACTGCCACATAATCATCAATCAACGCCACACCCTTTCTTGGCCCGTCACCCCTGATCACAGACACTCTCGCAAGTGCCCGACGCGCCGGCACAATAACTTTCCGTGTCCCATCTCCGAAAATATCCGCCTCATCACGTCCAATCATAACAAACTCACAGTCCAATGCAAGAAGGCTCCCGCGTCCAGGTGCCTCCTCCTCGCACGATAATCCCTTCGCTGCATTGATATCCTCGCTTCCAATTACTTCCCGCACACTCGGTGCTTGTGCAACTTCACGTTGTTTCACCCGTCGAGCAACGTCCCGCCGTACATACCCAATTAGACATGGCATTTTCCATCGCCGATCAAACGCCGCTACTTCATCAAAACTTTCACAGGGCGAAATCACAAAGTCGTTGAACACCCACCATTGTGCATCATTCACAACTGCGTTTTCCTTTGTACGATATTCCAGCGGTACACGAATATATGCAACTAAATGTCCACCGTGATTACGACCCGACCAATTTGAATCGCTGTCACCATTGCTCGGCGGCACATGAACAATTACGAAAGAAATATCGTAAATCCCAACGCTGTCCCCAGTGTCCTCTGCACTCTCACCACTGTACCCATCGTAACCAAAACTGGAGCCCTCTTCGTCTACCTGTGATACACAGATTTCACCCTCCAGCTCCAATTTGAACGATTTCACCAGTTTCTTCTCCTTTCCCATTGCGATAAATGCTGTTTCGTCTCGGAATCGCGGGTCAGATGAATTCATGGCAGGCACAAACCCTCTCCCAGTTGTTCGACTGCGTTCCGCACCGCTGCCGTCATCCTGCAACCACCAACGGTTATACTCTGCGGCCTTGCCGTTGCACCCGAGCAGCATTACATTTGGCGGTGACTTGATCGTCCTGCGCTGCGACATTGTCTCAAATTGGCCGCTAGCTTCACAGAATGCCCGCGTAGGGTCCAACTCGTGTGAAAGACTGTTCTGCAACAAATCACAGAATGAGTCCTCCTGTTTTATGCCATCATATATTAGAGTGTGTTGGAAAGGTCTTGAGGTACGTTCCCAATCTGTGTTGCTCGGCATAAACTTTCCGTACGAAAGTGTATCAGCACCGAACAGTGAAGAAACCGTACTCCCGGCTCCATCATCTGCGTGCAACTGCTCGAGGAGGTAGCGCGAAAAGTTTTCAATCCGTTGTGGCAGAGGTAGTGCATGTGGGCCATCGAGTAGTCCTAGAGCACCTGCGTTTGCCATGCGCATGAACGCTTTAGTGAAATTCCCTGCTTCGCATGCCATGCCAGCTCCGCCTAGATCGAACATATGGAACAAAAAGCCCAACTCGCATGAGATACACCACTCGCGATCACAGCCGTGGCATGCAAGGGCGCTTCGTAATGGAGGTGAGTAGTACAAGACCTGTACCACAGCATTTACGTACACGTTCGGTAGAACGTTCTCCAGCCCGCAGAATAGTGCACTTCGATTGTACTTGAGGAAGTCAAATCCTTCACTACTCTCCCACGCCACAAGGTCCATTTCGACATAGAAGGACTTGACAGCAGGCTTGGACAGGTCAGGAGCTTGAGAAGAAGTTTTCGACTTCTTATCATTACTGTTCATCCATGGCTGGTCGGAGGCACCAGAACCTCGTCGATTATTCGTCTCTCCCCGTCTTCCAGGCATACCGCGGACAATTGGAGGCTTCTTGTGGCCAGCTATTGAATTTCTGACGAAACCAGGAGGTGCTTGCGCATAGCCTACAAAGGATTGACGCTTTGCACTTCCCAACACGTCATCTGATATGCGCAACGGGAAACGTGCAAATGGATCTCTCCAGAAAAGCTGAGTGGTCGTGTCCACGCCATTTGCGCTGCGCAATTCTGTGAGACGACCCGCGCCTCCTCTGGCTTTCTTCTCTTGTGCCGATCCGAAAAGTTCATCAGTTAAATAGGCATTATCAAAGTCCGGTAGTGCACATTTTGGGATTGTAGCGCCCAAGTCAGATGTTAGAAGATCATCTAGCCTAATGGATGGATTTGGAGGATCTGTTGTGATTGGGGAAGTCCACAATTGTTCAGAAGCTTCGTTCATTTTGGCATTGTCGGAGGCTGCCCATTGATGGATAAAACCACCAGTATCACCAAGAAAGAGCAAGCCTTGTGACGAAACTGCCATCGCAGTGAAGACATCAGAGCCTGCATCCAGCTGAATCTCCGCAGATAGTGGGTATGGCGGTTCTTCGTTCGCCAAGGAAGAAATATCCATGCACTGCATCTGGCCGTTCGGCGACAAGATCCACATCGCGCCATCCGTGTTGTACATCGAGGAAGTGTATGAATCAAAGGTCACAAACATGGGCGGCGATTGAAACATGACAGATGGGAGTGGAGTATCCATCGCGCGAATATCAAATATCTTGACATGTTGTTCCAGATATGAGACGCCACTACGAGTATTGATTCCTGTAGCGGCAAGATAATAGCCACTGGAAGCGATGTGCGTTGCAGCGCCCGCAAAAGCAGCCACAGCGTTAATCTCACGCATTGTCGATGGATCGCACAGCGAAATACGGCCGGTAGCGGTAGAAAATATTGCAAGACTTGGGGCGCCCTCCGGCGCCGCCCATAGAGCAGCCGTCACACCCGTAGCGCCTCTGAGCGTCGCCTGACGGAGAATTCTTTGATGTTCACAATCCACAACGGCGAGCATACGCGATTCGCCACCAATACAAACCTGTGTGTCGCTGAGCGGATTAAGTGCGAGGGCCTTTGCATCCCGAATAGTATCTGCTCGTACGGACGCTCTGCAGACACCGCCGCGCGACACGATAGCAAGGCCGTATCCGACAGCTGCGAGCACGGCGGATTTAGAGACGACGAGGTCGCGAATTGATTGGGAGATGGCTCGATTGGACGAGGCTTGTCCAATGTATGACGAGACAATTCGCGACATATCTGGAGCGTAATGGGCATGCAGCATGCCGCTTTCAGTGCCGGCCCAGACAAGTTCTTTGAGTGGATCACATGCGAGCTTTGTGATGCTGTCGTGACGACTCAGGCCGGCGAGACCGGCCTCCACGCAGCTCAGCTCGTACCATCCGGAAGCGTCGTGGTTGAGTTGGGCGTTTTCGTCATAGTAGAAGGTGTCGGGCTGTTGGTATCGCTGGGGGATGCCGTTGGATGCAGCATCATCATTGTTGATGTTATATGGCGGCTGTGCGTATTGTTCGTTCATTGGGGTGGGTGACGTATCATGTAAGAACGATGTGAGGGATTGATGCAAGTGCAGATGGTAGACAGACAAGCAGTTGGTCTAGAATGCATGGACGGTGACAGGTCATGGCCGTGTAAAGGATGATCGCGATACGGTTTGCAAAGTTGATAACCCGTGTAGACGCACCAAGCTGAACCGATAGGACAGAGTGTCGTGCGATGCGTCAAGCGTCACTTACACGTATTACACAATCGCTTCCAAATTCCAGTACACGTGTTGTATTACAATTGGATATGCAGAATATGCCGCGGGCCACAATCTCGGAAAATCCTGCGTCATTTGCAGTCGTAGTGCGTCACGTCGTATCTGAATCCGGCCTCACGAACACAACTCAAGTGACAGCTGTGACAGGGGAACAAGTCAAACCGCCTCTGCCATCACCTCTAAAACTCGACAACAACATTGCTGTGCGTGCATCTCACAACTCGCTCTAATCTACAACACGGCTTCCCAACGCATGTATCCCTTTCGAACTTGCACCGTGCTCAGTAGCGCTTTCATAGTCGCTCTTCCACTGTTCGCAAACCGCACTGTTCGTCGACAACCACAGCGGCGTTCATCATCACGCATATTCGCGAAACAAGAGTACAAACCAGCACGTGTGCGCAAACCAAACAAATTTCCACCGCCACCACCGACGATATTTACAACCGATCAGCAGCCATCCTCCGAGCCGCTATTCCCGCCCGGCAAACTGCCCCTCTCTCTGGAGCTCGACTTTGTTCTCAACCACCCCGTCACCGATGCGTCGCTCGCCTTTCTCGTCTTGCTCAATTGTCTCGCGTTTGCATTGCAGACGGTCGACACAACGCCGCTGCTCGCGCAGGCGTTCCATGCTTTTGAACGCAACCTCACCATCGTGTTTCTCATCGAATACTTTGGGCGATGGTATGGAAAGGGTCTGTCGCCACGATACTTGTTAACGCGCGGTATGATAATTGATTTTCTTGCCATTGCTCCAATTGGCTTTGCTGTGGCCGATCAGTCGGAGGCGTTGTTCGTGAGAGTGTTGAGACTGTCGCGTATTCTACGTTTGCAGCGCATGGTGATGGATTCTGAAGGTAGCAAAGAGATGATGGAGAGTATGACCGATGTGCAGGTGCGGTTAGCAAGTATCGGTTTATCGTTGTTCAGCTTGCTGTACGTGTCAGCCGGTCTGTTCTTCCAGGTCGAAAAGGAGGTCAATCCAGCTGTGCAAAACTTTTTCGACGCTTTCTACTTTACAACTATCACATTGTTCACTGTTGGTTTCGGCGACGTGACGCCGCTAACTAGCTTTGGAAGAATCAGTACGTTGCGCACGAGAAAGAGTGTTTCTGTAAGGCTGCGACGCGATTTTCTGACATTTGGATGTTGATCGTCTCACAGTTACCGTGCTTACTGTAATCATTGGCGCTGTCATAATCCCCTTCCAGCTGTCCGAGGTGGAGCGCGTGCGCCAATTATCCGCCAAGAGCACCAATATAGCTGGAGCATCTGTGCAAGTTGAAAATGGCGTGCGAAACACATCATCACAGGAGAAAGCGTCTCAAACGTATAATCCTTTCATGCCATTGTACAGCCTGGACATAGAGGTACGGACATGCATGCATGCATGGCAACTAGATCTGATGCGCTTTCAATGAAGCGAGACGACTAACGCCGAGTAACCTTCTCACACAGTGTCATCAATGCAAACTACGAGGACATCAAGTCGATGCGCGTTTCTGTAGAAACTGCGGATGTTTGCTGACCAAGCGGCGCTTCGACAAATAAACGAATGGCGATGTGGTTTCCGATTCGGCACACGACCAACTACAATTTTATCAATTACACAGCACAAAAGTTGACGAGAGCCATCGTCTCGTAGTGAAAAAGAGACAATCTATCATGCGGGCCAACGGAAAATTTCTTTTAAAATGGGCGAAGAGATGGACTCCAGACACATACGCGCGTCTAATAACAGTGCCAGATGACCCAAGTCTACGACACTAGCATACTTGTGATACAGAGAAAGATGAGAGCTGCGTGGCAGTCCACAGCTTACAAGGCGATTACCAAATTTAGCGTGTTAACTCTTTCACCACTTCGATCGCGACAATGACGGATTTAGAAGCACTTGCGGTGAACAATAGCCGGGCCCATCTCGTCATACTCAGTCTTCGACACCCACATCTGCTGGAAGGTGGACAGCGAAGAAAGAATAGACCCACCAATCCACACAGAGTATTGACGCTCCGGTGGTGCGATAACCTTGATCTTCATCGAAGGCGGTGCCAATGTTTCGATTTCCTTCTGAACACGCGAGGCAATACCAGCAAACATAGTAGTACCACCAGACATGACAATGTTGTTGTAGAGATCCTTACGAATATCGATATCCGTCTTCATGATCGAGTTGAAGGCGGTCAAATGCATACCGCTCATTTCGTTTCCAAGCATCTCGGGCTTGAAGAGAGCCTCTGGGCACTGGAATCGCTCTGCCTCAACAGTGATAACCTGGCCGTCAGGAAGCTCGTACTCCTTCTCAAGCGAAGTGTTGTTGGGAGCGTTAGCCAGTTCCTTATCGTAGTCCTCAGCGACGAAGCAGAGCTGTTGCTTGATGTCACGGACAATCTCAAGTTCTGCCGAGGTCGTGAAGGAGTAACCACGCTGCATGAGCAGCTTGGCCATCCATCCGGTGAGATCGCGGCCGGCGAGATCGATACGAAGAACGGCGTGAGGCAGCGAGTAACCCTCATAGATGGGGACGGTATGGGTGACACCATCACCCGAGTCGAGAACGATACCCGAGGTACGACCGGAAGCGTAGAGAGAAAGGACGGCCTGAATAGCAACGTAGAAAGCTGGAATGTTGAACGACTCGAACATGATCTGGGTCATGCGCTCGCGGTTTGCCTTGGGGTTGAGCGGAGCCTCGGTGAGCAGGACGGGATGTTCCTGAGGATCGACACGGAGTTCGGAATAGAAGGCATGGTGCCAGATCTTCTCCATGTCCTCCCAATTGGTGACGATACCGTGCTCGAGAGGGTACTTGATGATGAGAACACCACGACGGGCCATGGCGGCATCACCTACGTATTCGTCTTTTTGGCCGGTGCCGACCATGATACCCTAGAGAGTGCAATGGGGGCGGGGAGAATTGAGTTAGCAGGCTAGATTGGGGGGAACATTGGAGAGGGGAATGAGGGAAGCAAGGTACCTTTTGCTTGGGCTTACCGATGACGGCCGGGAAGACGGCCTTTGGCGAATCCTCGCCGGCGATACCGGTCTTGCAGCGACCGGAGCCATTATCGATGACGACGGCAGGCTTGGACATTGTTGATTACGCGGGGGAAGATTAGTTAGAAAGGAGACGATGAGACAAGTATGGATCGACGGTTGGTAGGGAAGCGAAGCGGTGTGGCGGCTAAGCTAATGAATAGAAAGTGGGGTGCGGTGAATCGGCGCGTCGGGGGTGCGACTGAAGAATGTTGTGGATTGGACAGTGGAGGGCACAATCAGTGCAGTGCAGTGAGCGCGAGTGCAAAAAATGACGGCAGAGAGCGGGTGCACGTGGACGGTTGGCGTAGCGTGGCCAAGTGTGACGACAAAATTTGCGCGATGAAACGTCCCGGTCCAGACGGTCCGATGGATTTCACCCGCCATTTCACCACGCGGCGAGAGATCGCGCATTCAGCTTACAGAATTTCGGTCCGCGGTCCGGGACACGTCCGACTATGACGTGTGCCACAACACTCAGTGTCAGCATGCGCCGTCGGTGCTCCCATTGGGACCGTCGTCCGCTGTCGCGCAGTTGCTTCTACCCGATCGGGACCCGCGCTGCTGTCAATCAACGGTCTCAATTTTTTCATTTGCAATCGTCTGGTCCTGACAGTGTGACACGCTTTGCCGCCGCCCCGCCTTCCAGCAATTGTCTTCCAAAATATCAACGCTACGCCGCGCGCGATGAGCGGTCGTCCACGCGCGTCCATCTTGCATACTGTACCGACGGGTCGAGCTGCATTTTCTTTCTTTCATACACCATCCGCTCACTTACTTTACACTGCTGCATTTTCTGCCCAGCCACGCAATTTTCTATATTCCCCAACACAACATCGGTCATTGCCCATCGCTCTTTCTCTCTTGCTTGCTTTGCATTCTCTCGCTCTATGCCTTCTCCCTTAGACTCTGCCCTCCTCGTTCAATGCATCCCCCCTCACCTGTCAATCCCCATCCTTCTCTCCTCTCCCATCCTCCAGATTGTAAAAATGCACTCGTCTCTAGTCACAATCGCTAACTTGCACACCATCATTCCCTCTCCCAACATGTTTTCGTCTAGAATCGCCTTGCACAATGTCCATTTCATTTCCCCTTTAAAAGCTCTCCCTATCCTAACATCAACTACTAATCACCCCACCAAATCATTCACAATCGTTTACTCTTGGCTATCCAAAAATGCATCCCTCTTCCGCAAACGCTTCCGCTGCGCAGTCCACTTGCCCTTCGCCAGAAAATTCGCTGCGTAATTCGCCCCTGGCCCAGAACCCTCCATCGCCATCCTCCAATGGCTCCCGCGACACGCAAATCGATTCTGATGATGCGCAGGCCATTACTCCGCGTCCGGCAAAGTGTCAGCGAGTGCAATCGCCCCAATTGGCATCTGCTAAACCAGCCAGCTCTGCCACTAGTAAGAAGAAAACTACCCGCGCGAGAGTGGAGGATCTCGACCCGGAATTAGTTTTCTCATGTACTTATAAGAACTGTCGCAAACGATTTGCGAAGAAATACAATCTCAAAATTCACGAGCGCAGGCACGCTGGAAAGCTTCCGTTTAAATGCCAACAACCGGACTGCGAAAAGCGCTTCATGTGGCGCTCGAGCTTTTTGAGACACCTCCGTTCTCATGAGCCCAAGCCCAACGGCCGCAAGCGACGTAACCGTTCTTCCAAGCTTGGCTCGGAAAGCAATGCTCCCCGCGACGGCGTAGAATCGATTCAGACATTACCCACCGTTCGTCTGCTATCGACTACGACATCGTGCGTGCAGATGCATGGGTTATCTATTGTTACTGATAACACATCATCACAGCAAGTTAATCTCATGAATGCCTTGCTCGTCCTCAACTGTGGAGCGCGTGACGCGCCACGAGTCAAGTTCACAGCTAGATGCGAGGCTGATGACAGGCATTGTGATGATATGGAGGCAGACCTCGCGTCGCAAGATGCTCAAGGTGCCATGGCGGACGCCCACCAATCCGGCCCACCTGACATTGCTTCACAGTGTGATACTGTGAGTAATGATGATCAGGACCTATCATTTGATGAGCTCGGTGAGGCGACGCCCGACTTGCTGCAGCCGTTTGAGAGCATTGAGAGCCTCTTACACGATTGATATCAGATTAGAGATATCTTCTAGTAAAGGCCCTTTCAAAAAAACTAGTTGCGTCTTTCGCTCATACGAGTAATTGGCGGCTGAGAGCGCTGTGAATGCGCATCTCGCCCAGCACAAGTCGCGTACGTACACTGACCGTGCACACTTATTTCAACCTCGAATCGATGCCGAAAAGAATCTGTTCGGTAATTGCCATTCATACCGTATATTGAGAAATCATGAGAATATGTCTATTTTTTCCCGTGCCGTGTAATTCGTTGTTCCCGCCATTGCTCTTCAGCTCCTGAGATGGAACAAATTCACATGTTCCATGCTTCCAAATTCCCCCGTCGCCAAATTATCGTTATGTATTCAACACGGCTGGTGAACTACTCGTGAACCATCAAACAGCCTCTCGTGCCACATGTACCTGCACCTAACGTCTACATCACTCATCAGCGAAACATGATCACTCCCTGCACCAGTACATCCAGATGCCGTGCTGTGCCATGCCTCATCGGCACCTTCCACGTCCTGTGCTGCACGTTCTGACATGACACTACCAGCGATACAATTTCAATTTGCGACCCCGTCCTCTGTGTCATGTATCTCGCCCGTGCTCTCTCTTCAAAGTACTTTCATTGAATTCATGCCCAACCTTTCAGCATCACTCCAGATGGTGAATTGACAGTGGAGTTGCATGCTACTCGGACGCTCCGGTCCGTTGATGAAGGTAGTGACCGTCATGCATTGAGTACCCTTACTGCACGAGGGATAAATGTTGATGTCCCGTTTTCTATGGATTTGCTCGGAGAACACAATTTAGAAGAGCAAAAATTTGATGGTAGATGCGAATCATGTATTGTCAAAGTTTATTGGGCGCGCGCCCCGGTGCTAGAGTAGTGAGGGACAATTTTGAATCATGGCGCCACAGTAGTTTCAAGGATGCAGGGGACCGCGATGATTGGAAATGACTGTATAGAACATTTGCCGTTTGGCACTATCCAATGTGAATGAAGGATGCATGAAATAATTATGTACCACTCGCTTTTCAATTCGAGACTCATATCATCAGCTATGCCTATCACCGGTAAACCATCAATAGCCCGTCTTGGGCGATCAAAGAAATGCTTTTCAACATCGAACCAAGTTGAATCCGAGCCCCTTTAACTACTCTATCAGCTTTTGAATTCCAGTCCATCTGCATGAATATTCGAAACGTATCAATCCATCAAAAAGACACTTTCAGAAACACGATAGGCTCAAACATGTCATTTGGAACTTGATATACAAGGGTATTCCTACCCTTCGTGACTATCTTACATCAGCAGGTACAAGAATGAGAGAACGGAGTAATTCACACTTTGGCGCTTACGAGTTTATCCTATCAAGCTTTGCTGTTGATATACTGTTGAAACTTATTAAATCACAAGCTTGGATTCTTCGAGAGTCAATTTACCAAAACGAAAATCCAAATCCTCTGGAACTGAGACGGAAGGTCCACACTATTTCAACACAATCCTCGGGGGACATGTAGTTGTTCCTGCAAGGCCCTAGATCACGAAAACCATCGTCTAGGAAGTCTTAGGTCTGGAAACTAACGAAAACGAAGACCACCCTCAATCTGCGCGCCACTGGAATACGGAAACAATATTTGATTTGAACGTGGAGAAAGAATAAAATTATCCTCAGTCTTTCAGCATCAACTTGACTATGCTTCGACGCCCCGTCAATAAGGGAAATATGCAAACCGGATCAATCCGTGCATGAATGCGAAGCACCGGCGTATCATCGTTAAAGTAGAGAAGAAATCTTCCCCAGATGGAACCGATGACTGAAGCACTTTTCTGTGCTTTCAGTTGCAAAGTTACAAGTGGCAATGAATAGGCTGACTGGCTATCCAGGAACAAGATGGAGCAAAACACTGGATAGTGTTGTGCATGCGAATAGACCGCCGGTTAATATACATGATAGTGCCAACTTTTCGTGGAAGGATGCTGCAGGTTCAAGTGGATCAGTTGAAGCAGTTTGATACAGTTCTATACTGTGGGGATGTCAATTTGATTGAAAACCAACTTGGAATTGTTTCAATATGTTTACGGAGGGTGTGTTTATAGCATCCGGTGATATCCATTCATCCGTTGCTGGTTGCCGAAGCAACTTGCAAAATGGCAGTAAAAGGAAGTCTCTTCAACTGCGTTGGAGCTCAAGTCGATTGGTATGAAATGTTTAAAATAATCGCAAAATGTTCAAAGTGCAAAAGAAATCATAGTGCCAGTATCTGCTTCACACGTGAATCTGCTCTCAAACGCCAGTCTGCATAAAAACAAGTGTATTTTGTGCTGATAGACCGCACTCATCCAGACAACCGATCAAATCAACATTGTTCACCTCGCACAAGCCGCCAATGGGACACTAATCTCGTTATCATTTCAACAAAACCGTCGATCCGTTGCCGCGCGCCGATGTAAACCAACCTGCGTGATGGCACTTTTGGTAGCTGCAAAAACCGGATGGCGACGGTGGGAGCGGTTCGTACGCGGCGGCGTAACCGTAAAGGACCGGCGATATTCCTCGCAGACGGTTCTAACAACCTGGACGTGCGTCGTTATCCTGCTGTATCTCGCGACGTGGTGGCGGGAAGGCTTCGGCATTCGCTTCGATCCGAACCAGCCGCACGTGATATCAGGCGGGCTTCGGGAAGCCGATGAGCAGGTTTGGCGCGGGCGTCATCTCATATTTTGCGTCTCTCCGGGCAGAGCGGGGTCGAAATATCTGAGCAATTTGCTCGGTATTTCGCGTAATGTGCTCTCGCGTCACGAACCGGTGCCGCAGATGAACGGCGAGATTCTGCGACAGGTGTTTCTGGAGGGACAGCGCAATGAGACCTTTCAAACGAGAAGCGATATGAAAGTCGACGCGATCAAGTATGTGCTGGATGGTACGCCACAGAATATCGTGTATGCTGAGACGAATCATATGTTTGTCAAGACATTTGCTGATGTGTTGCTGCACAAGTTGGGCAATATCGCTAATATTTCAGTGGTGTTTCTGCATCGGCCGATGCGAGATGTTGTGTGGAGTCAGTTGCAGCTCGGGTGGTTTCTGAATGGTCATTCGGGTAAGAATGTGTGGTACTATGATGTGAGAGATGTTGATGGCTCGGAGCTGCCCAAGCAAATTGAAAGTGTAAAGGTGCAGAGCCCGCTCGATTCTCTTGTTGCGTACAATTTGGATGTGTTGGTGCGCGGAATGATGTTGGAGAAGCAGATTGAAAGTCGTCACAAGGAGGGTGATTGGCAAAATGTTCAAATCGTTCATGCGCAATTAGATGAGATTTCTACGAGGAAGGGCGCGCTCGAGTTGCTTGGTGCATTGCAGCTCAGTGTTGATGAGAAGAAGCTTCCGCTGCTTGGTATGCAGGATATAAATGCGAGGGATGCGAAAAAAGGCCGCATTCCGGTGCATTTAACTTTAGAAGACGTTGCTGACCGTGTTGAGGTTTTGCAGAAACAAGTTTTGGGCGAATGATTGTTTAGCAGTGATGAACAATGACGGTTTTCTGCCAAGCACCGTTTACGTTTATAGTAATCAGAGATATATGTTCTTGCATTCAATCTTTCCGCACGCACTGAAATTGGTAATAAAAATCCAGAATATTTGAGAAAATGATGACTCACCAGCACTGTACTGCGAACGAACAAGAAACTCGATGCCGTAGTCGCTGACTGTTGCGAACCTATTCTCATCTTTCAGTGCAAAACATTCACCTCAGCCTCACTCGTTCATAAATACCTTGCCAACTACCGAACACCACCGCTGTAATAGACGCACCCAATATCCGCTCTCCATGGCAGAACGAAAAAACCCAGAGCTTGATGCCAAGCATCAGGCCATCTTACGCAAGATGATGTATGTATCAACAATCACTCAAACAACCTCAATCGATCCAATCCTCCTTCTGCCCACTGACCCAACTAATCTCCCTACACACCCCCAGGCAACAACCAGAAAACAAGGTGTGCGCAGATTGCAAGTGCCCCTCACCACGCTGGGCCTCCACCAACCTCGGAATTTTCGTCTGTATCACATGCAGCGGCATCCATCGCAAACTTGGCACCCACATCTCCCAGGTTCGTTCCGTCACATTGGATACATGGACGCCGAGCCAGATTAGCCACTTTCAAAAGCGCGGCAACGCAAAAGCTGCGCAATACTTCGAGGCATGTCTACCCCCCGATTTCCAGCGCCCGTCTTCCGCAGATGCCATGCGTATGGAGCGATTCATACGAGACAAGTACGAAAAGAAGCGCTATATCACCGTGGAGAACGGCGGGCTGGGTGGAGGCGCTATGGCGTCTGCAGCGTCCAGCGTGTCAACAACCCCATTCGCGACAACCCAATCCGGTAGTATGGGTTTTCCACGGCCTTTTCAGCAACCAAACGGTCGCGCTGTCGGTAATAGTTACGACGATGGCGTTTCGACGAATAAGAAGGCTACCTCGTCGATGAGCTACGGAGCTAGATTTGGTGCTGGTACTTCTAGACGTCCTGCTTCTCAACCGGCTCAGGGAAGGTTCAACAACATGAGAGGTTTGGCAGGCAGTAGAACCAATAATGCGTTTCAGCGTGCGAACACGCTCAAAGAAATTCTTAATATGGGTTTCTCCCCGCAGCTGGCTGCAAGAGCTGTGGAGGCTGGCGAGGGTGATTTGCAAAGAGCTGTTGATTGGGTGCTCGAACAAGATACTGGATATTCACAAGGCAATCAGCAGCAACGTCAACGTCAACCTGCTCCTGTCGCACCGAAAGTACAACAGAAAACAATTGTGGGAGACTTGATGGATTTTGGAAGTACTGAACCTGCATCGGTGGAAACCGCATCACATCCCTCAAAACATCTCAATCCGCAACCTATAGTTCCCACTGTCAAGCCTGTCTCTCCGACACAATCAAAGCCTCTCGACGATGATTTCGGAGACTTTGGTGATTTTGAAAGCGCGCTGCCATCCGTATCCGCGCCGCCAACAACTGCACCGAAACCAGCAGCTGGTTCGTTCAGTAGTTCGATTGCAAGTTTGTATGCCAAGCCACCACCACCAGTTGTCCCCAAACCAACTGTGCATGTATCGCCAACAGCAAAGCCGCTTAGAACGGGAACTTTAGCTCACCAATCCCCCACAGTATCACCAAAGACACTTCCAGTGCATAGCTCGCCAAAGTCTTCTAGTTCTCAACCAATGGGTCGACCTGTGGCTGTTATCAGTCCTTCCAAGAAGCGCTCACCGGGACATGCTGAATTTCCAAAGTTTGAGTGGCCGGCCGATGTGAAGCTCGATGCAAAGAACCCGATTCCGTCAGTAACTTTAACTCCTACCCAACCCTCTCTGAGAAATGTAACACAATCCTCTGATTCTTCCGGTATCGCGCCGCCACAACCACCACCACCCCCTATTGAGCCTGTATCGGTCCCAGACCCAGAAACAGGGCCTCCACCCCCTCCTGGTCCGCCCCCAACTACAGAATCAAACGGGATGGAACAATCGGAATCTGTGGATAAGACGGACGAGCAACCAGCAGAGAACGGCCAAGAACAAAAGGAAGAAGAAAAGTCGGGAGCAGCAGAAGAGCCAGAGGAAGAAGATCCATTTGCTGCACTATCAATGTTTGCCCTTCAATCTGCCACAACATCGAAAAAGACCACAAAACCCAAGACTAATGAGACTAAGTCAAACGACATATTTTCGGCGATTGCAGCACCAGATGTGAGCGGTTCACAAGGCTTTAATCTTGACGAGCTCTTAGGATAGCATAGTGGAGCACTTTACATGGTAGTAGTGGAAATGTATAAAACGGACAAATGATTGAAACAAAAGACTACATTTGCGCCGAAGCAGGTGGTTGCAGTTGCGAATGTGGATTCTGGTCGAGCTGATAGAGGAGATGTAGCAGCCATTTCTTGGTGGAAGGGTCTGCCTCGAGCAAATTTGCAAACGTAACATCGTTCAGCGATTCAGGTAAGCACTGTCTCAGAGCTTCCCTGGCCCTGGGATTATCGGAAAGGCGAAGATAGCAGCGGATGACATGTTTGAGCAAGCGTGCACTCGGCGCTTCCACCAACGCAGTCACCATATTACTCAAGACGGTCGACACAGCATAGAATCGCTCTGGCGTTGCACAAATATACGCTAGACCATTGTCATCCAGAAGAATTTTCTGTACAATGAAGGTCGCGACAGTTTTGCTCAGTTCTGAGCCTGTTTCCATAATGCGCAGACAGAGTGGAATTATTTCTGTTTGGAGCAGAAAATTGATAACATCAGGGGCGTCCATCTTAACTAGGGCGCCAATGACACCTAGAGAAGTTAGACGGAGATATTCAAATGGCCTTGTCTTGGAAACCGTGTTGAGAAAGGGGTAAAGAAACAGGGGGATGTGCGCTGTGAGGAAATGAGATCGCGTTGTTGGATGAGATGCCACACATTGCAGTAGTGCTAATGCATTGCAGACGCGGTTGCTCGCATGTGCCGACAGAGCGGGCGGCGTAAGAAGAGGATAGATAGATATGATTTCTTGCAGAAGCGCCGCCACGGTCCCTAGACCATACCATAGCATGGGAGCCAGATCGCTGAATGCTTCGCGCTTCTTGCTGAGTTCCAACAGTGCTGTCTCCCTCTGGAAGAAAAAAGAGTTTGCAGAAGTGTCAGAAAGATGATGATTGGAAGATCGAGAAGGTGTGAAGCGGAATTGTTACGCACCTTTTCCGGGTTGGTAAGGTCAAGCACAAGTTCATGTACTTGGGCTTCGTTGGCAGTCTTGACAGAGGCCGTCATTCTGAATTGTAGTCGGGAGCAGTGCAATCGCGAGGAATAAAAGTGGGGCGTAGAAAGCAAGCGATATGTGGCAGCTAATCGGTGTCTCTTGTGACAGTCACAGGAGGTGAGGAAGCAATGGCGCAAACTTCAGATTGTTTGCGTGGCAGTGAATCGCGGTTTGGAAAATGTGCTGTGCAGCGGTTACTTTTGCTGCGCATCAACGCGAAAACGTGCAAGTGAGTCGGTGCGGAGACGAAAGTGTGTTGTCTAAGCGCAGATTAACTATAGCAGCTGTCGTCACTGTAGGCGCGTTTGGAGTGTCTAATGGCTCCATGAAAGCGCGTGAAATATATACAAGGAATGTGGCTAGAAATAAGAATAATATAGGGAAAATATTGCTTTCGCTTCAAGTGCATCCGACATGGCCAGAAATATGATGAAAACGTATAGTTGGATTCGACTGGATTGTTGAGGATAAAGAACAAGTCAATGTCAACAGCGGGAAACGGCTAATGTTGATGAGATGCGCTGTTTAAAATGCTGGTGTGAGATTGAGAGCGAAGTTGCCATTTACACAAAGTCATGCTTTCATGTGTTCTGTACGTAATGCATTTCTATGCATTTTTGATACTGTGGAGTGGTGCTGTCCAACTAACTCTTCTCGTGATTTCTATGGTGAACAGGTGAAGAATGTGGTGGAAAAGCGTTCAAACGAGAGTTGGCTTGTCCGCTCTGCGATACGGTTCTTGCAAAGGATGGAATTGGGCAGGTGCTGCTGAAGCCGGATGACAGTGCCATTAGGAAGCTTGGAGCAAAGTCGTTTGGCTTTCAACCGGACAAGCTGTGCGAGGTTTTGCAAATCGGACTCGAATTCTGGACCAAACAGAAACAGAATGAATCGCTTCAACATGTTGAGCATGCAAGAAACATGCAAAAACGTGTTGAAGAAGCTGAAGCAACAAACAGAAAATTATCAAAAGTAAGTGAATACATTGATACGTATGCATATTATTCGATTTCGACAAGTTCTGACATGTTATCCCGGTGCATTCCATAAGGCTTTGGAAGATGAGAGGCTGAAGAAGAAATCGGTGTTGAGTGAAAAGGAGGCACTGCAAAGACAAATTGCCGAGCTTGAAGTGCGGTATGCTGAGAAGGCTAGGTAAGATGGCATTCATATTCTTGACGACATGTGCTCATCAAGCTTATTCTAACTTTAGAGGATACGATGAATTGATGTGGACTAGATCGATGCGCCGACTGAGCGATCTGTACAATGAACTTCGGCAGGTGCATAAGCGACTAGAGGTGGACATACGCGGAGTGCGAGATGCTGAAGAATTCCAGGCAGAGAGGGTGGGAGAGAGTGAAGCAGGGGCGCAGTCGTTCGATCAAGGCATAAAGGGAAAGGTTGGTATACGCGAGAAGGACCGAAGGGATGTGGAGGATGATTCTAAGAAAGCGCATTATGATGAGATTCATCGCTCTGAAAATCGCAGTGCCGGCGCGCTCGAAACTCTCTTCAATCTGGCTCCCAACCGCTCTGAGCAGGCGGGGTTCGGGAAGAGACGATCGAGTGGGACGCATGTGAGAAAGGGGCGGCGGAGGGCGGAACATGAAGTCGATGGGAGACAAGCATCCTCGAGGAAGGAAGATATTTACAAGGATAAGGCGGTTAGAGACGGGAGACGTTGATGCAATTGAAACGGAGATTGGCGCAGATCCCGACCAAATGACGTGCTCAACAGTAGTCCAGGGGGACGAATGCTTTTAAATTTTTGAAGGCATTTCAATCCATAGATTACAGCGAGGATAAATCGTGACAGGCACCTCTCTACCTTCACATTTTCCAAATTTATGATACCGCAAAAATCACGTCACCTGCCCTACTGTATTCTGACATGACCGTTGCACAAAACGTCGCTTGTTCAATGGCCATTTGCATCCAGGCATGATCCATCGTAAGCCAGCCCGGCTGCAATGCCATACGTATCCGATCACAGACTGCAAACGACTAGAACATATATTTCACAAATGCGACCGTTGCAACAGACCAATCCAACTTGTAATCGTACACCATGCCATACGCTACGATAGTCTCGTGTCACATGCACCCGATAACATTTATACCGCCCGCCTAGTGCTCCCCTACGGCCCCTTCTCAAGAGGATCTACCACTGGCCTGTGAACTTCACGGTCAGCTGGCAATTTCCATAATACTATTTGGACAGTACCGCACCGACTCGACCCGCCCGAACCAGCATGAGTAACGAAACATCAACCACAGACATTGTCACCATGCAAGCTCCAAGCAGCCAAGATCCTGCCGATCCGCCGATGTTGGAGGACATCTCCGGCTTTCTGGAGACGCTCCACTCTAAAAACCTCACGCTGAAAAAGCTGGCCAAAGTTCAACAGACGCGCATTGACGATCTGACGCGCGAGAACCGCGCGCTCAAGTTTGAAAACGAGCTCAAGTATGTCGAAGTGAAGGAGCTCAAAGCCAAGCTGCAAATGCTGGAGGAAGAGGTGAAGGAAAACGAGCAGGCCATCGAGCGCTCTACAGAAGCGTCCAACGTGCTCAAGGAGCTGCCGTCAAACAGCGCCAAGACGACGCCGAAGAAGGCGCGTCGTTCGCCGTTGGCAGCAGATAGTGGCAAAAAAGCTGGTGGATCAAGTTCGCTACAAAGTGGTTCGTCGCCGAAAGGTGTTGGACGCGTCTTGCAAATGCTTCGAAAAATAAATAATATACGCAAAGTAGATGCCACATCGGTGGTTTTCAACTTGTACACCTCGTGTCTATCCGCCATTCAAGTTGTATTGACGGCGATTTACTGCCACAGTACATCCATACGTCCCAGGTCGCGCCCCAGCGCCGGTCTGCGCATACGTCGTCGACGCATGCGATCGCGCACATGTCTGTTCCCGAGCGACGCGCAGCACGGTGCCCTGGCGTCGCACGAGGCGCAAATGGAGCTTTTGCGCTAGTCGTGTCGCTGCATGACGTGTGCAAACTAAGTAAAGCAACGTTTCTACCCTAGATGTAGATGGATGTTGATTCAATCATTGACTGTGACTGGCGGGTGATGAAGCATCAATACCCGCCACACGATTCATAGATTCGTCCATTACGGTGCCCAGCGTACCGCCCTCCGCGGCTATGGAATCCCATTTACGCGCCTCGTGCATGAGCTCCTCGGCATGGCCGATGGCTTTGCGCACCGTGTCCGAGGTGTCCAGCATGGTTTTTTCCAGCGCGACAAAGCGCGTCGTCAGCGCGGAGAGCTTGTGATAATTGCTGCTGCGAATCGGCGCGTGCGCAAGATCGGAGGCGACGGAAGCGGCGAGTTTGCGCAGCACGGCGGCTGATGGAGTGGTTGTTTCGGTGCTCATGGCGACTAGTGGATGGATGGATAGAGACTCAATAGCTGGTAGGCTGGCTGGAATTTTAATTCATGTTCAGTTTTTTCTGTAATGAAGAGCTTTCCTTTTGGTGCGGGTGACGCGTGACACGGTTCGCAGAGGCGCGTGACGTGTGGCCCACGGATCATTGCAAATTTCTTGTCGTGAATATCGGGGCTTACCGTGATCGGCATCATAGACAGATTGGTGGACCTAAATTGAATTCAGTACTACTCGAATGAGTGATTTATTCGGCTCGACTCGCCCTTTCAAACGCTCTGCAGCCGCGCCAATAATCAATTCAGCTCACCTATAGATAGCTATGTGCATCGACACGCCAAACATCGCTTCATTCGTCTCTTGTGTTTTACATGGAATACTGCCCCCCGAGCTAATGTTAGAGTTGTACTCGTAAATATTTGCAAATAGCAACTACAGTATGCGATGCAGTGCTCTAGTCAAGTCTCTCTGCGATACGCAGCGGCGGCAATCGCAGCATTTCCACCGCCTTTTCCGCGCCCATCAGAGGCAGCGCGTTTACCTTTGCCGATCGCTGTTGTTGTTGCTGCTCACGTCGTCGCTCATTGGTTCTTCTATAAATTGCGCACTGTGCACGCTCAGGGCACATCTGTCGACAGTGGGTGCAAATCCATTTCGCGCCGAGGTCAACAGCCGCCTTCCAGTCCCATTCATGGCTACAAACAAAAACAATAAAAATCCCGTTAGTACCACAATTCGTGCCGTTCAGCATCACCATCGTCAGGAAGAAAACTAGCAAACCTACTCTGCAAAGCACTTTTGACACACGACCTTACGACAGGCGCCGGTAGCAAAGTTTCCGCACGCCACCAAGCCCACCTTCTTCGAGGTGCGCGAACAAATGTGACAAAATCTAGACGGCTGACTGCGCGACTTGGACGATTCCTTGGTGGTGGAACGCACACTCTTTGTGATGCGTCCGGGCAATTGGAGGGTGCGACGCGAAGTACCCAGTCCGTCGTCGGAGGACACGGGCGAATAATCGGGCGGCGCGTACAGATGTAGCGATTGTGGCGGGATGAAATGACCTGGCGGTTGTGAAAAGTCCATGCGACGATAGCGAATCTCGGTGAGCGATTTGGTCGGCGGCGGCGCTTGTGCTTGTGCATGCGGCGCTCTGGTTTGCATAGATGGCAGTGGCGCCTCGTTGTGATGATACTGCCCCAGTGCGACGCGGCTGAGAAGATCGAGTGAGGAGTTGTCCGCCATTGCAGCGGTGGTGATGCGATGGAGGAATGCAATCGGTGGGTGAGTGGGTGCGCGTGTGTACAGACGGAAAGATAGATTTATGCGAATGAGATTGATTTGATTAGCACAGCTCAATTGATATTTTAAGGGAGAAACCATGATTAACTGTCAAATACAAAGCGTGCACCTTTAAAATTTCGCGCATCTTGCGTTGTTTACGGCGCTTACCAGCGTCCATTGCACTGACACCAATTCACGCATTCTCTCCGCTGTAACAAATTTCATTAAAATTCACCACAACTCATACCTCCTCTCCAATCAGTTCAATTTCGGGCACTTTAAAAAAACTGTCTCAAAATTTCCATAAAACTCGGCGCCACCTGTCACGCTACTCATACCACATCTCGCATGACTTTCATCTTTTGTATCCAAAACGGTCTCATTCTCCGACATCTCAGCGGGGCCACGGCCACGCCACTAATTTAAACACTAAAATATTACATTGCATTCCAGTAAAACTCTCACACGTCCTTTAATTATTACACCGCTCTCTCCCGATTTTCAACTCTCCCCACCTATACCTCCCACACGCGTCGACAATCGTCACCATGTCCATCCACGCCATCCCGTTGCAGCATGCCTCGTCCGCCCATGCTCAACCTGCCCAAATGCCCCAGCATAACCTTCCGCACCCCACCCAAGTCCACCAGAATCGACGAAGAGCTCTCCCATGGCGCCATGTGGAGCGTCGCCGCCCGACGCGGCCGCAGACGCATCAATCGCGAGGACATGTTTGCCGTGCTCCCATTTGTTCAGGAGCTCGCTGATCACCCTTCCATCACAATCTTTGCTGTATTCGACGGTCACGGCGGCCAACGCGCTGCCCAATTGGCCAGTAACAGACTGCCTCATCTATTTCTAAAATCTTATCGTCGCTCCCAAACTGTACATTCCGCACTACGACATGCTTTTCTCGCCACAGATGCTGAAGTCATTTCTGAACTTTCCGCCGCCCCCTCCAAGCCCGACGCCCTCTCTCGCTGTCCGAGCGGCACCCTGTATGCCGCAACAGCACTGCAGAGAGCGCCGTCCAGAAGCGATAGTCAAGTGTCCGACAAAAGCAGCACTGCAGTTACAAGCGAAGAACCGCCTGTACCACGCGCACTACCAGATGTTGCGCTCACTTCAAATCGCTATAAAAACGAAAGCTATTCATTTTCAAATCCTGTAAAATTAAGTGCCGGATGTGGAACCACCGCCACGGTCGTGACGTTAATCGGCGATACTCTGAGCGTTGCCCATGTAGGAGACTCCCGCGCCGTTCTGGGTCGTACCGACGGAGAGGTGATTCGATTGTGCGAAGACCACCGACCTGGCCGAGAGGACGAGCAGGAGCGGATTGTGTCGGCGGGCGGCCTGGTCGTCTGTGTGTCGGGCACGTGTCGTGTGAACGGTATTCTGGCAGTGTCGCGAGCAATCGGGGACGTGGATCTGAAGAAGTATGTGATCGCGGAGCCGGACATTGCGAGCATGAATCTACAGGGCGACGAGGAGTACATGATTCTGGGGTCGGACGGTCTGTGGGACGTGGTTTCAGATGAGGAGAGCGTACAATTGGTGAGGGATGCTGTGAACGCTCGCGGATGTGCTGCATCGGAGGAGCATTTGTCGAAAATGTTGGTGCAAGAGGCGTGGGATAGAGGGTCGAATGATGATGTGTCTGTGATTGTGGTGGATTTGAAAAAGTATCTGGAATTGGACTGTGGACGATCGATGCCCGGCGATGATGGACATGCAGCGGAGGAGGAGGTGATCGGAGAGATTGATCTGGATAAACTTACGTTGCTATCATCGGATTCGCAGGAGGTTGCAATTGAAATGGTGACACCGTTATCGGCTGTAGCGGAAACGCCTCGGGTGGGACGGTTTTCGGCATGGTGACGTAATTGAATTATTTGTTATATGTGCGGTAATAAATTGATGTTGTGCGCACACGCAATCGATCCAAATTTGAAATTGAGATCGTTTCTACCGTACGCTAGCAATATATCATACATATCGGGGCAGTACTCTGCGATATGACGTTGTGGACAATACAACAATGCGCATCCTGTTTGGCTATCTATCAATCCAGTTTAGTCCCCTGGCAGTGTTGACAAGTCTGCTGCCCACTGACCCTCCCACATCGACATGCGGCGTTGTACTGTCGCCCGTCCCGCTCTTCGCATACATTCGCACCGCGCTCCTCCACACAACAATCTTGTTCAGTCCGCTGCTCTCTGACCCTACCGCATCGACATGAGCATTGTACTGTCGCCCGTCCCGCTCTTCGCGTACATCCCCACCGCGCTCCTCCTCGCCGTAATCTTCTTTGGTGTCATTATCTACTGCGTCGTGCAGCGCAAATTCCTCAGCGGTATGCAAGACGACATCGAACAACGTGACGCGCGCAACGCTGAGAAAGCGCTCCTTGTCGTCGGATATGGTGCCGCCAACCCGTGACATACATAGCGTCTCCATTCGCCCGTCGCCCAGAGCTGCAATTCATTTGCTAGTCACGGATAATCCGCATGATCCCGACGCGGCTGAAATTCACGTCAAAAACACACTTGGCCTGCATGACGTATCATATAATACCCTAGTATAACCCACATCCAAGTTGCCCAAATCATGTTCAAAAATTGTAAAATTCAAACCCTCCGTCAACTTCTCCGTCCGCGTCCGTAGCGTTACGTCATCGTCTTGACGCAGACATGTCTGCGTTCGTGCATCACAGTACGCACATTGTTGCGATGCGCCTCTTTCCATGTAGACTGCCAACGTCATCCCATCCATGCCGCATGCGCTTTGAGCCCCAGCCGTCGCCGGACCAGAAAGCCTTTGTATTTCAGACCTCTCCATACAGAACGCACAGGATCACGCGACGAGCCAATCTGCGACAAGTTTCATCTACGCCCGTCTCGGATGTCCAATCCCCATCTGACCTTTCTTTCAGTGTCCCGAAACCGGACGCGGCATCCCGCCAGTCTTCGCAGTCGGATGTAAAACCACGTGTCGATAATTTTTCCCCGCCGTCCTTTTCGACGCATGAGCAGCTCGTTGACGCCTTCAACGCCATGACCGGCGATCCGCTCGAGAGCGACGGAGGGCGCATTGTAGTGTATCGTGGAAACCCTAACGCGCGTCTCATGATCATTGGTGAGGCCCCCGGGGAAAACGAGGATCAGCAGGGTAGGCCTTTTGTTGGCAGGGCAGGAAAACTACTGGATGATATATTTCGATACGGTGGGTTTGATATAGAACGTCAGATATATGTCACCAACGTAGCAAAACGAAGGCCGAAGAATAACAGAACACCTACGCCGGAGGAAGTCAGTTACTATCTGCCGCATCTTATGGAAGAGATTCGCCTCGTTGATCCTGTGATCGTTGTGTTGGCGGGTAGAGTGGCTGCCCAGGCTTTTCTAGGCGCTGATGCTAGAATAACAAAGGTTCGTGGTCAATGGTTTGATAATTTGTTGACCGGTAGGCAAATTATGCCAGTATTTCATCCGTCATATCTGTTGCGACAGCAGAATGCAAAGTACGATATGGTCACAGACATCGAAGAGATCCGCGCGCAATTTCAGCGTTTGGTGCCGGAGCAGCCTCTCAATGACTTGGTTAGGAAACGTAAATCCTGACTCTGAGCCTGCCATTCTTTCCGGTGATTCGCACCGTTTATTTCAATGGACATGTAATGACTCTATCTAAACATACATTGCACGCTGCCCTGTCAGTTCAGTTTCCACAAAAGCCGTGCAAATGTTTGTACAGCCTCGGAATACTGCTTTCCGTGACTAGCTTTCTACTTGACGCTCTTGTTCCACTTCTCCTCAAGTGCCTTCCAGATGACGGAGAACGTCAGACCCTGGAAACCATTGGCGATGATACGAGTGCGTAGTCCTCTTCCGAACAGTCCTACGAGGCCGTCTGCATCGAGAACCATGCGTACAGCTTGCGGGTAGGAAATGGGCGTTTGATTGGTTTGTTTGGTAGTTTTGATCACTCTCAAACTGTTACTGCAGCAATCGGAGACCACAGATGAGGTGAAACCAATGATGGCATTGCGACCGAATTTCTGGAATGTTTTATCGGGATCGGGTTTGGGAATGTATTCCTGAAGCGTATTGAAAGTGAAAAACCATGGGAAACTGAGAAGGAATAGACATCAAATATGGTGAGATAGACAGTCGGATTGGCCGATAATGAAGTGAATGAGCGATAAACTTACTGTCCGACGAGGGTCGCAGAATAAGTAGCAAGAGCACCATGATACAAGACGATCGGACCACCAGCGGCAATTCTTCCGCGAAGTACTGGAAGGCCCTTGGTACCCTCAACTTGCAAAGTGGTCTTAAGGGCATCGATTGCTACGCGAGAAAAGAAATAGAACGGTCAGGATCAGCGGATGAGAGATTCACACGAATCAAATGTGAGGCAACTTACGCATGAGGAAGATACGCCAAGCCGCTGCGGAGCCGGATGCTGCAGCTGTCTTGACACCAACGGGAAGGTTTTTGGTATTGTCAAATGAATCGAGGAGGGTAAGTATGCCGGAATTGGCGGCTGTGTCTCCAAAGCGCGAAAGCGGGCCTTGGAAAAGAGCGGGTCCGATGCCACGGTAAAAGCGACGGACACCACCATCGGCATACAATGTGCGAATGGCGCTCATTGTCGATGAATTCCCGTATCGGTATTGGTAGTTCATCGTGGAACGCAATGGCATGAGGGTGACAACTTGTGCACCCATTGCCACAGCGCCTGGTACACCACCACCGAGCGCACGCTTGCCGGCCTTCTTGAAGATTTCCTTGAGCGGCGGTCTTTGGGTAGATTGGTCGGAGCTGGACATTGTGATTGGGGTTGTTTCGGTGCGCGCAACGCTTGGGTCGGGATTGCGAGTGGCACTGATAGGAGATGGGGTTTGGTTGAAAGTTTATGGGTATAGATATATGTGTCGCAAATAGTTGGTGGCAGATGAATGCCAACAGAATGCGTGGATGTAGTGATTGGATTGCAAGGCGAGTCTAAGGCTAGAAATGAACAATTTGAAGAAACGAGTTTCTACACATCATTGAATAGCAGTGCGAAAGTTATCCATCATCCCCTTCCAATGGCCCGATCCAATGATTTAATTGCAACAATCTCAAAGTTGAAAGGAGGTGTTGTTGACACTTGTCATCTCCCCATTGCACGTGCTTCCATGCCCGTTATATAAACAAAGCACAACCACAGGTTCTCCTTCAATCCAAAAGGTTAAACCCTCCCCCATTCTTCGTATTCCTTCCACCTGCCTTCGTCTACCCAGCGCATTCCTTCCTTAGCTGGCTCTTCCACCCAATTGCGCATCTCCTCCTTCACAATTGCCACGTCACGCTCTGCACAATTCTTCGCCTCGACAACGCCCCTCTGTATTCTCGGGAATACCCGCCGCTCCACATCTTCCATCATTCTTTCCCGCACCTCGCTCACAAGCCCGCACTTTCCATCCAGCCCCTGTATTACCTGCTCGTCCCGCAAGCGCACCCTCTCCACCTCGCTCAGTCTCTCCTCCTCGCGCGCCAAACGGCCCGTACCTACTCCGCATTCCCAAACCGCATCATCACATCGTCTAACACCAGCGATTCCCAGCTGCGCCACATCGCCTGTCAGACCGTCCACCTCTGCAGAACGTTTCTCTACATCGCGAACAAATTGCCGCAACCGTCCAACAGCACCGTCCCGACTTTCAGCCAGACGCTCGCGAGCAATGACCATGCTTTCATTCCATGCCGCAACACCTTGTCCAAGCAGCTTGCGGTTGCCAATCCAGAGATTACCAGTTGCCTCGTAGAGCTCTTGCAGCACCTCGTTTCCTCTGCGCAGTTCCTGTTTCGTCACACGTACATCCGCGGCATCCGTTCGCGCCTCAGGTCGTCGTCGTGCAAATGCGACAAACGCACGTTCCCCCTCCAGCTGCGCACACAGCAGACGCGTGCTCAGCTCGTCTGCAACAGCAGTGTTCTTTAGCTGCGTTATCATATCCGCCAGTGCGCGCTCCGCACTCACGCACTGCTTTACCAGCGCCTCATATTCTGCAAAGGTGCGCAGCTGTGTCACACGTGCCATTTGCAGCTGCACATCTATGATGTCTATCATATCATTTTCGTGCTCTTCATCCAGATTTTGCTGCAGCTGCTCTATGCTCTCTTGCTGTACTTGCTGCAGCGTTTTCAACACTTCCAGCATTCTGGACTGCCGTACCGCTTCGTCTAAATGCGTCTCGACCTGCTCGAAATCGGCCTGTTCACATGGATTATCCTCAAGTGCTAGATTAGAGAGTAGGTGGGCGACATCGAGAAAAGCATCATGCACGGGCGCATCGGATATAATATCGCTCTCTTCTGTAGAAATAGGCCACATTTGCGACTGCAAAACTGAGAAAAGTTCGGAGACAGAACCATCTTGATGTTCAACTTGAGATTGTAGTTTTTTCTGCAAGGCGCTTTTCATTTCAGGCATTGATGGTCCATCCACATCAGTGTTGTCATCAACACGAACAAGTTGGTTGCGAAGGTCGCGCAGCTGTTGCTCAACTTGCGCAATTTCCTTTTGCACCGTGTCAAGTTGCTGGTCGGCATCATCAATATTTTGTTCAGACCCAAGCTGAGGGCCAGATATCATTAATTGATTCGTTTGCGTTGGGTGAAGCGATAAAGATAAGCGTATAGTGCGTGCATTGGTCTGACTGCGAACACGCTGTGTCAGATAGGTCCACAGGCGCGCAGCGGCTGGAGCTTCGCAGAGCTCGTAAAGTAGCTGATCAGGTGGGCATTGTACGTGCGGAAGCTGCGCCGATATCCACGCACGAATCGCTTGTGGTAGTTGCTGACTTGATGTCATTGCTGATTAAACGCATTGTTCAAATGGCGCACATGTATCGAAGCGGCGAGGTATTATGGTGCGCAGCATGTTGCGCACACAATAGTCAACAGCAGTCCAAACTTTTCAATTCAAACTTAGTAAGTGCCAAATATTAAATTAATGCAGCTCTTCTTATGAGTGTCCACGTGTATGGAAAGATACCGGAAGTCACTTTGAGGTGTTCACCTGCGTTCTTCCACTTGAGCCGGACAGGTATCGTGCCTACAATGGGAGCGCATGAGTCAAACAAGGGACTGTGCCCTGCGCTTTATCGCGCGTTCAAGACTATGGGTTGCGAAAAAATTGGAATTGAACGAAGAAAGGCCGATGCAGCGTCCATGGGGACTGCCAGCCAGGATGCAGCAAGCAAAATGTGTTACGACCTCTTAGAAGGTATCGAAAAACGCAATTGTACGGAGAACGCGGGATCCGAACCAGAGCGTCGCAACTGAATTGTCCTGCTCGATGCTGTTGCTCGTAAGCGTGGATTCCATGCGCTGCATACGTCTTAGATGCCAGTAGACCACTTCGAAAAAGCCACTCTAATTTGTCCGAAATTTTTGTGACGACACGACGTCGACATCTACAACCGCCTGCAATTAGAGAACAGGGAGCACTTCCCACTTATATCATGAACGTTTTAAATCAATTGCCACACAGGTTGTTCACCCGTCATTGCCAAACGCTCAGATTGTACTCCCAAACAGCCGCTCGAGCCGTTCCGCACCTTTCGCGCGCCATCTCCCAGCCCACCTCGCTCACCCATCCACACCTCATCACTGAGCACGAGGTCACGCCCGGCATATCGCGCTCCGAGTTCATCCAAAGGCGCAATGATCTCGTCCAGAATTTGCCGCACCGTTCGGTGTCTATTTTCCCATCCAATCCACCCGCCTATATGACTGAAGACGTGCCGTATCTGTACCATCCCAACACAGATCTCATGTACATTTGCGGCATTGCCGAGCAGGGAGCCTTGCTGCTTGCTGAACGTACTGATGAAGATCGTGCTCGTTTTATTCTCTTTGTTCAAGGTCGCGACGAGTCTAAGGAACTTTGGGATGGGCCTCAATGTGATACCACTGATGAAATCAAGGCGTATTTCGGAGTGGATCAAGTGCGTCATATATCGCAATTGCCCAACTACTTATCATCTGCTGTTGATAACGCTGCCACTTTCCACTATGATCCGGCAGTCAACCATTCTATATCCGCCGCAATCGCTAAGATGAAACCATCCCAACAGGAACGTCTCATATCCAAATGGGATCGAGCCAATTCTCCAAAGTCCTTCCTACTACATCAGCGACTCATAAAATCCCCTGCCGAACTCTCTCTGTTGCGAAATTCCGCTCGTATAATTTCGCAATCTCTCAATGATGCCATGGCATCTCTATCAACCTCTAAACAAACCCCTCACGTTGAGGAGAGTCACATTGACGCCGTTATTTCAATGGCATGTAAAGCTCGAGGTGCTACCCGTCCTTCGTTTCCTAATGTCGTTGCAAGCGGACCCAATGGTGTCATACTGCACTACATGAACAATAACAGGCGAGCAATGGAAGGTGATTTCGTCATGGTGGATGCCGGTTGTGAGATGCACGGCTATTGCTCAGATGTATCGCGTTCATGGCCAGTCTCTGGAAAATTTTCTCCCGCTCAACGCGACATATATCAACTCGTTCTAGCCGTTCAGAAAAAGTGCATCCCATTGGCAGTCGAGGGGGCAACTTTAAACAACAAACCCGTCAGCCTCGACGATATGCATCAAATAGTTGTGCGCGAACTCGTGTACGGACTGCTGCATCTTGGCTTCATGTCGGGTCACACAGTTGAATCAGCAATAACATCTGGTGAATATAGAAAGTACTTTCCACATGCCACTGGTCATTACTTGGGTATGGATGTACACGACACACATCACCTGTCGAAAGACATTCCATTTCAAAAAGGCATGGTCATCACAGTGGAGCCGGGTTTATATTGTCCAATTGGTGATCCATCGGTTCCGCAAGCCTTTCAAGGTCTCGGAATGAGGATCGAGGATGATGTTGCAATTGGTGGTGTAAACGAAGCTCCAGAAGTCCTTTCCTCCGCAGCAGTCAAAGAGCTATCTGATGTAGAGTCGTTGGTGGGCTCTCGCAAGGTCGACTCATACGTTGGATTGTTTGGAGCGTAAGGGAAGCCAATGTTGCGTATGCGTCAATTTCTTCATTTACGTGACAGAGTCAACTCAGGGTAGATTACCACTAATTGAAGCAGGAATATAATAGATTGTACACAGATTACCGTTTACAATATCTTTCGCGCCGCAACATGTCGAGAGTCAGATCGTCTCTCCAGCAGCTTACGTTTCTCAGAGCTGTTTCCATTTCTAGCAAAAGATCTGCGAATTCAATCGTCAGAACTTCAGGTGTTACCGTGAAAACATACTCCAGACCGCGACAGGCATTTGGCGGAAGAATGACACTAGCTGCAGCACGGAGTCGTCTCTTTGCACGATTTCGTTGAACAGCTCTCTTACCAATGGATGCCTTGGAAGCTCGAACTCTGACAATATACGCCCACGGCGGAATTTCAAATGGGATAGTTTCATTCAAGTTATCATCTGAATCTTCGAATTGCGTTTCTGATTCTGATATATCTGCATCAGACTCTACGTATGTTCCACGCAGATCAATTTCACTCGATGCAGACGAGAAGGACGGTCTAGAATCCGTGGTAGAAATATCTGACTCAAGCACCGCCGATGCGTTCGTGTGCATCCTTGGATACCGCTTCTCCCCAGGCGGTCGCGGTCGCACAATGAGCGGAAATACACGCAGCGAAAATGCCGTTGCGCGTGCAAATGCGAGCGGTTTTCCCTTTGTCCGTTCGACACAATTTTCCTCCAAATATCTGCGCTCGCGAAATGTTGGCAGACTGAGGCGAACTGGACGAGGATGTTGAGGTGGGGCCGGTTCAGATGGACGGTCGATACAGCACCTTGGTGCGATTGTGCGTTGGATACGTGGATTAGGGATCTGTATTGGTTGTAGAAACGCTGAATGCGGCCTTGTTCTGTTTGGCAATAGTAGTTTGTTCATTTGGACAGACTGACGCGACAGGACGGCCGTTTCGAATTGGGTCGCATCGTTTCTGAGAAATGTCGATGTGGAATTTGGGTGCGACGCACGGAGATCGGTGAATGGCCACTGCATTTATTTGCAATCTCAAAAACGTCAACGCCCAATTGGAGGCATTTGATGTTCAATCTTGTTCAAGATATTTGTAGCTTTTTGAACAGGTCAAGTCTTCTCGAGGTTTCTCAATATATTAAGGGGTTTCCTACACCTTCAACCGACATTTTATTTCCTGCTATTGTGAAGCAACAATCGTTTCAACTACTTGGACTGCTCAATTATCAAATTGGTACCAATTCTAGAATGAATCACAACGCTCTAGCCTTCTCAACTACTTTTGCGTGGTACTCCTATCACCACCCAAGTCAGACGAGCTTGAGTGCTTTTCAACAACGGATATGTATTTCTCCATCCGTAGGAAGCTCATTCGTATCATGGAACAACTCACTCTATCGTTATGGTTTTGGCAAATCGAAGCGAGCTACAATCAATTGTTGCACTGAGGAGAAAGAAATTGAAGAAAACCAAGAGAAACAACCTCCTCGTTTCAAATTTGATGCCCACTCAGATAAGGTACGTCCAACTTCTCTCACTTAGCTTACCCAATGGTATCCTTTTACGTTGTTTCTAACTAATATCCGTCTTTGAACGTCTTACACACACAGGATGCCTTTGGGCGAGACCCAAAAAAGGAGACTGAATTCTGGATGGACGCAGCAAAGACTGTTCTAGAGTCAGACGAAGTCCAGAAAGCTGTCAATGACCACAGGGAGAAGGGTGGCGATGGATTAACAGACGAACAGCGAGCCTATATGGAATTTATTAAGAGCCTTGATGAAGCAAAGGGAGATGAATGATCTTACCAAACTGCTTTGAACTCATGGAAATATTTGCTCATCGGAAAGTACTATTACTCCTCTTCAACTTGAAGCGTAAATAACGTTTGCACTTGCTCACTCTGAGTTTCAACGCCTTTGGTATTAGTCTGCTTTTGTGAAAATGATTCGTCAGCACTACAGATTGTAGGTTCAATCTGTGACATCCCCATGGCAGTGACGGCATCTGATATCGCACCCTTCGCATCGAGTTCGGAAAGGCAAATTTTCTTTCCCGACTGGTTTGCAACATCGAATGCCTCTCGTCTTCGCTTGAGTGATCCGTCGATAACCTTGTTCAAAACATTTAGTTTCCCTTGCACTGCGGACCACATCAAGTCGTCTAGTGTTCCAGGTGCGATCACATACTCTATAGTCACGGAATTGATTCTTCCAATCCGATGTGCGCGATCCTCAGCTTGGACGAGCACACTCGGCACCCAGCTCAGTTCAGCGAATAAGACAAGGTCGGCTGCTGTCAACGTCAATCCTACCCCTGCAGCTGAAAACGATAGCAGAGCAACCCTGACCTCTGCAATGTTCTGAAAACTAGTCACCGATTCTGATCTCTTTGCACACTCCGTGGACCCATCTATGCGCACCAAAGTAATCTTTTTCGTCTCCAGGAACGTCTGCAGACAATCTAGAAGATGTAGATGGTGAGCAAACACTATAAACTTACTTGGTCCACCGTTTCCTAGTAGCTGCTTCATGCGTGTGATGACCCCTGCAATCTTAACGTCTGCTGTACGACGAAACAGGGCAGCTTGAATACCTTCTCGTCTGCACTTGAGTGCTGAGTACCTTTCGTCAGTTGTTTGTTGAGATTTCATTTCTTCGTCTATAGCGTTTAAATCCTCTCGCACCTCTGCGATTTGATGCAAGTTGGAACTGGAGATTTCCAATATAACTTGACGTCGGATCTTTGGTGGCAGACAATTGAGGACCTCTGATTTTTCACGACGGACCATGACAGAAGAAAGCAATACATTCAACTCATCTTCGTTTGTCAGCGTCTGCGAAAAGCCAACCAATCCCCCGCAGTATCTGTCCAGAAATTGCTCGCAGCAAAGAAATGGACAGTTAGGAAATTGAAGCAGTGCACTTAGAATAGAATAAAGCTCAGCAGGTCTTGAGGTTGCAGGCGTTCCGGAAATTAATACCTTGTAGTTAGCAGCGCTGAGAAAAGGCATTGTCGCCTTAGTACGCGCGGTGGTAATGCTGCGTAGGTTGTGGCATTCATCCACTACCACAATTGGGAAATGTAGTGTATCGTTAGTTTTGGAAGCAGGGTCATGCTGACACTGTATCTTTGGAAGAAGGTCGTAACTGCAAATTACAAAGGAAATACGAGAAGACGTATCCCAAAGGTCTCGTTGCGCTTTCTGACGTGACGATTTGAGTTGGAAAAATTGACGAGAGTTGGAGATGACATGTACAGATGTCGGGTCTGTCCCTGGTAACCACTTGAGAACAGCAGTTGCCCACGCCGCTCGCAAGATAGCTGGGCAGAGAATGAGAACAGGACTGATAGTCTGTTCACATTGTGTTCTCGCTGTATTCAAATGGGAGCTGTTTACAGGTTCTCGACGGTAATATTCCACCACCGCTAACGCAGTTAAAGTCTTTCCGAGCCCCATTCCATCAGCTATTAATACACGACCTCCGAGCTCCGATACTGCGCGTATAACTCCGAGCCGTTGGAATGGCAGCAATTGGTGCCAGAGAAAACCGACGCGTGCACCAATGTCATCAGCCGAGATATGTTTTGCAAGTGCATGTCTGCGAGCGTCAATTACTTGGCGGGCGAGCACAATAAGAGTGGGTGGTATTTGGAGAGGAAGCGCGAAGGCGTTGCAGAGATTTCGAACGTCTTCGAACTTTTCAAGCGGGATGTACAGCGGTTCATGTGGTGCGATTTCTTTGTTGAGAGCGTGCTTTTCAAGATCTTTTTGCAGCGCTGGTGGAAAACGAGGGCGTGGCCGAAGAGTTACTACTATCCCATCTCTCGATGCGATAGTGTATGGGGGAAGAGATAGATATGCTGAGAGCGCAACTGGAAATGGGCGCTCTGCGACTGTGACGGCCGCGGACAGAAGTTCATATTCTTCTGTAGGTAGGATTTGTTCTTCGATTGGGAAAAGGTTGCAGTGAGCCGCCATCCATATCTAGGGAGCATTTCGGCGCGTGGTCCGTGGATAGAGAAAATGGAGAAGTGGGGCGCAAGTATTTTTATGAACAGTCGATACCACTGTTTGAACATTTAAAAAATTGAAAACCGAAATAACGCCCTCTACATTCGTTCTCAACTATGTATGCGGGGCTGATGCCAAGTCGGAGATATGTACGAAGATGACGGTATTCGGATGGGTTAGCTTGTCAAACTTACTCTGTACATGTACGCCGAAAACAACACAAAGTTTGGAACTGTTACCCATCCCGGTCAATAGTGAAAACACATGAAAGCAATTTTGAGACCGTAGCTCTAGTCCACGAATATACGAGTCCGTCCCCGAATCACAAAGAAATAGAGTTTCGGAAAGCGACTCGCATTTCCCGCAAAAAGACGAGAAGTCCACTACTCTCCCTTAGCTTCATATTCAACGCATCGAATTCTGCGACAAACGGTTCACATGATGTTGCTGGACATCTCACATTTGAAAAATATGTTAGAGGTCGACATTCCATCACAATTTCGGAGCAATTAAATTCCGCCTTACCTTTGAAGCGACCATTTTTCGTCGAAACTGTCACCGTATACGCAGCGTCGGGGTTTTCAGGGTCAATGGACATGAATGAGAAACTTATTGCTCTGTCTGCAACAACATGGACATTCATTGCCAGCGCTTCTTCGTATGCCTCAATCTCATGGCGTGCCTTCTCACACTTATTTGACAGCCTTGAAGCCGCTTGTCGTACGTCTGTAATGATTGTGGATGGAATAAGAGAAGAGTTAGCTCTTGTTGGGATATCACTGGAATAAAAAAACCTATACAGAAGAATAATCGTTACTTACGCGCTTCTCGAAGCTCTCGTTTGTGCGTCCCTGCGTCCAAAGATGATCTTAGGCGCTCTTCTTCAACAGGAATTGCATCTCTCTGTAGTCGGAATTCATCCACATCTGCTTGCAATGAATCAGCATCAAGGCTGATATTATGACGTTTCTTCTCGTTTTCATCACAAATTAGGCGAGTTCGTCTTTGAATTTCTTGACACTTTGCTTGCTTCTCTGCACCCTCTCAGACGATATGGGCGACCAAAAACACGTGTTAGCGCAATGCTTGTACAACATCTGCAGCGGAATGAACGCTTATCCCCACATACCTTGTAAATCGTTCAGTTCAGTGATGAAGATTTTGGAGAACTCTGTATCGCTTGCGATTATCTCTTTGTCCATAGCCTGTACGACACGAGTAGACTCTGAAACGGCACGTCGAAGAACATCGGAATGATTGGCTACTGTCGACACACACGCTCGGATTCTATCCAAAGTGGCGTTGACCCTTGCTGTTGCGACACTATCCATGGGAGGCAGATTAAGTAAAATACCGCGGTGGAAGTTGAGAGCGCAGTTCTGCGAAACAGGGCAACAATATAATTGTCGAGTTAACAGACCAGGCTACACAAGATAAAGTAGAAGAATACGAATACATCGGTTTGAAATTTCAAACGGGCGAGTTTGAAAGAAATAGAAAATATGGACAAATATACATTTTATGGACAGTATCGATGGTTGCCCTCGATCCATAGCACTTCTGCCGCGGCGCTTCCATATGGAGTGTAGCTCGTGCCGAAATGTACACGTACAATGCACACATATGTCACAATAGAATTTCTCACCAGAAGAATACCTAAAAGGGTAAGGGTACTAACCTAGTAATAAGGGTGTACCGTTACCTTTGGCATCTTCCCACTCGAGCGTTCCGTGCAGGCAAGTTACACAGCTGTACGGTTTAGTGGCATCTGCACAACGATTTTATGATGTTATGTATGCACGTAGTGAAGGAGAATCCGCGCGTATTGAAACAATGCGCATGCGACGAGCATTGATGTCAAATTCTCGCCCACACGAAAAATACTTGAAGAGTTCCACGGAGATGAATTGGCGCATTAGAATGTATCGCGCCTTAGCATATAAACGTCCAATCGATCTCAAGTATTCAGTTGACATGACATTATGTTTTATCTATTGAAATTGTCCCTCCTTATTGAGGTAAGTTGCCTCTGTGTCAAGCAAATGACAGAAATAAATTTATCGAGAGAAACTGTTGCGAGGAATTACTTGGACCTCCGTCCTGACTATTGTCGACATACGGCTTTGACGACATGTGCGAGCTTACCATTTGCTGTTCATGGCTGTTCCACTTGCCCTTGGTAATGACCTGTTAGCTTTCATCATTCAATTATATGCATCCTCTTTTCAGAGGCACAGCAGTGCAATTCATATCTCTCTCATTCGCATCTTTATCTGCATTCGCAAAGAAAGAAAACCAATGTGTGTTCCAACCTTCCATATTTCATTAGGTCGTGTGCCTTCGGGGTAAACGCCTACAGGTTTGCAAAGTTCATGACGGGACCAGTGCTTATCTGCTGGTCAAGAACAGAACGATACGTTCATCGTCTTTCCAGTTTTTGCTGTTCAAACAAAATATAGAATCTGAAGAAAGGAAGAGCATGTTGCCTTCACCAGTTGAGCTAAACTAGGAATGTCCTGCCGCAGGTCCCCTAATGAAATCATCACTGCTCGTTGTAGTTTGTGAAGAAAATATCTTCAGTCCATTGGAGGGGGGAGCAAGCGAATTGCCCCGTTCGCGTTCAGAATCGTCTGTCCAGAAATACTCTTGAGGTCGCGGTTTGGTGGTTTCATATGTTATGTCTGATATTTCGCTGTAAAACGAATCTTCATAGTCACTTTGCGAATCGTCGTCATCGAAGTATTCATCATCGCTATGTTGCGCTCTTGCGGCCGCAATTCTGGCTTCATCCTCAGGGCTTAATGGTGGAAGTTGTCGAATAGTTTCTTTCAGCGGCTTGTCAGGATATGTCAGGTGCAGGAGGTAACGATAGCCAACTTCTATAGTTTCTCTCCTGTTTCCATAGAACTTGGCTAGAATATATTCCTTCTTAGTTTCTTCATCCATTATAGACAGTAATGAATTCTCAGTAAGAATCTTGCTGTCATTGAGAGGGGTATGTGGCTTGCGATACTCGTTGTATAGATGAGAACAATAGGGACACCTTAAGCGACCACACAAGCGGCATTGCGGAAAGGTGGAGCGAATATGTTGCAAGTGGTCAGTCGCCATCTGCTGCAAGACATGGTCACGGAGCTGATAGAAGAGGACTGGCAATGCGCGTGAATCGAGACCAAGGGCGCGTCGAGTATGGCAATATTCGACGACATCTGCGAGTTTCTGGCGACCGGAGATGTCCATTGCAGAGACAATAGCAGTGAACATTGTTCCGAGACATCGTCCGTTTGCTACATCAGTAGGTGAGGATGCAGATACATTTGAGGTGTTCATGTTGCGGTGGTATGGTGTGTGTGGGAGGTGAGACGAGAAGGGGTGATGTGAGGCTTATGGACGCTTGGGCACCGGCTGGAGGTGCTTATGAAAGCGGACAGTGAGGGATAGAACGTTTGTAACGGGTGAGAGTGGTAAGGTTGATGAACTGGAAAATGGCAGTAGAAGAGAGTAGAGGTACGAGATGGTGAGCTATTGCGTAAATTGTTGGACTGGAGCAGAAAGCGTCTACAATGTCGGGAGAAAACTACGAGTAAAATTTAGTTTAGAAGATGTGATTGCTGTCCCACGCGGGGGCGTACAGTGAACGTGTGGGCTTGCAGACCGACGGTGTCATGTAGGAGTGGGCTGCTGTCTGCTGAATAGATTAAATAGCTTAAAGGAGGTTGTTGGGTGGGGACACGGCGCGACACGTAGTATTGTGTTCAATTTATGACGTCCTTAGTGTCGGCAAAATGGAAAGTTATAGGAGGTATTGCTGGAAGGTTTCATAAATCAGCCATCGTTCCCTTCCAGCTCCACTTGTATATTAGAAATGAAAAGGGGTGGAATTGTTACATAGACAATCGGAATTTGTACAGAAACAAGAATGTCGGCCGATTAAACGTAACCAATCGATGGAGATCAAAACCAAATATCTGCAGCAATCTAGGCGCCGTGGAAGATGGCTCCGCGATTCGATTGAGTCTCAACACGGCGTCATGTTAGCTGCTGGGTGACTTTCCCTTACTCCAATCTATTTTCTGTAAATGGGCCAGAACACGCCCTGTCCTATCATGCATCCACACGTGCCTCACCATCGCCGCTGGCGAGTAGTCGACTCAGCGCGTCGCCGCCCCTGAATGCGTGGATGATACCATACCACCACTGACTGCAACGTTGCGTGCTTCCTCCTGTACCGCGGTTCATGACAACAACATGAGCTTCACCCGCGCACATGGTACGTCTTAATATATGTTTATCACTTTGCCCGCACCCACCTATCATCGCCCCTCATTTTCCTGCATGGCTCCGATCTCCAGAAAACATTGTTACGCACGCACCTCATATCCGCCCAAATTCCTTGTTGGCACAAAAACAAATCCCCTTTGAATTTCCTCTACTGTGCAGCAGAGTGGAGCGCTGCCGAGGAGAGCAAAACACAGCGCAGATTATACCTCTACATGCACAGAATTCAACACTTTCCTATTCTATTCTTCCTCTGCAGCTTGACATACCCACAAGCACTCTCACGTTTGCTTTACAGTCCTGTACGCACACTGCAGCACAACTTCCTTCACAACCTTCATCAATGTCTTGCTGTAATTGAAAATTAACCCACTTCTCCGCGATATACATGTACTGCGTTAAAACGCCCTACAATAACGTCATAGCCTTCACGTACATTTGATTTGACAACATCGGCTTCCATAGGTCCCAATGCCAAGAATTCACTTTCACAGCCACTTTGCTGAATTTATGTCAGGCTACGTGAAAACACTTTTTCTCACGCAAACATCACAGAGATAAACTGTTTGTGTAGTGCATAACCCATGTATTTTCCATGTAGGAGTGTAATGTCCATATGAGCAAGTAACACTCAGGCAGGAAATTTGATTTAAGAAACTACCGTCATGTAACTCCTTTCCTTGGAGAGAATGTATTACTTTCAGCAAAACTAAATTAACATCATTCGAACGTGCTATGATCAATGACAGAGACAACATCTTGACCTGGTTGATCAAATGTTTCAAGTGACGTGGAGCTAGTAACCAAACCAAGCCATTTTGTGCCCTTTCAATTCAGCAGTTGTCCATATTACTGGTTGGACTCCGATTGTTACTTTGTCCATCATTCGCGCCAAAAGAGTCCCGTTTCACAGAGAAAAGGGTAGCCCATTTGCATTGAACGGCTAGGACCGTGATGTATTGTACAACTGTCAGTATTTTTAAGTTCTAGAGCACAATTCTAATCGGAGTGGCAACATACTGCTAAACGCACAAGTCTACCTTCCTTGTCACGAAAGACATTGGCAATATGTTCCAATTACTTGTCTTTCAAAACTAAAGCTATGTATTTGTTGACCCGTTTGGATTACCAGACGTTCCTATTAATCTTTCCCAGTCTTCCTTTGTCATAGAATCTGAATTGAAGGTTCCATTTTCATCATCGTTACTGATTTGGTTTGCACTGTCCTTATACACATATGTTGGTAGAACCTTCACATCGTTCGGGACGTCACCTTCATAGATAATATCCAGTTCATCTAGTAGAGTGTCATGCCGATAACACAGACGAATAGAAGGAACATTTGTCTTGGTAATGTCATTTCCCTCTTCACCAGCTTTATACCAATTCTTGCCGAGCCACCTTGCCTTGATGCAAGGTTCGAAGCCGGACTGCAGCACTGAATTCCTTGCCAATTCACACAAATCTGTGCTGGAGAGCTTCCAAACTTGTGCTGCAATTGAGTATTCCTCCATTAGTGGCTCTCTTGTGAATGCAAATTGCAGAGGGTCATCAGTGGACAGGGTGACGTTCAATCCTCGTTTGAAATATGTTGGAAGTGGGTTTTTTGTGTACTCGCAAAACAGAGCATTATTGCTTAGAGGACTCATTGCAATACCAATTTGTGTCAAGTAGAACAGGTACTGTAATACGGGACTTTGTTTCAAGTTAAGACCATGATTGATGCCATGAGCAACTAGGAAAGTGGTCGATAAATGCTCAATATCACCAGCCTCACCTGCGTGTGGACGGTAAGTAAATGTATTCATTCCCTTTGATTCTCGCAATTGGTTGAGAACAGCAATGTTGCTGTATATGTAGAATGCGTAGTAACTATATGGTGGGTTCTCCGAACTTGTCCAATCACATGGTATCTTGCACTTAGCCAGATTGGTGCGGACCTGTGGTTGGCTTTCGTCATCGACAGAGTCGAATCCCACAAGCTGTTGTAACAGACGTGCAATTTGCGGATGTGCTGATGGGTCAATGGTAGCTTCAAAAATGGGGTTGAAAATGTTGTCCAACAGGTCTTGGAACGAGCTGACAAGATTACGTTCTCTGTACGAACTGTACAAACGAGGGATTTGTATGAGCCAGCGAACATTATCACTATACACTTTGTGATCCTCAAACCAAGCGCCCAGCTTTTCCCATTCCAGTGGACATCTTCCATAAATGCTGATTCTATACTCGCTATTCTGATACTTGGTGTCATGCAGCTCGGAAAACACTTCGTGAGTAAGTTCGGCGAGATATTTGCCCTTGATGAAATTGTCAGTCTTCATGAAGATTTCGCGGAGGCGGGACTGACCGAAGGGATTATACTTGAGATTGAAGCGATCAAAGCGATGGAAAGTGGAGTTATCAGCATGCACATCGAGTGTATCGACACTCAACTCATGAGGGGTAAGATCCAAGGACTGGAACACCTGATTAAGGGTGAGAGGGGGTTTCGAAGGATCGTCGCGATTTTCCAGTACTAGCTCATCACCGCACTCACGAACTTTCCTCTTCATAAAGTTGAGAAGATGTTTTTGATTGGCCATGGCAGAGTGGTGAACTACAAAATGAGAAGGAATGGGTTAGGTTTGATGAAGTTGGTCACGTATCGAAATTTCCAAATCAACAGCTTACCATGTACGTCAACCTTTCGAACATTGTACAGATCGCGATGTGGGACAGCAATCTGAGCTAGGCGCTCCTGTCCCTCATTGAGAATGATATACATGTTGAAGCGCTCTTGTAGAAGAACGAGGCGCCTGTAGCAAAACGATCTGCATTCTGGGTCATTAATAATATCAGTGAGTTCTGAGAGGTCTTGCGCATATTCAACGAGACGTCTACCGTGAAACTGTGGTTTCCTCCTCATAACGCATTTCTTGTCTGAATATGCAGCCACGATACCATCCTTCCAATGGCACACATGTTCGGACGGACCGGCAAGGTTAGGTTCAAAGGGATCATAAGGAGGAGGTACAAAGACGGTATAATCACTGTGACGTGGTTCGGGAAAATCAAGCCACTCAGGTACTTCACGATTGTACAGCCACTTTTCACGGAGGGCAATAGCGCGTCGTATTTTGCTAGCAATGGCAAGATCGAGATCTGACGACTCTGCGCTGGCAATATGGACACGTCTATAGTCCTTCTTCACTTCCGGGGCGAGCTTCTTGAAATTTGCAGCTTTCTGACGATGGTATGAGAGACGACGGTCTATGGCTGCTGGCTGAAAATGTTCTTCCTCGCCTGGCGCCTCATGGGATATTACAGAGGTGCCCAGGTCAGTGGCCGTGGGCTGAGTGGGTTGGAGCGGATTTGTATCAGGATTCACGTTGCGCGAGGCCATGGCGTGTGGGTCCTCACTTAAAGTGCTGATGTTGTGCGGAAGGTCACAAATGACGAGGCTGACTATTGGTATTGGACTTAAGAGTTTTCAGAAATCGATACTCTACCCGTCTCGAGACCCGGCAAGACATCTGGATCTGAAGATGTAGTTGAAATATCGTTATTTTCTGAACAACTATAGAGACCTTCCACTCAACTTCTACTGTACTGGCTCAACGATCTAGTCAACTTTCTTACAGCAAGTTCAGGTAATATAATGATGCGGTTAATCGCATATAACGAGCCCACTTTTGTGACGCCAGCGCTCATACACTTCTTTCCAAATCGCCAGATCGCCTACATTGATCTCCAGTTTGACTGTGCTCAGTTCCTTTCTACATTTAAACAACAACCAATTATGTGACTTTCAACGCTATACTAGTATACACGCCAACAACTTATACACCTCATCATCCACTTGCTGCGACACTGCCACTTCGCTCACCAGCCGCCGATTCATCGAGTAATTCTCTGGCCAGCATTCGAACAGCATCGTCTCTGCTATCAACACATTCACAAAGTCTCGGATACAGCGACACGAGATGTTTCTTTCCATTTTCGCCGCCAGATCGGTTCAAGATTTTCAGCTGCTGTAGCAAGAACACAGCTTCTGCCCTTCGTGCAGCAGGCAATGGGCATCTACCAGCTCGCATTCCGTCGGCGACGAATTGCGCCAAAACTCTTCCGCATGTTTCGACAAGACAACTTGCAGATTCTTCAGCCATCCGTCGTGCCGGTCGCGCTTCACTGTCCGTCCAAACCGCATCAGCCAGTCGGAACAGGCTTCTCTGACACGCCCGCACGAAACGTGGTCGCCCACTTTCCTTTTCTTCTGCTCCTCGTGATAACAATCGCACCAATCGCCGTTTCGTCTCGATGCTCGCTGCGCTTCCCACGTGTCCCATTGCTTCTTTCACACATTCGATCACTCGCATGTCGTAATCTTCAGCTAATTCCAAGTCCGCCATGTCTCTGTTGTAAATGTTTCCTACTTTCAATCGCCGTTCAGTGTACAAGAACCGTTCCACAATAGTTACGAATATATCCCAAACATTCGCTGCGACTGCCACTTCGTGATCTTGTGTACTGCATCTGACTGCTGTGATCAGTGTATCCGTACCAAGCATCCACAATGCTGAACTAGAACTGCTTCCATTGTTTGCTGCCCCATTTCCTCGATCCAAAACTATCTTTTCCAGTGAGATCAACACAGAGCCCAACTGTGCTACTTTCACAGCACCTGGCATTTGTTCTCCACTGTATTGGCGCAATATAATCCCCAATACGCTCCGCTCTATTCGCTCCGATTCGACCCCTTGTTTCTGTCGTTGAAGTATTGTAAGCAAGCCTTGTAACAGTGTTTCCCAACTCTTTTCATCATTTCCAAATGAGAGTTCCTCTAGACCCTTCAAAGTTACCTTTTGAACGTCAGTAAGACCGGATGCACTCTTCCCATCCATATTCGGTAGGCCCTCGCGAGATCCGAACCCTAGATCCATCAGAACGTCAACAAGTATTTGCGAGCTACTTGAGGTAAACTTGTGCGGAAGTTTCTCTCGGGCATCAACGAGTCCCTGCCCAAGCATCCTTAAAGCCCTTTCTTCGACTATCTTCGATTCACGCATACTCTGTACCGCAGACACATCGGTGGAATCTGGATCGCTTGTACCTTTCACCGCTTCGGCAAGAGCAATCCATACAGCTTCCCACAAAATGACTGCACTTCCTTTTGATTCATTGAGCTTATGCAAATCTTTCATTTTCGCCTTCGTGTTCAACTCACTCTCGTCATGGGATTTGGTTGTTTCAGTTGTTTTCGTACTGCCCATGACTCCAGTAATCCATGCAACAGGACTCGAACTTTCTTGTTTTCCGCCAAGAGAACCTGGTGCAGAAACAGATCCCTCTAGTTTTGATCCCTCCTCTAAAACTTCATTCGTGATTTGCTCATCGACAACAAAACCAGCTGCATTGAGAAGCTCTAGTAACGCGGAAACCCCAGCCACAGCGACCTCACCGTCTCGACTCGCTGCGGCGACCCCTGCCGCTCGCAGCATTTTCCGCCACAGCCCATCCGAACCGCCATCAGTAAGCATAAGGAATAGGGGACGCCCGCTAGCATCTTGTAAAACAGCCAACCTTGGCATGGCTGTGCGTAAGACTTTAGCAACTCCTGCTAGCGCTAACACACGCGTTTCATTCCATTGCTTTCGCGGTGTATCTCGACTGTGATGTAGCAGTAGCCGGACATCACCTCGTGTCTTTCCTGCTGCATTGTTGTCTTCTCCATGAACCTTGACTGCACCACCTTGCATTACTTGTTCCAACAGAGGAAGCAAAGCTCTAGCAACACATCCATTCCACGCCATTGCAGAAAGTCTGTGGTTGTGTGCCTGCAGAGTTCCGGTTAGAGTCTTGACAGCACAATTACGAATTTCAGGCCGTTCATCCATGCTAATTCCCTTCAAAATCTCGAAGAGTTGGATCCACAGCTCATCTTCATCTGGTCGTGCTGAATCTTTCGCAAGAATATCTGCCGTTCGCCATAGGAGACCAATTGAAGTGAGGGCAACGTTGACATCCTCTTCTTGAAGTGAATATTGACCAAGAATTTCCATCCATAGAGGTAATGTCTTCGGGCCAAGCGAAGGAAGAAAACCATCCGCTGTGAGTTGAACAACTTTGAAGCCTTCAGATACCATTTCGCCACCCCCTGGAGAACTTGAGAGGTACTGTGTTCCAGCTCGTACTTCTATTCGAGATGAACCTTCTGTTTTATCTCCTGCAATGGCTTCCGAAACAAACGAACCTGTCGCGGCGCTCATCGTTTTCAATACGGCTGTCCATGCTGCTTCCCCTTTCAAGTTGTCCCCTTGTGTCTCCAAAATTGTATAGATAGCAGACAATGCGCTCGAACGTACATCGGAATGAACCGCAGTGAATAAGTCCAAGAACGGAGTTATTACGTTTTCATGACTCACAAATGATTGAGAACCACCTGAAATTGCTCGACAAGCAATCCTAGTGAGAGAGGACAACGCTAATAGACGCAAAAATTGTAACGACGAATCTGTACACACCGATGTTAAATGCCCAGTTAGCAATTGCCACAGTGTGCATGGCATAATATCGGAATCTGATTTCTCCCTTTGAAACGCTTGAACGATGGCTACTTCGGCTCTTTCAATTCCAAATACTCTTGCCTCAATATCAGTATCGCCTTTTGCTTGGTCTTCAAGTTTTGCTCGTCTTGTAATTCCTGCAATTGACTGCCTGGAACATTGAACCAGTGCAGATATCAAGTCATGACATGACCCCCAGCGCAAGCTCACTGTCGAAGTAAATACTAGATCCAATTTTGGTTTAAGCTCAATTTCAACTTGAGCGAAACTTGATGACTCACTTTCAGCTCGCAAGCTGCATACGCGGATGAGGTCGTCAAGTTGCTCCAGCGCTTCAACAATTGGGACCCAGGAACGGGCAAGATTGTCACGGCATGTGTTTTCGACATCGAAAAGAACATTGAACAAAATTAAAACCTTATTGGCAAACTCTGGAGATAGAAAGGCCACATCGAGCCGACCGCGAACTGTGTCTCTGCACGCAAGAGCTAATGCTGAAATCGAGTCTTCTTGAATTGATCCAAGATCACAATCTGCAGCCATCATAGATACCTGCCCGATCGCAGTTGTAACCACTTTCAGAGCATTCAGTGATGATTCATCAGTTGCACGAGTTAATTTGGGACTATTTACAGTTGGACCATCGCGGATTATGTTACCCAAAAGCGCCACAGACTTGGAGATAACATCCGGTTGTATCAAAACTAGTGCGACATCCTTCTTTCCGCTCTTTGCAGCATGTTGGGCAGTAGCAATAACTTGAACATACAAGCCAATAGTTATAGACATCAAACACTCTTTCGTCATGACCATTGTATTTGCAAATGCTTTCATGTGCCCAGTGATTGGACCTGGAGGCAGAAATTGGAGATCTTCTTTCTGCAATGTCACCATGGCTTCATAGGCAGAAATAATGACTCCTTTGATGGGTTGACCAGAGTTTTCGTTCAAATCAAATGCCTCAACGAAATCAATCAGGGGGCTCGGCTCATGTTTGCCCGATTTAAATATACATCGCAAAGCTTCCATGGCATAAACATGGCTCCACTGGACTGACGTTGCATTGTCAATTTTTGACATATCCATTAGCGTAGAGAACAGTTTCTCAGTATCTGAACGCAGTTGTCGCCAATAACCACGAATAAAAGTAACCAGTAAACCTAGAAGAGACTTCAAGGTAGTCCTATCAACAGTAGAGCGGAGAAGTTGATGGATCGTAGAGCACAAAGGTCCGGATAGAAGGTCGGCAAAAACAGGATGACCTGCAAATAAAGCGATATTGCTGGAAATACTGTCATCGATAACTTCCAATGCTACGCCCAGTTCAAGAGAGGCAATCTGAGAAGCCTCACGGTTAGTGCTGTTGGTGAGCCAATTAAGCTGTTCCCCCGCTACTAATTTGCATAGGTCCACAAGGAGGCTATACGCGGCTTTGGCTTCGCTCGGAAATTCCTGTAAGGGAATGAGTTGTCCTGCTGTCGCTTCTTTCTGCACTGCCATTTTCACGGCAGCATCTGCAGCCGAGGCAAAGAGATCGGATGATACCTGGCGAAAAGCGGCTTTAGAAGTCTGTTCAATTACACCGTGGTCATTGGAACCCGACATGTGGGAGATTGCAGACAAAGCATTTGAAGCTGGATTGCCTCCTGTATTAGAGCGAGAGGTGCGAAGCACGAAGAGCAGAGAGAAAGCTCTGGAAAGGTCATTCTCGGAAAGGGACTTTGCATACTGTCTAACAGTAAGCAAACTCAACAAGCCCTGTAGAACTTTCAGCGTAATATTGTCGTCAACAGACGCGGCGCCCAGTCTCTCCAACGCATTGAGAACCTCGGGTAGGCGAGCGGTGGACAATGCACGATGAGTGAGAAGCTTGTGCAGAGATGAAACGGCTCGGAGAGTGACCTTGAGTTGCACAGCCAGAGCGGTGGTGCTCATCGAGGAATCCGGGAGCTCGCATGCGGCGCAGAAAGCGGAAGCGGCTTCATCGGCAGCTTGAGATTCGGATTGCTGACTGTCAGCTTCTTTGAGTGCGAGAATGACGCGCTCTGCAGCCTCCTTGACCTGTGGATTGCGGCGGCGCGCATCAGCGCATAACGATCGTAGATCTGCTTCGAGTCCACGAAGAAAGGCCTGGGGCAATCGCTGTGGCAGCGCCATTGTCGCTGGGTATTGCGATCGATTAGTCAAGATTGAGTTGCTGTGCTGATAGATATTTGTGAAAATTGCATGAATGAACAAATGTTTGTTTATTGTCGTATCGTCTCTATGTTACCATTTTTCGGGGTACAAGCACAGTTCTGATTCCTTATCGTATAGAATAAAACCGTGTCTTTCAAAGCGCTGTCGCTTCCCATCAGCCCCCTTGACCCAATTGTTATGTAGAATGAACAGATTTGGATACTTGTCTGGGATTTTTCCGGGCGTCGTATCCCAGATGCCGTCTGTTATTCCGTTCGGATACTTGTGTCGATCCAACAATTGAACCACCATTCCTTTATACCGGCATTTGTCATTTCCCTCAGCCGTTTGACCCTCCTTACCGCACATTACGTCATAGAAGCACGGCTGCTCCGACATGCGAGATTTTGACGCAAATGCAATGATATCCTTGAATGCTTGAATCGTTGCCGCGTTGCTCCGTGCCAAATAGAAGCCAGAGTTGATTCTCCTCTTTCCGTTCATTGGCTCATTGTCTGGTGCGTTTGTCTGAATCACAAGGTCCACATTGTATCCCCACATGTCCTGCAACGGATTCTTAAAAAATATAATGTCGCTATCCGACCACACCACATTATACCCTTCCTTCAGTAGTCGGATCACAACCCTAGACTTCATTTTCGTCAGCTGCTTGAAAGAATCTGATCCATACGTAGCATCACTAATGATAGACGCATTCAACCCCTGAAAAATTGTGTTCTCCAGATAGGTCGGCAGGCTTCTTGTGTAGGCAAACTTGTAAAGGTCCGCATCTAGTGCAGCAATTACAAAGTTTGTAATTCCCAAATGCCTCATGTTGCACACCCAGTTCATCATGATCCCGCGATATCCATAATTCAGTGCCGACAAAATGATTGTATTATTCACAATGACTTTCTCGATAACAGATTTCATCGTCAATGGCAATCCAAATGCCGGTGCTTCTGTAGATCCCTCGGGTGGAAGTACTGGAATTACAAAGTTATCCTTTGTTTCAACAGATATTAGGCCGCAGCGAATCACTCTTGATCCATTCTTCACTACTGGATCAGTTTGTGTATTCCCTACAAAGCTGGAAAACTCACAATTGCATATGCCAGGTCTCTTTCGCTTCAACAGACACATTCCAGTTGGTTCGAGACACAAAGAAAGCTTCCAAGGCGCAAACAGCACGTTACCCATCTGATTTGTGTACGACCCGACATGCAAACTCAAGTAGATATTGATAAACAGTTCAAACTTGGACTTTTTCCCTTCGGACCAGAAAGCTCCTAAAAGTTTTCTCCTTTGCTTGTTATTACCGGTCACCAGATGATAGTCATGTCTAACATGTACGGTCAGACAAGTTTCGGATGCGTCTATGACCTGTCTTCTCCCAGCCGCAATGGTTTCGTGAGTGAGCCAGTTATCGTATTTTCCTCGACCAAAGATGAAATGGGGCATTACGGGATCGAAAAGTCGGGGCCCGTTAGTATTCCACGCCCAAACATCCATTCCACCGTACGTATGCAGCGTTCCTGTAGACAATACATGCTCTCTAATTCTTCTTGTATAAGTGGCATCGTCTTCTCCCCGAGACTCGGGTAGATTATCGACATCATATCGTGCGCCAACGATTAGAAAGTCCTCAAAGTTTGAAACTACTTTGCGGATTGTTTGCATGAAGTCATCGAACAACAAAATATCCCCGTTGACAATAACAGTGACCATTCGGGTGGATTCGTTTGCTCTTTGAAGCATTGAGTTGAAAAGTGGAACGCCAAGAAAGTTTTTATCAACCCTTCTCTCAATATTAAGGCCAAAGTCCTTTGCAGCTTGGTCATATCCGGTTTCCCAACCCAACAGCGTAATCCTGGGAGTAGGTTTAAGCTTGAGCCATGATCTGATGGCTCTTTCATTATTTTCCTTGTCTTCTCCTACAAAAGGCTTTGGGGCTGAGAAGATCTCCAGACTCAAGTCCTTCAATCTATCACTGTAGTCTCCAACTTTTTCTCCCGGCCCGTATTCTGGAATTCCAAGTGATCCCCTAATGCTTGAAGCCGATTTTGGACTTCGCAGCTGGAAGAAGCTAATAATTAAAAGAGCAGCCGACCAGAAGAATAGCCAGGATGAAACATTATTGCTCTTCGAAGAAGAGTCTTTTCCGCTGCGCCGAAATTGCCTTTCGCGGTGTTTTCTCATAGCAGAAATGGTTGTCCGATGGCAAAGAACACGAGAGGCGCAAGAAACTTTATCTTGAAGATCGGATGCAGATGGTCTGAGCAGTATCTACCGGAAATAAAGTAGAAAACGGGGCCTGGAGAGCATCTTCTGCGAAAGAAACAGAGCCTTGGGAAAATAGAATGTCTGAGAAAAACTAGCCTTCTCAGAGAGGGAAGGAATATTGGTATTACATTGACTATTGCTCTGAAATTGCGAACGAACTGCTGAGCAATTGTTTTCGACCTCCAACCTGGCCCTGTATGACGACAGACTGAAGGGAATACCATTCTACAGCTTAGTGTCGGTGACAGAATAAGCAGGTAAATGAGAGATGACCTACAGTACATGAAATGGCTTGGCAAAGATGCGAATGGTCTAGAAAATTAATGGAGACAGCCATCTAATCGAGATGAATGATGAGGACATCGACGAGATTTTGAACATGTGTACACGTCTGAACTTATGTACCTTTTTGTAGACGGTGCCATGTCTCTGTTTCAGTAAGTGTCGGCTGCAGAACATGCGAAAGTAGTGAGGGCGTAAACCTACACTGGTGCGGGCATGTGAATGGTCTGCACAACGAATTGTGGAGACAGTTGTTCGTTACATTTTGACCATCTCTAATTTGGATCTACTGGTGTATATATTTGTAGTACAGAAGCTTTCTCCATCAGCCTGCCTATGTTTTATTGTGCAACGCATAAAAACCTTTTAAACAGGTTACAATTGATAGACGTTGCGAAGTTGGCGTTGCTTGAGTTTTCGAAAAGTTACCTCTGCCTTGCGCACCATCTCGATGGAATGTTCCAATAGTTGATCCTTCACTTCCAAATCCTTTTCAAGCTTGTCAATTTCCTTGATAGTGCAACAATGGAAAGACGTCAGAATGGACATGCAAATGTGCGCTAGACGCTGGCAAAGAATACAAAGCTGATAAACGAACTTGTTTGAGTTTGACAATGGGTAAATTTGGAGGGTCTAGTAATGCCTGCAGGTAGAGATCTAGGTCTCTGGACACGTCCAAAAGCCCTTTTGACAGAGCCTCAATGTCCAAATCGGAGGTTACACCATCTAGACCTGGGTCTCTGGGCTCGTCGTCTTTCTTCTCTGCCTGCACGCCTGTGGCCTGCGCGATTTTGCGCACGTGCAGAGCGATTTGGTCGACGCGGTTCGACATATTTGGCTCGGTAAAGCGGGAAGCCAATGGCAGTAAAGACGGACCATAAGCGGCCCAGCGGTGTGCTGCGTATGGAAATGTATGAAAATGTGAAAAGTTTTGAAATAGTTTTGTCAAAGCGCGCTATATGAATGTTGCATCAGCATTGCGTCATGCTGACTTGTCTGTGTCATTGCGTAGCTCTCCGCAGACTACGGTACAGTGCTGCGCAGGGAAAAGTAGCAAGCGATTTACACCAGATAAGGAGACATCCACTTTGCACTTGTCCCATGTTCTGAGCGGCCGAGCGATTTCGGTGCATGCCGGCAGCCGGTGTATCTGTCTTCTACATGACGATGTAAAAATACCCTCGGTACCAATTGACATTACGTATGGTGTGCACCTTAGATCGCGGAGAACAGTAGCTTGCGCTGTATCTATCGATCGAGCTTTCATCGTTTACAATTAGAGTATTGTATTTTATCGCTGGCAGCCAGACCTTGTCCTCAATAGTGCAGAGCACGGATCGAGTTTATGGCTACAAATTAATTTTCAGATTTTGCGTTTGAAATCAGAAATATTGCGTCAAAACTTTGCACCAAGACACAGCGTGTGTAATGGACGGTAGAGCGGAGATATTTGGGAAATTCACACAAGAGCGCGACATGACAAGTGGCGTGATTAACTCTTCCAGCATTACTTTTTTGATACGCTAAAATATTGCAGATTCCCTCAACTGGCCACAGGTATGATCCTTATGGTTGTACCTACGGTTCATATTTTGCACAAAATTTATCGGGCCAATGACACTGCACACGTTTTTTCATCAAGTCATATCAGTGCGGATGAGCCAATAGCAAAGCGTATCAAACTGTCGTCGACGTTTCTTAGTATGTTGTTCCAATCGAGCTGGAACTAATAATTGCGCTCGGCCACACTCTAGCTCGTCCCCCTTTTTCCTCCACAGCCCACCACTACCGAACAACAGTCCAGCCGACAAACTGTCAGTCCTCCCAACACCCCTCCGACACACTTACCATCTACCCCACACACACCGAGCGCGCCACATATCGCCTCAATCTCCCCTACCAATAACGCGCAAAACATTGCGGAGAAAGTCAAGTAGTTTAGAGTATCCTCTAGTATCTCACAGCTCTATGCTGGTTTGCGATGGCACTGCGTACCGATTAATCTACAAAATCCGCAAAGCTGTGGTAAAAGTTTAGCTGCCAAGTCTTACAACATTTGTGCGCGTTGGCTGCCCTGCCCTGCCCTGCACACCTGTGCTTTTCACATGCCTCAGCTCGTTGTCCATACTATACAAACACTGCGCGTCCTTCACGCAGCTCACACCCTCAATCGGGTGGACACAAGCTCAATGCCCTACAATCCCGCCGTACTTTCCGGCATGATGAGTCGCCCATCGACCTCCTTGAACTTGTTCTCGTCCTGGTCGTCCTCATCATCAAACTCTACAATCCAATTCTTCCCTCGCCGACTCACCAGACTGGCTGGATAGAACACTGTAGTATGCGGATACACGGCTAGCACGCGAATCTTCTGGTCAAACGATTGCGTCTTCTTGGGAATGACACGAATGTTCTTCTTGAACACTCGGTAAACCTGTTCCTCGCCGTCGGCATCGTCCAAAATCTCATACTTCTTGGCATCGGGCAAATACCGCAGCACGCGTCCAAGCACCCAATGGCGCCGTGACTGCGACACACGCACAATGCACGCCACCTGCGTCTTGGGCGCTATCAACGATGGCGAGGTGGCGTTGCGCTTCTGCTTCTTGGCGGGCTTTGTGGGCGCGGGCTCCGGCTCTGCAGCGCGTTTGGTGCCGCGCTCCGAGGAGCCTGCATCGGCCGATGAGCCCACATCGTCGCCGAGCAGGTTGAGATCTACAGGGTGATCAAAGTCACTGAAGGAAATGACGGAGAGCAAACGACTGGCAGTACGCGCAAGGTCGGGCGAGAAGCGCGAGCGATCCCAACCGAGGTTGAGCAGGAGCTTCTCGTGGGCGAGGATACACTTTTGACGCTCGGAGGACGAAGTTGGCACTTGCGCTTTGGCATACTCGTCCGTGTGCAACATGGTTCGGTGCGGGAGTTGACGTCGCGACGGTGCAATGCGGCGTGTGGATGGTGCGCTGGTCGTCTGTCTGATGAGTCGGGCGCACGGTGCGGGTCAAGTATGGGTGACGACAATGCGAATGTTGAATGAAGGGAGTCAACAGGAGTGTGATGGATGGGTTTGTAGTTGTTGGCGACTTGTTTGCATGTCAGGCTGAATGAGCGGGTTGTGCTGTGTTGATATGTGTTCCAAACGCTTCAAGTGCCCAGTACAAGGCAGGCAATGGTGAGATATAACAGAGAATGCGGTTTGGGCTCGGTGCGCCGCAGGGCAGCGCAGGGTGTATACTGCGAAGTGGATGAGGACAATTTGGAATGAAAAAGTGAAAATGTTTGGCCAGCAGTCGATAACGATGAAATTGGAAAAATTCAACGGTATAACGTTTCAATTTTACACAACATTTCACCCAATCCGTTTAGGGTTTGCCGCGGAAATCATACCGCTGCTGCAATTTTTAACTGCAGAACAAACGTCAGCGCACTGTGCACGCTGACTGGTTACCTCATAATTTGGTTGCATACCGCTCGTGTGCTCATTGGCTAATACCGATGGAGACCAACCAATTTGCTGCCGTCTCAACTCTGCCAAACCACAATTGCAATCAAATGCATGCTGCCGCAAAAAATCTGGATGACTATCTCCTCACCAATTTCTAAATTTTCCCAACAATTGAGCTGCATAAATTTGTAGCTCGGCTGCACTGCCGACACGAAATCGCTAGCCAACTTGCAATTGACTGATTATGCTGCCATTGTACAAACTCATTCATCGCCGCGTCAAGAATGGTTGGTTGACTCCTGAGCCGCACGCCGCTTCTGAAGTCGTCAATGTGATTCCACGCCATCTAGCTTTGAGGTCCCTTGTGGTGGTGGTGATGATGATGATGCTGAGCGACAAAGAAAGTCAAAGCACGTGATCGAGAATAGATTGGATTATATGTGGCAGAACAGAACCGACGAGGACGCTTTACAGTTCGGTTGCTCGATAGAAATAGACGAGCAATTGTGGATGCGGTGCTGGAGGCTCTGCTGCTCGTTGGGCGCTGGCATATAATTGGACATGCCATGGTAATGAATATTGTACAATATGCGGCACGCGAGAGGCAAGTACCCGACTGTAATGGGCGAACCGTTGTGATAGGATGATGGAATTGGCGGGGATTTGTCCAAGAAACAGAACGGGGGACACGTGTCCCAATTTGACATGGAGGCCACACAATTTGACGCGCCCATCCGTCGTGATGTTATTACAAGAGGTACTACAGTCGCGCTTTGGATGGGTGCGTGAGGCTGCAACACAACATGTCGCAGTAGCAGGCGATGCGCCTGTTGGTGTAGCCAAGATGGAGAGAGCATCAAGAGATTACGGCGCATTGCATTGCATTGCATCACACTGCTCTGGTCGCTTGGATGCATGCGTGTCAACGCGTGGAGAAATGATGCGCTGCAGCGTTTGCACCGTTTGGTGCACGGCGGCTCGTTGCGGATGGCAAAATAAGCATGGCGTAAGGTCAAGCGCAATCAACACGCTGTCATGAAACGATCGACAAGGCTATTGCTGTGCTACTGCACTGTCATCAAATGAACCGTGTGTACAGGCAGGACAGTGATAGCAGTAACGGTCAAGCGGTGCGGATGAGCATCGATTGATAGGGATGGAATAGGAGAGGTGATGCGATGCGACGCGACGCGACGCAAAGCCACCACACCATATCGGCGCCTCCAACAGTGACGGCGGCACAGCGTGCGCACGAGCAGTGTCGCTGCATACATGCATGCCGTACTTGAGCAAACGCCACGCTACGGCTGCGGCAACGAAGGTGCGCTCAATGCGCTTGTGTCGACGATTGTTATGCTAGAGGCGTGGATGGATGTCGAGAACAAGTTGTTATGTGTCTCGTGCGAGCGCGATGACAGTGCCATGTCGCCGGCCAATAGCAAGTGAGTGAAAGAATTGATTTGCTGCGTGAGGTTGATTGAATGGATTGATTTGCGCCACTTTGGATTTTTAAATGTGAATTTGAAATGCAGCATACAGTGCACCAGTTACATAGATGCTCGTTCCACTTGGCACGGAGCCCGCGCGGCGTAACGCAGTGCCCCGACTGACGTGTCCATATTGAGATCAAGAAACGAATCATACAAACGCTCTGGATAACGAAATCTGGCCGCCGCAGCCGAAAATGTTCCATACACTATAGCTGACACGATTCGGAAAGCGTCCAAAATCTATTCATCTTTCAATCAAATCGCTGTAATATCAAAATCAACCGCCGCTAGATACACTGCCACCACCACCATTGCTCTCGACTGGCACCCGCTCCGCCAAACTCTACCCAACCATCTACTTTACATTTGTTTACGCTCGGGCCCGTTCCCCTCGTTGATGCCATCCGCACTGTTAACCGCGTCCCGCGCCCCTAGTGACCAAGGCGACGGTACCGCAATGATTCGCTTCTCCCTCCGAACCCGCCGTCCAGAGCGACGTGAGCCTCCGCCAGAATCCAACGACCGCGCCCACAAGCCCTTGGCAAAGTCCGCTTTCAACGCCCGTAAAACCGCCCCCGCCTCATATCTAGTCAACTACGACGCCCTCCCGCGCCGCGGGCCGAACGGTCTCGCCCTCTCCTACGCCCACTATGTGCCCTCCGAATATTCGCCCCCTCCGCCCCAAGCCCGTCGCACCCGCTTCGATACCCGCCATGCAACCGTCCCCGCTCCTCCCAAAAACCTCCATGAAACCCCCGTCGCTCTCGACTTAGACGCCGGATCCCTCGCTCGCACCGCCGCCGCCCGCAACGACCAAGACTTTCTCCCCGTCTCCCGACGCATCGCCGCGCGCATCGCAGACCTTCGCGCCCTCGTTGCCAGCGCCGAGCGTCTCGGTGATCTCGAGGTTCTCAAGGACCTCGTCGGTATTCATGAGGCAAAGGTGGCCCATCAAAAGCACGAAGCTGACACCGCACGTTTACAGTTGAAAGAAGCAAAGATTATCGCCGGTATCACCGATACCGGCTTGCCACAAACCGATGAAGATCGCGCAACCGCCGTTCGCAAAGTCTCCGGTAAGCCCTTGCGTCAAATCAGCGGTAGGACTATAAGTGCCTTGAAGACTCGCACAGCATCGATGCGTTCCGGTTCGAGGAACACCCCCCGGGATGACAAGAATAGGGATAGAACGATTTGTCGTGGTAGAGCCGAATCTAGTAAGTTGACGAGAAAGTCCAGCGCCCGCCTCAAGAGGCTTGGTAGTGCTGGGTCCGTCCTGATTAGAAGGCTCAGCAAAGTTTCTGTTGGTGAAGATGCATCTAGTGGTTCCAGCTCTGAAGCCCTCTTCTCCTCTACATTTGATCAAGAGACTATGAAGAGGCTCAAGAATACGCCCACTGAAGCAATACATGATTATGAAGAGGAGCTTAAGAGGATCCAAGAGCTAGAGGCTGCGGAAGAAGCAAAGCTTCGCGATTCTCAAGGGCGTCTAGAATCCAGAAGGGATATCCACAATCGTGTGATGACCATTCTAGATCAATTTTACGGAAATCGACCCGGGTGGGAAGATGACCCTATTTCACAAAAGATGTTCCCAGAGACGGCTGAAATGACGGAAGCTGGTCTAGAGGCTGAGCGAGATCTTGCAGAAGTGTATGCTATCCGCGAGCTTGCCTATGCAGCTTATGAAGATCACGGACGTGCTTTAAACGCACTCAAATCTATTTCACTATCCATGCGGCTCTTTATAGAACAGCTTGAAAAGTTGCTTACTTCTATCGATGACTGTCAGGAGACTTGTCGAATTGAAGGTGGGCCCTTGAAGATCAACGGTACACTTTTGACAAGCATATTGAGAGATTTGGGTAAGCTACTGCACAAGTGTGTGCAGAGCGGAAAGGTCGCTCATGTATGCTGTATTGATGCGCCGCGCGTTGCGCAGATAAGCAGAGATCTTGACAAGCTTAATAGCGGTTTTGGAAGGGACGCGGAAGCGGTGAAAACACATGGGACAATATACCAAAACGACTTTACACCCACACTGCTAGTGGCGAAGACGATCCTGTGCGACTGCAAATTGGCGGAGACATTTGTGTATGAACGGCAAAATCTTATCGCTACAGACATTGGAACTTATGATGGGAGGGTAGAGCGCTGTGAGGAATATGTTATGTTGGAAAGGCTTGCCATTCTAGATGTGCATCATCCTGTGAATGCAGAAAGATAGGGCGATGCGACACATGCAGTTGTACATATTTGCAGGGGCCGCCGACGACGAATGAATGAATCTGCTCAAAAGTTGTAAAGCTCATGTGGTATTTATGCATCTGATGAGGTGCTATCTATCTTCCGTCACAGTCCGTCTACGGTTACATTTTCGGTATTTAGTATAGAGTAAGTATTATGCTGTCAGACCCAATCATGACAATGTTTTGTTGAATTCGCGGTTTTCTTTCCATGTCGATCCATCTTCATATACTTCCTTCTTCCAGATCGGAACTTTGGCCTTCAACTCATCAATGATGCTATGACAGGCTTCTGTTGAAACAAATCTCAAACTGGTTAGTTACTGGACATGAATGGAATTGACATGCGCAGATCGTCTAAACTTACCTATCGCTTCAACTCTATGAGCAGACGATACCGCAATAACAACAGAAGCTTCCTTAATGGGAACCGGTCCAAGTCGATGGTACACTGCAATTGCTATGATTGAAGGCCATTTCTCCCTTGCACTCAAACACAAATTCTTCATTTCCTTCACTGCCATTGGCTCATATGCCTCATACTCGAGATGGGTAACAGCCTTTCCATCAAAGTTATCTCTTGTCGTACCAATGAACAGTGAAGTAGCCCCCGCAGTCGGATTGGCCACTGCAACCGATGCCTGTTCAACGTCCAATTTGTCATGAGTGAGCAAAACAACATCGTCCATGTCCGACGATTAACCACCGCTAATAGGCGGGATGACAGCAAGCTCGTCGCCCTGCTTCAAGTTGACAACGGGGGAGTCGTCAGCCAGGTATTCCTCGTTGAGCGCTAGGGCGCAATGGTCTGCGAGCACGGCAAGCTGCGGAAATGTGTCCAAAATGTGGTGACGAAAGGCGGTTGCGGGCTTGATGGAGGCTGGGAGGGCGATGTTCACCGACGAGCAGCCAGCCAATTCACGTGCACGTGCAAAGAACAGCACGGTGATTAGAATAGAGTCTGTCGATGTCGTCGATGTCATGTGTGTACAACGGGTGATTGGGGATGTCTTGGTGAGAACGTGATGTGTTGCTTGTCGGACGCAATGGCTTATGTTTCAGGTGAGCTGGCAGACATGGAGAATGGTTGCTGAGGTTACGCGCGTCGTGCCGCATCGGCGAGCGGAGAAATGACATCCACAAATCATCTATACTTGAATGGTGTTCATTGCGCTCGGTGCTACGCAATGATGGGTCGCGCTTGCGTTCATCAAGGATACAGTTGTATTTCGAGTATTTTCTGAGCGGTTGTACGTGCAAATGAGTCGGGGTCCTTTTCATACTCGTCAGAAATGCAATTTGACTTGCTGTATATGATATATATTTCCTACAGTAGGAGCATCGCATCATCTTGACAATCAATTTTCAAAACATTTCAAGTTTTCAAAAACTGAAATATATTTCAAGACATTTCCGCTGCAGTCGAGCAGATTTAGTGATACTTCCCGCTCCAGCAGGGCACTATTTCTGTACTCTCTCCGTGTAACCCTGTCACAGCGGTTTGTAAAAGTTAGGGTCCATCCACGCAGCTATTGTCCTCTCTTCAAAGAGTGTGAGCTGCCAAGCTATCAAATCGTTGTCATCTTGACCGTTCCGAAGAGCTATAAAACAACCTCCGGACGATTGACCAATTTATAGACAGGCCTCACCAAACAATCGCATCAAGCTGATCGTATCGCACAATGAATTTTGGAGGGCCCCCGTTCGGCAATGGATTCCCCCCTCAAGGCATGGGCATGTTTCCGGGAGGTTTCCCAATGATGCCCAATATGCAAACGACCGTTCCCGGCATGGTACCTGGGCCTGCAGTTCCACCAGCCTATCCTCCAGGCCAGGGGCCATTGGCAGGTAGAGAAGCCAAGATGGGAGCTAATGGATTGTACGAAGCCCCCGAACCAGAGGGACCCGAGATTCATGAAGCTATGCAGTTCTTGAAACTAAATCCTGGAGAGGAAGTCAAATATAGCGAGTACTGGGCACAAGCTTGTGATGGCAATGATGTGGTTGGTGGCAAAGAAGCAGTAACTTTCTTGGGACGCGCTGCAAAGGTTTCCAAAGGTCAACTCAGACGTATATGGGATATCGCCGATCATAGAAAGGAGGGTTCACTCGGTCGCGACGAATTTTACATCGCACTGCGTCTCGTAGCATTGGCACAGCGCGGAGCCGAATTGTCTGTTGGTGGTTTGCGCAACTTTAGCGGAATACAACTCATTCCTGACATTGCTCCTCCTGTCCAGGAAACTCCCCGAGAACCTGCATCACCTCAACGGACGAATGCCTTCTCATGGCTTGTCTCTGAACAAGTCGTTTCAAAATATGACCAGTTTTTCCAGAGCTTGGATAACCAACGGGTGGGTATGATCGATGGCAGGCAGGCTGTTACGTTTTTCGGTAAGAGCGGCCTTCCAAGACCAACTCTGAAGAAGATCTGGGATCTAGCCGACGTGACGCGCGATGGCAAGCTTTCTCTCGATGAATTCCGAACAGCTATGCACATGGTCACCAACATTCGCAACCAACGCCTCACCGTCACAGCGCTTCCGTCCGCATTAGATCCCAATGGACCAAATTGGCTACGCGTCGAAGGAGCGCAGCAAGCTCCAAGCCCACCACCGAATCCACCAGTGAACCAGACTTCTCCAACTGTTATGGGCATGCCTCCCGCATCGCCAATTGCAATGCCACCACCAATGGCCCCAACCATGCATCAATCTCCTCATTCAGCCCATGCACCCAGCATTGCATCCCCACGACAAGCAGCTGTGCCGAATAATGAGTCTGAAGACATTCGAGAAGCGCTGCGACTGGAGAGAATGGAAGTCGAACGTGCGCGTCGTGAAATGGAAGAAATGAAGGCTGAAATGGAAAGACTACGCCTAGAAAAAGAATCTATTGCTTCAGGCCATCAGCGCACAGAACAATCTTCACCAGTGCGAGCGTATGCATCCAGTGCTTCTCCTAGACAGACACATATTGTGAGATCGCAACAGTCTCCAGTCATGCTACCAGCTAGATCGGATCCAATTGCAATGCCACCGCCGACGCGACCGCAAGCTGCAGTCCCTATGGCGCCTCCACCGCCAGTACAACAAGCTATTGCAACATCTGCGGCAACACGGCCACCACAAACACCCCCAAAGCCGAATAAGCAGTCCCCTGTGCGCAGGACTGCTCCAATTGACCTTGGGAATGACGACGATGATATTTGGGACCAACCGTCGCCGAAAGCTAGCGCATTGTCAGGAGCTGCACTCGGGGCTGGGGCAAATCTTAGATCGACCTTGCATTCGAAAGATAGCGTTTCTTCAGATGACGACGACTTCTGGGGCGGTACTGGCGGTTTTGGTGCAAAGCCTACACTTGGACCGGCCGGAGGGCATAAACCTGGTGCGGCCTCTGGGAGTGGGAATCAGGGAGGATTTGGCGGTTCTGAATTGGATGACTGGGCGTTTTAGGTCACTTTGCGCTAGATATTATACTAGGAACTGGGCTTTAGGTGTAGAACATGTACTAATCTCGTCTGTCACTGACATATTCATAGAAACATTGCTCCCTTGCGTGTCTGGTTGATTTTGAAGGGAGCTCGTCTTTCCAACTGCTGCTTGCATTGTCATTTCTGAAGTGGTAAACAACATATGATTTACTCAAATTTTACAAACACACTAAACATCAATTTGACTATCGATTCAATCTCCACTCTTCTACAACCTGCCAAGAAAATGTCTCATGTTAGCGCTTTTGCGCTATCCGTTAATGTGGGCTTACGAACCTCGAGGCAAATTAGCAGAACCTGCCCTCATCCCCCTTACTTGTCGCGATGCATTTCAGCAAAGGCGGATGTGCCACCTCGACAAAAGGATTTCAGTCTAGAGGCTGAGATCCAGCAGGCGCGCAAGGAAGCCAGACCATACCGAATTGATAAATCTAAATTGACGGCTGCTGAACGGCAAACACTTAGGCTTCGCTCGAGGTCCATCCCGCTTGTGGCAGATAGTGAGCCTTTAGATGTGATCTACGAGGATGACGTTTACCTCGTGGTGAACAAACCATCTTTTTTGAAAATGCATCCTAGTCACAGGTTTGAGGGCGGTTCACTGCTTAATCGCGCCATTGGACATTGCGGATTTGCGCCAAAGGTTATGCATAGATTGGATATGGTACGTTCAAATTCGACATGTCTTCAAAAGCGTTGTGTTCACTTCTTGCTAACAAATTTAGTTGTGTGGCTCAGCACACAACTGGTGTGGTACGTAGACAGACTTGATGTTTCAGGCTCAACGATTGCGATATTGCAAACTAACAGATTCTATGTTCAGGTTGTGTTGGGAAAGACAAAGGAAATATGCAAGCCGATTATGAAACAATTCATGGCGGGTCGAGTAAAGAAACAATATCTATGCATTGTGGACGGAGTTACTGACGTCCAAGTCGGATTGTCATTCACAGTGGATGCTCCAATTGAAAAATCTGGTGTTTCATTTCTGAGACAAGTCGGTGATTCGAGAGAAGATTCAAAACCAGCACAGACAGTATACACTGTTTTGGATAAGTCCAGCACAGTACCTATGATCCTTCTACATGCAGCTCCACTCACAGGCAGGACACACCAAATCCGACTACACGCCAAAGAAGCGTCGCTGCCAATCGTTGGCGACGATCTGTACAATCCGAAAGAGTAAGTGCAAATATGGCGATTCGAGACACGCAACATGATGTGATCTAACTAGATGAATTGTATATGCGCTGTTACAGACATGACATGTACGCGTCTATAGAGGAGATTAGCGCCGCTGCGAAACAACCGGAGCTTGTCCTCTACGCCGACAACAATCCTTTGAGAAAAGGGCTTAAGTTACACGCGTGGAAGATCACATTCCAGAACCCCATCGATGACACAGAACTCACATTTTGTGCTCCACCCCCTTCGCACATGAGTCAACTCCTCAGCTGGGCTGGAATGGAAGCGCCGAAAAGTTGACGCCCAAAATAGAACCGCTTAACGAATGTGAGCAATCACGGATGACCATCGCGTGGAACATGTCACGATACGTTTGAGGTAAACAGTTGCAACTGACGTCACTTGACTGACTGCAAGTCAGCAGCTGTCGCCGCCGTCTGTTAGTCGGTTGCGCTCAAAATTTCCATGCTTGGTTTTTCAACGATCGCAAGGTTGCCCAGTAGTAGTCAATTTCAAGTGTTCGTGCCAGCGATCTGTGAGATGAGCGTGTGAAACAACCTTACCGTCATACAACACCGAATATGTTTGCGATGGAACCTCGTGGTTGACAACGACAATTCTATATGTGATCTGATCGCTGAAGTGTTTTCCTAATGTAAAACATCCCAATCCGCCTCCCAATTCCACGTCATTCTATATTCGTCTCCTTCCACTATGGATGGTTTGCGCCGACGCAAACAACTCCCAACCCATCCACAAACCGCTCAAACTCGCCCGAGTAAACGCCCGCAATCAATCTCACGCTGCCTTCCCCTTGCATTGTTGTGCAACTTGACCCAATTGATACTCATTTTCTTCCTCCTGTCACACATCAGAAAACTGTCACCGAACATCCATTCGCTAATTCAACCGCCTCGCTTCCAACCCAACTCTACCGCTCCCTCTCACCACGACTTTTTCATAACGATATACACCTACGATCGCCCCCGCCAGCTGCAAAATCTTCTGTTGGATATTGTAAGAGAAGCTGACGCCGCCAAACTATCAGTAGGCGTCAATGTGATCGACGATAACTCCTACGGATGTGTCTTCCACCCCTCCAATGACAATTTCTTCGACCTTGAACATGACCAAATTCAGCCTTTCCACCTAGTTCATGTCGACATCTCGTCAAACAGATCTATTCCGTGCCCCGCCCGCTCGCGCTTCAGAGACGTTGAACAAGTATTGAAACAACAAAAATGGAACCTCTATATAGCCAAATATCATCATGGCCGAAAACGCTATTGGAATCTCGTGCGCATGGCACATATTCTCCTGCAATCTACGTCCGCCGACTATTTTATCTTCCTCCCGGACGATGATAGACTTGCATCATCGTTCTTTCATAAAGTGCGTGCATTATGGACATCCATATCCGACTCGCGAAAGCTGACCCTAATGCTACACGTTGAAGCCTCGCGCGAGACAGCGCCCACCTGGACCGACTTGAAGCCGCGCTATATCGGCGGTGATGTGTCCAGAGTTGGATATGTGGAATCCGGAAATTTCATCTGCACGCGCGACTTTCTCAGCTTTATGAATTGGTCATTTCCGCGTGTCCCACCTCAGCGATGGCTGGATAACCCGACAATTTCTTCAGGTGTTGGTTCCACAATGTCTGAACTGATCCATTCGTCTGGAATGAGAATGTACAGAAGTCGACAATCTTTTGTCGCTCACGTCGGCGTGTCTTCCTCTAGAATGAACCCGCATTTGCGTGATCAAAACACTCCTGGACTGCTTACAAAATATTTCGCGGATGGAAATGATGCTTACTTACGTTTGCTAGAAGAGGCATCAACATTCACAGCATCCATTGCCTCTCAGTGGAGTAGGGAGGCTTCTTTGCACGCAACGATATATAGTTTGTCAGCACAGGTCGATCGTATCAATGTGTATCTGAATGACTATGATATGATACCCAATTATTTACAGGCGCCATATATCACTGTGAAGCGCGCACAGTCTTCAAGCGAAGACATTGGCGACCGAGGAAAGTTCTTTTGGTGCAACAAAATCGCGACAGAATTTCATCTGACAGCGGACGATGATATTATATATCCACCAGACTACGTGGCCAAGTTGCATGCGTTTTGGCGTTTGTACAAACCACCGGTTATTGTCGGCGTGCATGGAATTCGGATAAAGCCAGAACTATTGACGCCAGATTCGGGGAAAGGCTGGGGTTACTATCAATCGCGAGAGGTATGGATGGCAATTGAATCGGTCGAGAAGGCAGTCAACGTACATATATTAGGCACTGGGACTGTGCTATATCGACCAATGGATGTCGGCAAAATCGACCTGGACGTCGTGTTCCCAGAAGCAAATATGGCAGATATATGGTTGGGGATACATGCGCAGCAGCTTCAAATTCCGATGATGGTTATACCGCATGAAGAAGGATGGATGAAAGAAGTTGCTGGTACATTCGCGGATTCCATTTACGAAAAGTCCTGTAAGCGACGTTCCACTCAGCATTCGCAAACGCGAGCTGCAAAGGACGCAAGCCCGTGGAGGTTGCATGCAGCGACGGAAGTAGTTTAGACTGGTGAGGATGGATACACGCAAAATTCACTGCGTGTTATGCAATTGGCAAGCTTAGATACATTGCGCTGGACGGTATGTCGAGAGTGGGTCCAATCTTTGTTCCACCGTGCGCAGCCACACCATCTGTTTGCAGTACCGAAACGTACCGAACTATAGTTGCGGACAAGTCACCGGCTTTGTATATCGCAAGTTCATAAAGGTGCATTTATCTAGAGTTTCCCTGTGAATTGAATTTTGTCGTCTGTAGTATGGAAGCATAACAGTATCCATATCTGGTCATATTGTAAGTGGAGTGAGATTTTCCAGAGCAGGTAATCCACAGGTTTGGATTTCTGAAAATCTGTAGTAGCGCCTCGCGAGAAAGATTCTGTCAACGACTGCCCATCTTGTTTTGTACCCGTTGGATTTAAACATATTCCATTCACACTGCGACTTTGTGTTTGACGAAAAGTGTGCACTATCCGAAGTAAAATATCTCTGATAAGTTCACATATGATATCAGCGTTGAGATCGGACCTTTCACAGACAGACAGTATCAATTTTTTTAAAAAACACATTGGGCGAATGGTGTCGCACTGTTGTGGATTCGTCAGCACTGCTCAATTGGTACAGCTGCGCCGTTTCCCCCGATTTTGAAGTTGCACATGTTCCACAGTAGTGCGGTCGCTGTCAAAGCTAGATCCAGACGTTGACACACATATTATTCAAGGCATTACACGCGTCGTCTTTCGGCCGCAATCAATCTCCATGGACAAGCCTCTTTGGCAGCACTGGTCTGTCTGTCCTGCACAGATAGACTTCCAGACATGCTTTTGAAAATAGACCCATTCGACGTCCCAGGCACCTGACGCAGCCATCCCTTCTCGTGCGGCACCGTCATCATCCCGATCCCGAGCCGCTGTGCAATAATTCCAAACCAAATATCCGCCATATTCGTATGAGGAAACATCCTCGCTAGATCCAGTTCTCCAATATCACTCCTTCTGTACATCAACGTCCCCGTGCCCAATATGTGCACATTCACCGCTTCACGCACCGATACAAACGCGCTCCACACATCTCGCGATCTGTAATACCCCCTCCCGTCGCCCACCTTTGGGCGCAGAAAATCCTCGCGGATTCGCACCCCGTGCACCCCGACGATTACCGGCGACGTGTACGACCTCCAGAACGAGATGAGTTTCTCGACATAGTCTGATGGGTAGATGATATCGTCATCGGCCGTGAGGTAAAAATCTGTTGTACAGTTGTTCGACCACAGAAATTTGGCCGTGTCCCCCATGTTTCCGTGCGCTGTTTGGCTGCGTTTGACTGTGATGTATGGTGCTTGTAGGAATGTTGGCACGCTGTCATAGTCGTTGAGGTATACGTTGATGTGATCAACTTGCGGTGATAAGCTGTGCACTGCTGCATGTAGTGAAGCTTCCCTGTTCCATTGTGAGGCAATAGAAGCTGTGACAGTTGATGAGATCTCTCGAAGACGCGCATAGTCCTTCTCGCCATCCACAAATTTGCTTGTCAACAATTCAGAAGAGGCCAAGTCTTGCATCTGAGCATTTAATCTAGAATGCGATGTTCCAATATGTGCAATGAAAGATTGTTTAGTTCTGTACATTCCCATCGCGGATAAATTGAGAAGTTGGGATACCGTTGCCCGAACACCAGAAGAAACAGTCGGGTCTGATTTCCATCTTTCGAACGGTACTCGTGGGAAGCTCCAGTTCATAAATTGGAGATATTGTCGGGAGCAAATGAAGTTTGTCGCCTCCACCCATTCAATTTTCTCAATGTCCTCATCAATCGATTGTATCAAGTGGCGTGTCGCGTTGGAGTTTAACGGCCTGAAATCGGAGTGCAGCATAAGTGTGAGCTTCTGCGGGTCGTGTATGGTGTCCCACAGGGCAGAAACAGTATTGAAGAACTGTGACGAAAGCCTGCAGTCATCCGCTAGGAAGAGAAAATAATCGGCAGATACAGGACGCAGGAGCATATGAGCCACATGGATAAGATACCAGTATCGCTTTCGGCCTTGATGATATTTGGACACAAACATTTTCCATCCCTGCTGATGGATAAAACGCTCCACTTCTCTGAATCGTCCTCGCGCGGAACAATGGACTGGAGATTGCATTGAGACATCCATTTGGAGCAAATGGGGCGGAGAGGTGTTTGAAGAGCTGAGATCATAAAAGTTATCATTGGTGGGGGGAAAGACGCAGCCATATGAATTATCATCAATGACATTGACTGCCACAGATACCTGGGCCACTTGGGCTTGTGTGGCAATGTCGCGCAGGAGAGCTAATAGCTGACGCGGGCGGTCGTAGCTATAAATGGAAATGAAGAAATCGACGTGGTTGGATATGAGTTGGGATTGGCGAGGCAGTTGATCGATGTGAGTGATGGAAGGGGTGAGAATGTGTGTGAGAAGGAGAAGGATGGTGAAGAATTGGAGGATATTGCATACAAGTGGGACGGAGGCATACTTTGGAAAGAGACATGCTCTAACACGTCTGGGAATAATAGCGGCGAGTTTAATTTGGTTGCGACGCAAACGCATTGTGTGGATGGCAAACTGGACGAGTTTGGGACAGACATGGGCTGTAGCATGTGCGTTTTGTACCAGCGGCAAGGATGCGATATGACAATAACGATGGGCGATGACGTAAATTTCAGTACAGTCGCACTTGGTTGGTTTCCATTCAATGGGTCATGTAATATAGTGATATTAGGGTTTCAATATATTTCGGTGCCTGATGCCGTGTGCACACACCAATGAAAAGGGGTACGTGTAATGCCCATCTGATCTGGACAGGCAGGACTTTGTACGTGGGCCCGTACAGAACCATTACTGACAGTAGGATAGATATATGAATTAATTGTGTCGCGTTTCAATTGCTTGAATTGAATAGTGGAGAAGCGCAAAGGTGTCGGGCAACGACGAGGCCAAGTTGCACCAGTTGGCCAACGACAGCAATCACAGATTGGCAATGTTGCGCGGCATCGACCAGACCACTCAACGCGCAGCACAGCAGCTTGCAACGGGGCATGCGACAACATGGCATTGCACAATATTGCAGATATTTTCCGTTGCACAAATGTGTTATTCGCCGCACGCGATATCATTGGTTGGTTTTCGTTGCGCCACCACATGTCATACCCTTCATCGGCCGATGCATGTGCTCTTCAACATGCGCCATCTCATAGAGTTGGCCACCGCCGGGTGACAACTACCGTAAGAAACCTCGCATCTCGCGTCGTCGACCGCATCATCACTCATTCACCACCCTCCCAGCAGCAGCAGCAACAGCCGCCGCCGTCCCACGTCCAGATCAACTCGTCATGAATTGTCCAGCATTCTCCACCACCTTCTGCGCCCCCGCCGCGCCCCTCGCCTCGACCTTTGTCTCGCCCGACTCCCTCTCCGTCGTCCCCGCGCGTCGTCCCGCAAAATTCACCGCCTCCGCCGCAGTTGGTATCGGTGTCATCGGCTGCGGCCGCATCGGTAGAGTCCACTCCAGCGCCATTGCCGCTATTCAAAACGCCCGTCTCGTCACCGTTGCTGATCCCTTTGAAAAGTTTGGCCGCTCCGCCGCAGATGAATTCAACACCGTCTGGACCCCGGACTGGACTGATATGCTTAAAAATGATGACATTCAGGGAATTGTCATTGGCTCCCCAACCCCGTTCCATGCCGAGCAAATTATCAAGACCGCAGAAGCTGGTAAGGACATCTTCTGTGAGAAACCAATTTCCAACGACCTCGCCGTCATTGACAAGTGCCTCGACGCTGTCAAGGCCAACAACGTTCGACTACTCGTCGGCTTTCAGCGCCGTTTCGACTCCAATTTTCAAAAGGTTCGTGACCAGGTCGCTTCTGGCGCAATTGGTCAAGTTCGAATGTTCCATATCGTCTCACGCGACCCCAGTCCCCCACCAGCAGAATATCTCGCCCAGTCGGGCGGCATTTTCCTCGACATGACCTCCCACGATTGGGACATTGCACGCTTTGTCACCGGTGCAGAAATTGAATCCGTCTACGTCACCGGTGCTGCCTTCGAGGGCCCTGCCCAGGAGGCAAATGACCTGGACACCGTCATTACAGTTTTGAAGATGTCCGACGGCAGTTTTGGCACCATCGATAACTCGCGACGCTGTGGTTACGGATATGATCAACGTGTAGAAGTATTTGGGAGCAAGGGCGCCATCAACAGCTCCAACAAGTCACCTGATACAGTGCTTGTCAGTAATGAACAAGGAATCGGCGCCGGCTTACCCTACTCCTTTTTCATGGACAGGTATGCTGATGCCTACACTGATATTATGACCGCCTTCGTTGATATGATCAAGAATGATACCCCTGCACCCGTTTCAGGATTAGATGGTAGAGCTTCCATTGTTGCAGCCATGGCCGCTGCAAAATCGTTTGCCGAATCACGAAGAGTCCGCCTGGAGGAATGTGACCTTGTCCAAGTCATGTAGGTCCAGGATGACATAAAGTAAAGCTGCCGAGTACTGTCTATCATGATGTGAGTATATTGCTAGTGAACAATTCCTTACTACTGTAGTAGGAGTGGAACCACAGTGAATCCAAATTTACCCTGAAACCCGTTCATGGTAGCAGTAGCTGTGTGCCAGCCTTACAGACTCTGCTGATGAACGTGTGGTCAGTGACGACACGCCCAGGTATTGGGACACCGAACGATTTTGTGACCACTCACATCGGCCTTTCCCGACATACCAGAAAACCTCTGCCACACAATTTCCTTCTTCAGACGGTAAGATAATTCCCCAGGGCCATGGGAATACACGTCTAGAACGTAGTGATGCAAATATTATAAAACGGCTACCGTTTGTAACTCACTACATCATAGTGTTTTTGTACAAGACAGAACCACAAGCACTTTGACAACACGCCTCCAGGACCGGATATAAACCCAATCTCATCATGGGAACATATCGAAAAGAAAGGGAAGCCGTTAAGCGGTGTAAGTATCGTTTGCACCTTGGGAATACATGAGGGAAACCGCTTCGGTTATCAAACGCTATTCACCGGGGACCGCAAAGTACATACGTACCTTGTAAGCTAATGGTGATATTGAAAGAGTTTAAAACAGTAATGGTGTAAGAAATGTACATCTAGTTTGAGGCATGCTTATGGCACAGTTTCAAGCCTCAACTCATCAGTTCAAAGCAGCAAGGCAATAGTTCGTGGAGGAAAGCATGAACTTGTCACAACATCCGCTGGTTTTTCGCTGCACGAGACGTTCAATCATGAAAATTTCGCGCTTGATCGAAGACAGTTTTAAGCGAAAGGGGCTACGCATGGAAGTGAGAAACAACTGAGACGATTAGTTCAAAAGAAATAAGAGCTTTTGTGGCGGAGAGCGAGGACTTGTGCTGGCTTACCAAAATGTTTTTGCCCGAAGTGGCAGAAAACATAGATGTTCCATGCATCGAAGTTCTAGATAAGCAGAGATCGGTCATCGGCAGATGTAAGTAAATTAAAACATAGTCACTTTAAGCGTGTTCGGGAAGAACGTACCATTAGATGAGCGTCTGGTCCAACGAAAAACTCGACAGATGTTGATATCATTTATCTCAACGGATGCCCCACTAATGAAAAAATGAACTGGAGTGAGTGAATGAGGAATGAGCCATGTTGTTCCGAGGTGTGGGAAAGTGCGACAGAAGGCGGAGTCGATGAGAGACGAGAGGATGGCTTTAAAAGCAGTGAGATGGAAGTATTCTAGAAGGAAATTGGTGGGTGAGAGGCGCTACACTGTGTATAAGGTGTCCTGTGGTCAATATTGGAGTTATAGGGCGTATATGCAAAGAGTGGTGGAATGATCGTAGATCTACACGGGGACGTACAAACGGTTTGTTTGACGATCAGTTGCTTGACCGATTTGGAATTGGATTGCAAGGAAAGTCCCGCAGACCACCGACAAGATTGAGTGCACATGGGGAAGTATTGGACGGAGGAAATATGGTTGGTGTGATCGCAATGCTTCGCTTCCTGCTTAAGGATACCGCCGCCGGCGAACTGCGCGCACTTGCACAGCGATCAGGAGACAGAGATACTATATCATGGCAATGTCAATATGTGGCAATGGACATTTTCCATCGCCCACTCAACAGGCGGTGATTGTCAGCCACAAAAAAAGAATCTGACAGCGAGTGAAGCAATGGGATTACATTAATTAACCACGATATATTGATAAAAATATTATTAAACATAATTTTCATTCATATCTTTTTCTCCCAATATGGGTGCCTCTCAGCAATTTAATTGGTAAATCTCTAATCCAATCACATACACACAGCTGTTCTTCCATTCCTGTTGCACGCGCATCTCCCTTGCTGCCGCCGATCTTCTGCCCGGCGATCGAGTCACAGCCATTCCATCATGTCTTTTGCAGCCTTCGTCCCGAGCACCTTTCTCGGTCTCCAGACACGCAGTCTCAATGCCGCCATTCCAATCAATGTCTCTGCTGCGCCCACTCTCATCCCCCGCACCGCGGCCCCAACCATGGCCGCCGTAGATATCACCCAGCTCCGCGACACCGTCTTCAATGAAAACGTGCCAGATGAGCGCGGGCGCTTCGGTCGCTACGGCGGCCAGTACGTCCCCGAGACCCTCATGGGCTGTCTCGATGAATTGCAGCACGGCTATCAGCAAGTTAAAAACGATCCGTCCTTCAAAGCTGAGCTTGACGCACTCCTCAAAGACTACGTCGGACGTGAAACTCCCTTGTATTTCGCAGAACGTCTCACAGCTCGCTACGCCCGCCCGGACGGATCAGGCCCCCAGATTTACCTCAAGCGTGAAGATCTCAACCACACTGGCGCGCACAAAATCAATAATTCCCTGGCGCAGGTCCTCCTCGCTAAACGTCTCGGAAAGACTAGAATTATTGCAGAAACAGGTGCCGGCCAGCATGGCGTCGCTACAGCAACCGTTTGCGCTCGATTTGGACTCCAGTGCATCGTGTACATGGGCGAAAAGGACATGGAGCGCCAGGCATTGAACGTTTTCCGCATGCGTCTTCTTGGCGCAGAGGTACGTCCAGTTACGTTCGGATCAGGAACTCTCACCAATGCTCTTTCAGCTGCTATTCGTGATTGGGTCACCTATCCGCAGGAGACCCACTACATTGTCGGCAGTGTGGCCGGTCCCCACCCATACCCGATGATCGTCCGTGACTTCCATTCAGTCATCGGTGAGGAGGTTAGACATCAAGCTTTGGAAAAATGGGGCGGTAAGCCTGACATCCTCGTGGCTTGCGTTGGTGGCGGGTCCAATGCAATGGGCTTGTTCCATACGTGGAAGGGTGATGAATCCGTCCGTCTCATTGGCGTCGAGGCGGCTGGTAAAGGACTCAGTACTGAGGAGCATGCTGCCACTTTGAGCAAGGGCACACTGGGTGTTTTGCATGGTGCAATGAGTTATCAGTTGCAGGATGAGCATGGTATGCCTTCTGAAGCTCACTCGATATCTGCAGGGCTCGACTATCCTGGTATTGGACCAGAACATAGTTTTCTGTTTGATACGAAGAGAGCTGAATACTATAGTGTAACGGACGATGAAGCGCTAGATGCGTTCAAATTGTTGAGTCGCATTGAGGGAATCATCCCTGCTCTCGAGACATCGCATGCGATTGCCTACTTGGAGAAGTTGTGCCCTACTCTTGACGGATCCCCGAAGATTGTGCTCAATTGTTCTGGGAGAGGTGATAAGGACGTTACGTCTGTGATGAGTTACCTTGAAGAGCGTAAGGACCCGGATATGGGCTTCTAGACAGAGTGGAAACGTATTATAAAGCTTTTGTTGGCGATCAAGTTGCTCAATATTCAGTATGATTCAGTCAAGATTTCTTTATTTCCAAGCGATCTTACTCTTCGACAGTCCATCTAATAGAGGTCATTAGGATCTTGTGCCATGAAGAATAGGCAAGAGAACCATAAACCAATAACTACAGCTGCATTCACAAAAGTGTCAGGTGGACACCACAACGGGAGCGACAAGTAGATCATGTACAGTTGCGCAAGACCGAAGAATACAGCAGCAACTGAAAGATTAATAATGAGCGTCTTCAGAACAATGCGATGCTTAACAGGATGCACTTCACCGATACCACCATACTCATCTCGCGCTGGTTCCGGTAGTCCACGATTGTACAAGAAACCAGCTGCAGCAATGAAGGCCATAGCCATACATGAGCCAGCAAGCGTCGGAGTAACAAAGCCAAGTACAACAAATATACCCATTATAATTGCTGTGCGTCTGATATATTTACGATCGGGTAGCTTGATGATTCCTTCGGCCCAAGTCGGTACAACGAAGCGCTTCTTCGGCTTGGGCTTGAGGTCGTATGGTGATTCCTTAATTTTGGGCATAAGTGAGCCGGACATCCTCTGCTGCAACTTGTCCTCGAAAATTTTGTCTTTATACACATCGAGCATCATCAGTTTCTTGCGGTCGTCTGCGTACTTTATGCTGAGGCGTTTCACGGCTGCGTCGACATCTTCGTAGGTGGCGTCCTCTGCGACACCCAACGCACGATAAGGATTTGGGCCTGATGATTCGGTTTTTGTGTTCTTCTTCGCCGATTTGTTGCCAAAGCCGAAAAGCATGCTAGGCGTTCGCATCTTGGGCTGCGACGCGGCCTTTGACAATTTTCGTACGGGGCAGCCAACAAATTCAGATGAGAGACCAGTTCGCGTGCCGGACAGAGTCAACGCGGTGGGAAGGTTGACGAAGGCCATGACGAATAAGATGTAATTGCGGACCGACGCCTTGCGATAATCTAAGATGTGTTGGAAATGGGCAGATTCGAAATTTCCGTGTCTGGATAGTTCTCGTTTCTACTGTTGGATCGCTTCGTGTCGGAGAACTCGCAACGCTGAGTGGTTGCGCGTTGCAGAATCTGTCCGGACGGTGAAGACTGGTACCTATCTCCTGGTATGAGCTCCCTACCAGGTGAACTATTGATATCATACTTGGCAGTTGCGCTTTAATTCTTTCAAAGTTTAATTAAATTTTTGGAGCTTGGCCAGCAGTTGAATTTCTAGTATATTTCTGGAAACTATCTTTCGCCACCGGCAGATTCTGTAGAAGTTTGATGGCGGCGGCGGCCTTTTCGCAAATGTTTATTCGTCCAGACTTTAGTCGATTGCGTTGATACCAACAAAACGTAGGCAATTCTCAACCTCGCTCTAAGTAAAAAGGCAAGAATCTACGATCAATTCCAACAAAATGGTGGGTTTGACAAAGAAACGAAGAAGAACAGAAGTGGAACAGAACGGGTCGACTTCTAAGCGCAAACCAGAAGCAGATGTTGAAGATGAGGATATTGATTCTGATGATGCAGGAAGCATAGCGGATAATGAGTCAGAGTCTGTTTCAGCTTCTGATAAATCCGAGATTGAACCAGAAATACCAAATGAGACAACAGAGGAGAGAAGGCTGCGATTGGCACGAGCGTATCTTCGACATGTAGGCGTTGATGAAGATGCAGCACATACCGATGAGGAAGATGATGATGTCGATACTGCAGAAAACGATCGCGCAAACGTAATTCTTCGTGAAAAGGCCATGCATCAGACTGGAAGAACGACGACGCATATTGCGGACGATTTTGCAGTTAACTTATCTCAGGCTACAATTCGGTCATGTAATAAGGGCCATATTCTACCACCGACTTGTATTGCACTTGCCAAGGGCTCTGAATCGACTGCTGCGTCGGGTGGGAAAGATTCGCGCGTTATCATTTGGGATGTAGAGACTGGTGCAAAGAAGTTTGTGTTCAAACCAACTGTAGACAAAAAGTCTAAAAGGAATCCGGCTAAGGCTAATGGTCACATTGGAAATATCCTAAGTGTAGCTATTACTGATGATGCCAATCTTGTTGCATCAGGCGGTGACGACAGTCTCATTCGAGTCTGGGATACTAGAATGGGAAAGCTTGTTGATAGTTTGTCTGGACATAGGGGTTCGGTCCATGGGCTCGCTTTCCGTAGCGCATCGCGTCAACTCTTCTCTGCCTCTAAAGACCGCACGGTAAAAGTATGGGATATGAATGACATGGCCTACGTCGAGACGCTGTTTGGACATGGTGGAGAAATTAATAGCATCGATTCTTTGTCGAAGGAGAGAGCGTTGTCATGTGGCCGTGATGGAACGCTCAGGCTGTACAAGGTCCTAGAAGGTTCTCAGTTGGTATTCCGAAGAGCTCAAACAATGTCGATCGATGCTGTCGCAATGGTGAATGAGCAGCGATTTTTGTCTGGTGGTGACGATGGCGCAGTTTGCCTTTGGCAGATGAGCAAGAAGAAACCAACTGCTGTTGCAGAGAATGCTCATGGGGCAACACTAGGTTGCGAAACATGGATTTCATCTGTAGCAGCGTTTCGGAATACAGATCTGGGAATATCCGGAGGAGGGGACGGTTGTATGCGGTTCTGGAAGTGCGAAGATGTTCCTAAACTAGTCTCAGTTGGACATATAGATATCGGCCCAGGGTTCGTGAATGGAATTGCTGTGGGAGAGGGTCGAAATATCTTGGCTGCGGCTGTGGGAACGGAGCATCGGTTTGGAAGGTGGACACGGATTAGCGGAGCCAAGAACAGTGTGAAATTTATTTCTTTGGCGAAGTCAAGATGAGGAAGGATTCTAGCTTGTAAAACGTCACTGATGCAGGTCCTATTAGAGTTGATGAGCGCCTCAACTGGGCTCGTCCTAAAATTTTGACTTGAGCAGCTTAATGTTGGCTGACAGAATACTGATCAATGCGAGTCTGGCGCCCTCTACTTGATCCTTTCCGTGGCGCCTCCAATTTAACAATGCGCACGGCAGGACTGCTCTCAACGTTCGGAAGCGACAACGGCGTAATGATGATAAACTGTCGATTGGACAAATACTGTGTACAAAAATCTATAATCGTCTTGAACGACGCACGCCTGTTCGCTTCATCTTGGAAGACATCAATCTCATCCATTACCCTGACGGGGTTTTGGCAAACTTCTGCAAGCGCCAACATAAATGCAAGAGTTGTGTAACTCCTTTCACCACCACTTAAAGACCTTAGGTCTTTTGTTTCATACAGTTCTCCATCTCCTTTCCTATGGGAAGCCATCTTTGTAGTGATACACAACTGCTTCACACCGCCTTCTGATGTGAAAGTAATATTTCCACTATGCCCACGAGTGCCTAGGAACTGTCTGAAGTTAGACCGTACCATCTTCTTCAGGCTCTGATTCAATCTCTTTAGCATCTCTTGTCGATTTTCTATTCCGCGCCGTAAGGCCTTCTTATAGTAGATAATGCGATTATAAACCATTTGATTTTCTTGATCCTTCTTCTTCGCCCGCAGATAGCTCACTTCAATTTCCCTGGCTGTCAATCCTCCCCTTCGTTCTTGCTCAGTTTCTAGACGACGTTTCAACGTGGTGATTTCCCGCTTCAGCATCTCAGATGGTGTTTCCTCCGGATTGATATCGTCTGGAACGTCCCCGAAAGCGCGTGCAGTCTCCATGAACTTGGTTACATCCAAAATCTTGGCATCTAATGCCTGATGTGCTTGTTTGACAATGTTTGAACTTCTCTCACTCTCCTTCTTCAATTGTCTTTCCCTTGATGTAACTTTCCCTACATCATTCTGAATCTCTTTCAAAGCTTTGTGAGCTGCTGTCGTTGTAGTCTTCGCCTTACTAACAGATAATCTGGCTTCATTCGCACGTGCATCTAGGTCACCCATACTGGCTTCAATCTTGCTCAGTTCAGATGTAGCAGTTGCTTTCTGAATAGATTGCTCTTCAATATTCTGCTCATGTGATTGAATTTCCAAGTCGAAAGAAGTAGAATCGAATGCGTTTTCTGCACGGCTTAATTGATCATCAAGGTCTTCCTTGCGTCGAGTCATGTCTGCAATTTTTCTTTCCTCATCTCTGAGTTGCTGACGGAGAGAGTTTTCTGTTCTCTTCATTTCTTCAAACTTCCTATACAATTCATCACCTCTTCTCTTCGCATTGCGCATGTCTATCTCAAGGGCTTCTACTTCACGCTGAAGACCATCGACATAGGGCCTCATATCGGTTGTGAGATATTGAGAGGTGATGTGCCCATGAGCGGGCCGAAACGTATTCGAGCCATTTCGGGTATATGCCCTGTCACATTTCTTGTTCCAGACGACACTCAAGTTTGGGATTCGGCTCCAGCCTAGGCTAGTGATATCACCATTTCCTTCAAAGAGAACTACTTTCTCGATTTGACTTTGGTCAACTAAGGCATTGAAAACTGCATCGTGAAGAACATCGACCGTATCCAAAATTGTCCGATGTCCTTGCGCACGGACATCAGGAATACAGTCCATCCCGATGTTATACTGTTCTCTATCAAGACTTGCCACCAAGATTACAGGTTTATGGCCGTTTCGGGGTAAGTATCGCTCAATTAACCCTGCATCATGAACGTCGTGAACAATGAACATGTTCATTGTGGCCCGACCAAGAGCCTGTTCAATTGCAGGAGCCCATGTTTCATCTTTAAGTTTCACATATTGCGCAAGGGGGCCAATTGGCCTTCGGTGAAACCTATTCTCATGTCGACGGATATTTTCTATGAGTTGTGGGATACCAACTCCAAACCGCGATAAACTGTCGTTGTTCCGTAAAGAATTCATGGCGCGCATATGATTCCTACGTTTGTCCTCGTATTCTTGCGATAGCCTCTGAGAGTCACCCGTAATCGTACGCCTCTCTTCTTCCAACGAGTATAGCGCCTCTTGTAGCGAGGTTAGCTCGTCGCGGCAAGTCTGGACCGCTGATTTCTTCTGGGTTACACTGTCCTCAATGTCTCGTATTTCCTGCAAAATTCGGGTCTTCTGCACTTGTCCAGCGAAATGCTGTTTACGCGCTTTCTCCCTCCTCGTCTCGGTAGAATGAATGCGCTCACGGTAGTCTGCTATGAGCGACTCAAACTCGTTAATCTTCCTCTTCTGTCGGTCACATTCGTACTCTGCAGTTTTCTTGTTTCTCTCAATTTCGCGGAATGCTTGGGAAGCGACACCCAATTGTTCAGTAGCGGTTGTGAGTTGAACGTTGTGCTCATCCATGCTTTTTCTCATATCAGCTAATTGTCGTGTTACTTTATCGAGGGCAACGCGGGCACGCTCCGCATCGGGTTCGTATTCCTCACTGATCCGGACCTTGAGAGATTCTGCTAGTTGCTCGTGTTCCTGTACTACTGTCCAGGCGAAGCGGGTTTCGGCGTTACGGATGCGAGCATCGATATTGCTCATCTCTTGTGACTCTCGGTATGAAGCCTCAAGAGCTTCGAGCTTTTTCTGAGAAGTAGGGGCGGAGCGTTCAAAGTTCGCAAGTTTGGCCTCTACCACCCTTGTCACTTCTTTGGTATGAGAGAGCTCATTGTCCAGCGGAGCCAGCAGGGTTGCCTCACGATATAGCTTATAATGTTGCGAGGGCTTTCCCTTGGCAAGAAACGCCTTACTTTTTGTCTGTGTGAGAATTGCGACAGGATTTTCGACCATGAAACCGAAGTGGTCCACAACGAGGCCAAGCTCCTTATTGTGGGTGTGTGGCTTCTCTATAGGGATAGCTCTATTGTTTCTTCCTGCCTTCATGGTAACGGAGCTACTCTTCCCTCTGAACAGACGCCTCTCCACAATGATGTAGTCGCCGTAGACTTGATGTCTGAAGGTGAGGTCTGGCTCTGAGAGAACATCGTCATTCGTCGCTGGCGGCTTCCTGTTGAGAATTTTAACAGTAATGATAGCATCTCTTTCGCCATGCTTGATATGCTCTTCGATTTTGGAGGCGCGTTCGGTAGAGGTGGCACGTGCACCGAATGCAATCTGGAGAGCGGCGACAATTGCGCTTTTTCCTGATCCATTAGCTCCGTTAACAATGTTGACGTTCTGGCCCAGATTGTATTCGAAACAATCATGGCTCATGAAGCGGTCGAGACGGACAGAGTGCAAATGCCAGAGTGTGCAAAACCGTTTTCGCAAGAAAGACGCACTTGATCCGCAGCCTGTTCATCATCGTCTTCGAAGTTCTCTTCCTCATCATCGTCTTCAGCGTCGGAGTCGAGTAGCTCAGATTGCGTGTGTTGCGGGACGGACGGCTGAGGGGATACAGCGCGGATTTCATCTTCCTCAAGGTCGAGGTCTGTGGGTTCTACACGTGCGCGTTTTCTGGGGGTGTCTGTTGCATTGCGGTTTCTAGGAACTCTCTTCGGCATAACAAGACGGAAAGAAGGATGTTGAGCGAAAGGTCTGAAAGAATTGATTTGGCGTGGGGACGGCGCAACACATTGTTGGTAGTGAGATTGTATGCACGTTGTTAGGGTCGCGAGGTGAATGGATTTTTGGTAATTTCTGGTGATATGCAAATTAAATTACGTTGTGATCAAATTTGGCGGTTGCACCGTTGCAACGTTTGTCGTTGGCGCCAACTGCGAAATGAATGAAAGGTTTGATACAGACACACCGTCGGTGTTCTATTCAACTAACAGCGCCTACATTCTTCACCCGTTCACGACGTAACGCCACAGCGCAAAATAATGCAACGCACCGCCGATCATCACGGCCACATGCCACACGACGTGCATAGCCGGAATTTTCTTGCCCAACAGATAGAACACGATGCCCAACGAATACGTCACACCGCCCAGAACCACGGAAGATAGAGCGCCGTCCTGCATGCGTTCCAGCATGGTACGGAACGAGAAGGCGCCCAACCAGCCGGTTGCGAGCGCGAAAAGCGCGCGCAACTTGTTCGCTTCCGGCGACCCCAGACTCATGACGATGCCGATGGTGGCGCACAGCCACACGGAAGCCAACGTAGCGGGACCGGCAATTGTGGGCGGGTCCAGCGTGTAGCACACCACAAACGGCGTGTACGTTCCTGCAATGAGCACAAATATGCTGCAATGGTCCGCCTTACGGAAGCGCTTGGACGCCTTCGGTTTGCGGAAACACGAGTGATACACGCAGCTGGACATCATGAGCGTGAAGAGTGACAAGATGAAAATGAGCAATGCGGCTATACTCTGTATTGGCAGTCCGTGTTTCACAGCGCGTGCGGTCATTATGGCACCGCCGAGCAGGGCGCCGCCGGCGCCGAGCCCGTGCGTCACGGCGTTGAGCAGCTCGACTGTGATGAGGTTTCCGGTGAGGTTGAGCGTGAGCGGTGTTTCGGCGGTGAGATTGTATTGCTTTATTGAATGCTGGAGGGCGAGGACGCCGCGTTGGTTTGCAAAGTTGTTGGACAGGTCTATGTGGGAAAGCGAGTGCATTGAGGTGGATTTTAGCAGAGCAGCAATAGCTAGTGCACCGGTTTTAGTCATACCGACGTCGGAAAGGGTGAGGGATATGAGCGGGGATGACGGGGTGATCGATATGGCTGTGAGGATTGCTACGACGCCTTGGTTGCCGATTTTTGTGCGCGAAAGGGATAAATGGGTGACGTGACGATTGGCGGTGCGGAGGAAGGTGGTTAGTGCTTGGATGGCAGTTGCTGTGAAGGGCTTTAGGTTTAGATACAATTTGGAGATGAATTGTATTTGATCGGACGAGAGCATTTGCAGAACTATATGCAGTTGCGACTCGGTGGTGAGCTCAATTTGTTTGTAGGATGCGCACAATTGGTTGAGAACAGCAGCATCGGGCTCGCTATCTTGTTGTTGGCATGTTGTTTTGTAGAGTTGTTGAATGTCGGCTGAGCTGCGTTCAAGTTGTGCCATTTTGTTTGGAACGGGAGGGGGCGTGCGCGAGAATTGAGGGCTTGCAGGATTGGCAAGGTATGGTGAGTGCGTGGTGTGTTCGGTAAATCGCAACCGGATGAAATATAATATGCGCGTGACGTGCGAATTGCAATTTGGCGAAAGCAATTGACATCAACTGTTGCGGACATTGTTCATCAACAACACGGTTGGAGTCTCGAGTGCTCACAAACATAACATGGGGCGGTTGGTGGCGACTGCCAACTTGTACTGACAAGACACTAGCTGAGTAGATACACTGTGTCGGGGGCAGTGTATGTGCCAGCAGGGCACAGAAAATGGCGGGGACGCTTGGTATCTTACTATTTGACATCATGTTTTCAGGGTTATGATGACGAGTCGTGAGCACAATTCACTTTTGCTGCGCAATACTGTACTGTACGCAATGTCACGAGTGCATCCGTCATTAACACGCATCTTCCACTCATTGACACGTATCCACTGCTTTAATAGCGCTACTGTATAACTTAACATAGTTGCTTTCTATCGTTTTCTTACAACTCATCCGGCACAGTCTTGAACGATCCGTCCTTATCCTGAGCTTCGAGCGAGCGCAAATACGCGTCCGAAATTACACTATCAGCTTGCAGAAGTACCTTGCGCTGCTCCTGCAAATCCTTCCTGATCGCCACAATTAGTTGCTGCTGCCAAAGCACAATGCAGTCCAATTTGCGCGCGCCCTCCGCAACAGCCGAAATTTGCACGTTGGTCCGAACCGATGCAGATTTGCCGCGCCGCGAGTTCCATTGTCCCAAAATACCAGACGAAATAGACGCCTGTGGCACAATCTTCTCCTCAACCAAATGCGGTCCGTGCGTCAGAATCATTCCATACAATTCGTTGATCTCCAGCCACAGTTTCTTTACCTGTGACGGCATACGCATTTTAGACAACTTCAATCTCGCAAACGTCTTTGAACGCATAGAATCTGTCGAGCTGCCATGATAGATCATAGAAGTAACAGACTCTCGCCTCACAGTACCATGTGACGAATCTACTCCGCGCGACGACGACAACACCGAAGACGCTTCTGTGCATAGTGAGTCCACATCAACCAGTACAATGTGATCCTCGTCAACTTCGTGCGCTTTCAGCCTACCATGCTGTTTCGAGCCAGGTGGTGATCCGCTCGAGATAGAAGTACTCGCGCTAATCGGACTTCCAGGAAAGTGTTCCTCTTCGCCAACATCCGAATCGTCATGACTGTCGACACGTGAATATCGCTTCGACACACGACTGTCAGGAACAACATTGGTCGGCACAGTATCGCCCCACCAGCTCGCCTCCTCGTCCGACGGCTGCTGTGATGCTGACCCATTGGATGCATTGTAGGACAATGCTCGCTTGACAACCAGTGGAATCAGACGCGGTTCCGATTTACGTGGCAGTGATCTCTGCGAGCGCAGCGCATTTCCGCGCGATGATGAACGTTCCGCCATGTGGTTCGCGCGCAGATTTCCGCGAGAAATTCGACGCGGAAAATGACGACGACTGCTATCCGAAGCCATGGAATCACGGCCACTACTTTCGACTGTAGTTTCACGGTCGTGTTCGAAATCGGACCGATTCAAATCGGTTCGCGGGCGGTCGGCACGATCCAGCGAGTTGAGATGAGTGCGCAGAAACTGCACCTTCCCCGACAGTGTCGTAAGCAAATAATGGATACGAACCTGGTCATACAGAGTGCACTGAATGTGTTCCACAAGCGTTGCGACTCTTTCACGACGGATGTGCAGAGTGCGAAGATCTGGCAAATGGGATGCGGGGGCGCGGAGTCCAAGAAAGTGCTTGCTTTCTATGAGACGCATACGTGCACGGGCATCGTCAATACGTCGCGACGAGGCGGTAAGATGGTCAAGTTTTGCGTTACACTTTTCGAGCGCAAGATGGAGGACGCGCAGGGAGCGCGAATCGGCGAGTGTGAGCATATGTTCTAAACGAATACGAACCGATTCCTGGCGATGACGCAGGGCTTCTGTCTGCATGGCGAGGTGCACGGTGTGAGCGAGGGCGGCATATTCGTCGCGGAGGGCGCGTCGATGGAGCGTGGAGGAGAGCACAGCGGCAGAGGTCGAGTCGGTACGGTCGGCATGGCGGGCTGGACGACGGGTGCGCGAGAGGTCGGAGGAAGTGGAGAGGGTGGAGAAGGTGGTGGTTGTGGAGGAGAGCGACGGGGACGGCGTGAAGGGCCGATGTTTGTGGGTGAGATTGGGCGGCGACGGCGGGCGACGGGAGACGTATTCTGCGTAATCCATTGTGTCGAGTGGTTTGGGACGGATCAGTCAGTGGTGTTGGGGGGCGTGTGGTGGCAGTGGCTGGTCGCGGTGTAGATAAAGAGTGTGTTGGGGGTGAAAGCGGGATGGTAGAATCATTTCGGGAAGCAGTGGCGTCGTTGTGTATGCTGTCGCACGTGCGGCGTGGGTGGTCGAATTTGAAATGCAAGCAATACGAAGCGTGGCGTATGGTAGCTGGACGATGCGTGCCGCACTGTGCAGAGCTGTGCTGTTGCGTGCCGTGTCGTGCTATCGCTGTGCTGACATTTTTTAATTTTCCGATCCAACCCTACAAGCGTATTATGGGCCAATGTAAAGGTGGTGCCTCACGGCGGCCAAAGGCGGGAAGCTGACGTCCAGCAATGCTGCCGATTGATCGATACAAGTTATCGTACGTGCGCGCGCGCCCGATTCCAACCGTCGCTGTCCATTATAAACCGGCGCTTTATACTACCAAACCTCCCCTCTGCTCTCGTCCAATGCAGCACCTCCACTGACGCATGGCTACGTGATATCTTTCACCCACTTACTATCCCACATCGTGCGCGCTCGCTCATCCTCCATCAATTATGTCCCATTTCCCCTGCAACATGCGCATGCACTCTCTTTTATTCTGCATTCGCCGCCCTTCACTTGCACCAATCAAGTTTCTGCTTACCATCGCCGTGTATATTGATCGTTCGCATCCCTTTCATTACTTTGTCCCATTGCACTCTCACGTTGCCCAACTCGCCGAATCGTCCCACCCGCCACCGCTGTTGGTCAACGTGCTACTTGGCTACGTTTTCCATTCCACAGCGCACAGATGGAAACAAATCACGCGGCGAGCACTCGCCCGCGACTTGGAGCTCCAATCGTGAGACCGACCGACATCCACCCTGGACTGCAGCGCCAGTCCGTATGCATGTTGTCGCCCAACGAACAAACTGTCTGTGTTATTCGCTGTTCACATAGATACTGGTTGCAGCAATATAATGGATAGCACCAGCGCGCGCTTCTCGAAATTGGTTTCTTTCACCCGATCACTCTCTCTCTACGTATTTGTATTCCATCGCGCACCAGCACGTTCCATCCATCGATGATGTGGATTCTTGTGACCACAGACCAAACAGTGAAAGGTTACCGAATTGCTCAATATTACCGCAAAACAGCCGTGGCCGCACTGATGATCGAGGGGTGTCAAGGGAGCGCAAATTATGAAATGTTACAAAATATTTTATATGTAGAAATGAAAAGTGACATCTCATTGTCATTTTTCACCCCAATTTGGATAACTCCTGACGAGGCGCATCTGAGCTGACTGCTGAATTGAAAGCTGTAATCCAAACTCAATGGCCACAAATTCAAGTTTGAAAATTTCCACACCTCCCCCGGAATCCGCCCTGTATCAACACAACGATTGATTTGAAAGGGCGAAAACCCTAAATTACCATTATCTTCATACAAGTTGGAATTGAAACTCAATTTCTCGACTCGGCGGCACAGAATGCCCTCAAAAGGCTCGCGAATCATACTTTATTACAGTAATCTCCAAGCCCATCCACCGTCGATCACCGCATCTCCCTGTGTCAACAATCACTCATCACGCTCCCCTGCAGCAATTGCCTGCTGCTTTCAGCCCAACAACTCGTCCTCTTCATCTGATATATAGTTATCGGGCGCACCCCCTGCGTCTGTTCGTTTCTCGCCCCCTGCATATTGTGGCCTTGCCTTGCCGTGTCGTACCGTTCCATACGCGTTCAACAAGGCACGCTCGCGCAAGTGTTATCAGCAGGCTCTATGCGCCTGTTGCAACACACCACAATGATAGTAGTAGTGTTGCTGTCATGTTGTATCCTGTGTCACACACACACATCTCGCTTGCATGTCCTAGCGCAGACAGATGTATAGCGCATGCAAAGTGAAAGATACATGCGCTGTGCTGTGCTGTGCTTTGTTATGATGTGATGCACGATTCCACTGTTGACGACTACTACGCTCTGCAGTGGCACGGCATCACACAACGTTTGCATTGCGTGTCGCAAATCGTATGCGGTCCAGAAGCAGCGTTGATTTGGCGGTGGGTCAGAAAAGGTAGATATTTTCTCACCTTTAAACGTTGTCGAGATTTGTTTCCAGTACTGTATTGCATTACAGAAAGAAAATAGTGCAGTTTGGGAAACTGTGCTTTACAGTACCGTAATATGTATCTGTGTCTCGTTACTACAGTATACTAATCTACAGTAGTGTTGTGTAAGGCGTGGCGGTGAGCATCGTGTTGGTTTAAGATCATTTCTTAATTTAACCGGCTATGGTCTAATGATATACGGTAGACTTATTGATCCGACGTCTGTTATGCTCTACTCGAGCGTGCTCTGCAGCTGTCGCAGCACGACAGATGGATTAATAACTGCAGCACATTGTACCAGCGCTGCAGGCGCAACGTTGAAAATAGTTGTGCGCAAGTGCCATGTGTTTAGCTGGGCAGGGCTGCAACTGTTCGTACAGTATATACATCACTACACGCCATCATCAAATCATGCTTTAATAAGCACGGCAAGCATGTACACTACTGTAATGCGTGCGTTGGCTGGCAGTGGATCGATCATCTTGTGGTCGAAAGTTTATTGCATGAAATTCAAAAATATAAACATCATATTGCTGTTGCTGTACATGCACTGTCAAGTGAATTGCAAAACACACACGCGCGTGTGCGCAGGGTTTGCAACTGCAGCGATTCGATCGTAGAAAGTGGAAATGATCTCTGCACATACATTTACACACACACACTCTGCTTCCGAAAACTAGCACTCGTGCACACGCTCAATGGTTCGCAAAATACAACGCCAACAGATACCAAAGTACTGTAGCCGCTTTCGATTATTAGTTTACCAGACTGCAGCAAGCTTATGTCCAATACACTGCAGTCCAGCCAGCGCTCTATTCTATTCGTTTGCTCCGCGTCGACCATATTACTATGCACTGCGCGCAATTTAGTTGTGCTTGCTATTCTGCTCGTGCAAACAGTTCTGGAAATTCTTCCGCCACCAGTTTGCCCCGCAGTTCCGCCATCTTGGCCTCATGAAGCGCAACCGTTCTCTTCGACTTGGTCAAATCTCGTCGAATTCGGTTCACAAATTTCCGTTGTCTCAACTGCCACACTTTCACAACCTCCCGTGTAGCTTTCGCTTCGTTGGCCATCTTCTGCAGCATATCTGCCCGCAGCAGAATAGTTAGTCCACCAGGAAGTTCAAATAATGATAGCGACGGCTTTGACTGATTGTCAATGCCCGGAATCAGTTCCGATTGTCCCACTCTCTCGAGGTTGGTCGAAATGTAACTGCTCAGGTTCACCGCATCGGACAATGCATCCGCGGCAAACCCCCAACACTTTCGCAAGTACCGAATACGATAGTTGCCCGGCACACTTGAAATATAAATCATAGACCGTGAGTCGTCCGACCGTCCGAGACATCCGACTTTCGGTCCATCATCTTCGCTTGACCAGTCCGAAGACGATGAATTGCATGGTGAAACGTAGAATGCATTCAAAATTTCAACGTGGTCCGAAATAAGCAGCAGAAGATTAGAAGCATCATTCAGCTTGCCCAACGCAGCTGTCTGATCCTTCATAGCCTTTCTCAGCGTGGATATTCTCTTCCTGACGACGCTTCTCGCTTCAATAATAGAGTCCAATGACGGATGCGACGGGTACAGCATGGACAGGATGGCATGCTGCTGCTTTTCAACACTGTCCGCCTGCTCGAGGCGTTCACTATTGACAGCTATTCTTTGCGAACATTTCTCAAGAGCGCTATCGATGAGCAATCTTTCGCTGTTGCTCTCATCGAGTTCGAGATCTCTTGTGAGGGTGAGGCGGGCGGCCAGTGCCGACGAGGCGCGACATTGCGCACTTTCCTGTGGGTCGGGCTTGAGCAGATCGTCGGAAAGCTTGAGGGCGAGGTACTTTGCGGCGAGTGCGAGGCGGCTAGGATCCGGCGAAGAGGATGCGGAGCGCGTTTTGGCAATGTCTGCGTTGCGAAACAATGCCTTTTGCATTGAGGCCGGTAACGCGTTCATGGAATCTGTCTAGAGACGGCGTGCGGATGCTGCAATAGTGTGGGGAGATGGTTCGCGGTTGGTTGCGGAGCGACAAGCCAAGCGGATGGGAGAGAGGAGGGGGGGTGGAGTGTCGGGTTATGTAGGGCGAGCAGCAAGATGGAGAGACGAGGGTATGTGTACAGGTGATGTGAGCAAAGTGGCGTGGCAGCTGTGCGGGAGTCGAGCGATAAGATAGAACGCGCAAAGCAAGCGGGTGAAGAAATTGGACAATGGAACCGTCGCAATGTACAACAGGTTTGCAGTCGAGTCGCGAGTGCGGATGGGAAAATAAAGGCGTTTGCTGCCGCGCCGGGAATAGATAGCGAAGGTGGGATGCAGCGAATGCAGCTAGACAGACCACAAGTGCCAGTGGAGTCGATGGAGCGAGCGATGGGCGCAGTCAATACAGTGGGCCAAAAATTGGCGTATGGGGCATGTTGAAGTCGACGAGGCGTAGGTTGCGGGGCGGGAAAATGTGCGCACTGCGAACCAACGGCTTGAATGAAAACGACAGCGGGGCGTAGGGTGTTGAAAATTCAGATGCGATTGCGTCAAAGCTTTCACGTTGTAGGACCGGCGGACCTCTAAAATTGCTCGCTGCCAACAGACACAAGTCAACACTTCGTCTGGCAGCGGTCGGCCAAGCGAGTGGTGTAAGTGCTGAAGGGCAAGATTGCACCCTGTTTTTCAACCCAATTTAACGGCCAATTGCAGCGCTGCGCATCTGCCCCTGATCTCGTTTCTCGCAGCGCAGCACAGCACAACCGCAAGCGTATTCCATACTATGGCTATCATAATTTCTATCATATGCGGTATTTTTAGAACGACGGCATGTGGACCAATGGCAACAAATGCTTTGATGATACATGTCAACCCTCTGTCATCCATCGGCCTCCTCCGGTCCAGGCAATGAAAAGGCTCCATCAATGCGCGCGTTTCTCTGGTCCGGCACGTATGACCGCCATTGTTTACGGCGCCGCGCGTTGGATTGCGTGCTTGAACGGCTGGGTGTCGAAAAAGAGCACGTCCATTACTGTGTTGCACACGGTGGACAGCCGAGCTGCTGTCAGCCGCAATAAAATGGCGTGCGCACCGGCACCCCTGGAACACGATTTCAATTTGATCGAAATAACGTTCCAACCGTTCTATTTAAAAAATATTTTTAAAATTTCTTTCGTTTTGATCCGGCGAGAGCGCGTCATACATGGCTGGCGGACGGCCGCCGACTGGCATCTACAGTGGTCTAGTCAAAACGCAAATGTATCGTTCCATCAGGCGTGTCGTGCTATGAACGTGCATGCATATATACCGACTCAACACAATGGTGCAATGTGGCGGTGCAGTGGCGAGTCGGGCTGCCATCAGTAGCCGTGGTCAGGGCGGCTATCCAGCTGCTTGATTCATGCCCACGTGCTGGGCAACGATGCATTGTCGGTCAGCGCTTTGGCCACTGTGGGCTACCCATTTGTTTGCAGTTTGTGAATTATAATTTTAGGACTGCGCGACACTACGCACTTGCAATGTGCTGATCCGCGATGTAACGAGGGCGGCAAGTGATGAGGAAATTTTTTTCAACGCTTGCATTCACTGTAGGCAGTGGTTGATCAACAGCGACGAGCTGTTTTCGCCCGTTGAACGAATGAAATGTTAGACGGATGACACAAGTGCGCGACAAATCGATGAATCGAGATGTTGTGAGCACGTGTAAGATATCAACAACGGTGCGATTATCTACTGCGTAAACACAACACACAGCCTACGATGCATGGAGAGAATGTTCTTGACAGGTTTATTCAAGTGACGTGCTTGGCATGAGAATGAGAAATTCATACAACGCAATGGTATACCACGGTGCTATCGAAGGATGGAGGGTGAGGAAGACGAGTTTGCGCTGGGCCTGTTGTTTGGTGCGCAAGAGTTATACAGTGAAACTGAGTTGAGTGGCTGATGTGGACCAATGAGATGCATCCCACTGTGCAACGCATCTTTCAATTGTCGAGCGTTCGATGGAAAGTGGCCCATTGTTGAATTTATTTTTGAAAATGGTGAAAAGTGACAAAAATATTTTGCCCAATGCCAGTAGCCGATGCAGGATTGTGTGCGTTTGGCGCTCGCTGAACGGAGCGGACGACTTGTTGAGCGGCTCAAGCACACAAGTGGAAAGAGTAGAAATAGATTTTTGAGCACGCAACGGCTTGGGTTTTGTTGCTTCGCACATGTGCGTTTGTGTGCACGGAGCGATGAAAAACCTGTGCGTTTTGACGTTCCATTGCGTTGTGAGTACAAAAAGGCACTGCCGTAAATTAATAATTGGAGAAAACTTACTAAAACTGACAATTAGACAAATTTGGTTGGCTGGCGCAATCGTCCAGGAATAAATGCAACACGATATTTTTGCAGATGGTCCGAACGGTACAAGATGTCAAATCTAAAAATAGACTTCCGTGAATCTTTCAGATCCATATGTCCATGATTGGGTGTTGCCGCGAGCCGCTTCGCACATTCATATGCCACGTTGCATCATGCCGAGCATATGGTGTGGAACCAACTCTGATAAACAGCATTGCACTCCTCTGTTTGTCCCACGGCTGCCTTTTTTCTCGTTTGTCATGGAACGACAGAGTCAACGTGGAAGGAGTTCTGCAAGCAAGTTGCGACAGCTGGTCTATCGATATTTTTAGACTCAACTGCAGCATGAATTTGTAACAATGCATGCAGCGAGTGCAGCAATAAGGTGAACGAGCAAACAAACCCGTATGCTATCCGTATGGAGCTGTGGCGAAAGGAATTCGGATCTTGTGGACAATTATTTGCACGCATGCTACCTTCGCATGAGCGGGAGCGCAGAGCACAACAGCTTGGTGCGGTGTAACACAGCCAAGCATTCTTGTTCGTCCTCCGCACCGCATGCCGCCGGGTGTTGCGCACAACAGCGACACGTCAGCAGTACACGTGAAACAATGTGAGTCACGAATGAGTCACGAAACGAATTGAAAAGGGATAGATGCAGCACGGAGCTAGCCATGTTTGTCCAACAAAACGCTGTTGATATTGTGCGTGCCAAACATTCGTACATTCATTGCGATACTGCCGCTATGCGTCTATTACTCGAGTGTACCAAGTGGTGGCATTTGGCGTATCGACTTTTGCACAACGCGACCGCTCAAATTCATGCGTGCCGCCACCCAACCGAGCGCTCACACGATGGCCAATAGTACCTCAACGTGTTGCAGGGTAGTAGTGCTGTCTGCAATCTTTTCGAGGTTTGTCTTACCTCTATTCCAAGTATTGCGCAGTAGCTGCAGTCGCACACGCAGATACGCTGTGTTCTGTTCTGCGTTCCGTAATTACATCTTGAAACAAAGTGTCTGTATGCCATGCGCTGCCACCCGTCCGTCTGTGGCATAGCCATGTCATTATGGTGCTACAGGGAGTGAAGATACTGTCGGAGAACGGCAATGGTATCAAACCATTCGGAGGAGTCGTTCCAATGCACCGCGCTAGCCTAGCCTATCGCGCACAGCACGCTGCGCTCGCGAGTAAACTTTGGCGGCATTGATGGATGGATGTGCATCATGGTGATGCACATTGGATGCATCGTGAGACAGTAATTTACATCTTGCAGACAACAAACTGTCATGAATCACCATTGGCTACCAGAGGCTGCGCTGCATCGACAGTCTGCTCTCCGACCTCCACTTCATCGATCGGGGCGGGGCGCACTGCGGGGCACGTTTTGTTTCCTTCAGTTTCCGCTACGGTCTCAAGACGGGGCGACTGCTATCGGGTGGAGCGAGTGGCAGGACTAGTTGAAAGGAGCACACACCAATGTATGGGTGTCGTTTTTGTTTAAAGAATGATCAGTTGAGATGGTTATACGCTTGGCTGACGTTGAGTGCTAGTTTGCTCATCAGTAGTAACATAAGTGCAGATGGGCTACCCTGGGGCAACGTGTGTGCGCTACTGGCTGCTCAACAGTGTTTGTGTGTATGTGAAATTACCAATCTTTTCATTACATTAGCGCGCTCGACGTCATAGTTATGATCCGTACAGTAACACCGCACCGGTGCAAATTACACGCACCACCGCAATGGATGCACTGGTCGCCGCGCCGCACGCATTGCATCTCAGTGTAACCGCCTTCACACCACCACCGTCAAATGCGCACCATCAATAGGTCCGCTTTCATGCCGCCAACACGCGTGACGCCACATATCGCGCGCGTCTATGCGTCCCGTCTGTGCGCAACAGCTGGTGCCCGTCCATCAAATACGCGCCCGCCCTCCCTCACCCGCAACAGGGATTGCGTAAAGAAGAAAGTGGCCCTATTGCTCGCGTATGACGGCGCCAATTACCACGGACTGCAGCGCAATGCCGGGGTGTGCACAGTTTCCGACGTGTTGGAAAAGGCGCTCCATCATGTCGGTGCCATTTCAGACGACAACGTTGGCAATCTGGAGAAGATCAAGTGGCAGGTTGCCGCTCGAACTGATCGCGGCGTCTGTGCAGCAGGTAATTTGGTATCTGCAAAGTTGTTGTTTCGTAGAGATGAAGTTGCTGTACCCGGTGTTTTTCAACTCATGACCGATCGAATTAATGATGCCCTTCCGGATCATGTACGTTTGTTCGGTATATCACAAATCACCGGTAGTTTCGCTGCTAGAAATGCCTGCGGCGAACGTTGGTACGAGTACTTGCTACCGATGTCGGCACTCACTCCCAACCGATCCCTGTTGCATTTCAAGCAGATTTTGAATCAGTTTCAGGGATCGCATGCTTTTCACAACTACACGATAGGCACGGATCATAGTATACCACCACGCGCGCAGGGATACCGTTTTATAACTGTGGCTACTTGCGATTTGGAGCCACTGTCATTGCAAATTGCCGGTCATGATGACATACAGTGGGTCAGAATACGTGTGAGAGGACAGAGCTTCATGCTTCATCAGATTCGAAAAATGATAAGCATGGCAGTGATGGTTCATCTCAATCGGCTACCGGAAAAGGCAATTGAGCTATCGTTCCGCGGTGATGTACTAATCAATATCCCACCTGCTCCGGCCGTCGGATTGTTTCTTGATTCATGTCACTTCCATTGGTACAATGAGAGACATAAAGCGGCGCTAGAACGGCCAATTTCATTTGCGCCTTACGACAAAGTTCGCGAAGAGTTCAAGCGGAAGCATATTTTTCCTTCCATTGCTCGGAGGACTGTGGAGGAAGACGCACTCAATATATTTTTCCGGACGCTCGACAGTCATCCGACGCGATTACCATAAAGCCGTCAGTTTGTAAGATATGTTACTTTATAGTGTAGACTCGCAAGTGTCCCGTTATTCAGTCTCACGCTCTACACCTACGAATCTACAACTCATAACGCTCTTATCGCTAGGCAACGCAGATTGTTAATCTCAACTGGAGTACACAATTTACGCCTCCAGGGTTTAAAGGCATTGACCAGCCGACAAGATGTGAACGACGTAGCGATAATGTGCTCGACAACCAAACATAGAACCAATACACCACAACTAATTATAGGACGACAGAGCTCCTCCCTCATAACCTGCTGGAAGCGGGTCGATTCCAAGAGCCTGGCGCGGCGTAAGAGTATTCGTATAAGTATCAACAATAGTTGTGGACGGGAACTCTTTCTTAACAGGACCAGCCGGTTGAGGATTGAAAGACGATGGAATCAATACGGATGAAATAGCATGGATAATGCCGTTGGTGCAAGGCACATCACCCTTAATCACATTTGCACTTCCAGCGGTAACCCTTTTACCGTACCCCATAACAGTGATTGGAACGCCTGCAAAAGTGGTCACAGTGAACTGTCCATTGGCAATGATAGACGACGCGGTGATAGCACCAGGAACAACATGATAGGCCAAAACTTTTTTGAGCTCTTCCCGATTCTCCGGACGCAAGAGGGGGCCGAGCACAGCAAAGCCGTGGGGCTCGAGGAGAGAAGCAAAGGCACTATCGGTCGGCGCGAATACGGTGAACGGGCCACCCTTTGAAAGCTCGTAATCGAAACCGGTCTCCTGCAATAAGGAGACGAGCGTTTTGAAGATGGGAACTGAAGCGGCGGTTTCAACGATATCTTTGGTAGATGTCTGCTTGAAGCTTTGACCAAATTGATCAGCGCCGTACGGAACGCCTGCGGCTCCGTATCCACTGCCTGTGTACGGGTAGGCGGACATACGTGCTGGCGCTGAGCGGGTGGTCTTGGGTGGATTGGAGCGCAGCGGTGTTAATGCATCGTTTGATGCGAGACGGGTGCCCGATATGGCGTTGAGACTGGTGGAGGGGACGAATGCAACCATTTTGGCTGGTGTGGATGCGTGGATTGGATGATTGCGAGAATGGTTAGGCGGGGGGGGGGATAGTTTGATATGTGTGGGAGAGGCGAAATTGGGTCATTGTTTTTAGATATTGGGCGATAATAAAGCAAACCCTAAAGATGTGTGGAGCTCGAGAGCTCCGAGATCAACTTTAAGTATTGATTTTGGTGTATCGGTTGAAATTTATAACCTAAGCTTGAAATGTTTGAAATGTTTTATGCATTTTGGCGATATGGTTGTGGCCAGTTGAACAGATGACGATGGCGTTGTGCAGTTGAGCGCTGGTTGACATGGCGCCCAAAGTAATCCTCGATCTGGGTAAGCACTCGGACAAAGAGGTCCACGTACAACTTGCGGGAGGGCGACAGATTCGCGGCATCCTGAAGGGATGGGACCCATTGCTCAACCTGGTGCTGGATCAAGCTGTGGAAGAATTGCGAGGTATGAACAAGTTTGTGTATGCATAGAGTTGCGGAAGCAGTAGCCAACTAACGCAATGATTTCATGGCAGACGCGAATGATGCGCATCGACTGAGCGGAAAGGAAAGAAAGCTGGGGTTGATCGTTGCACGAGGCACGTCAGTGATGACGATATCGCCGCTGGAAGGAATGGCGCCAATAGAAAATCCCTATGTGCAGGCCGAGGGCGAGTAACAAGTAAACGTATTGTCCCACTGTAGGTTAACAAACGTTGTGTAAGGATGCACAGTTGCCCCAGTAAAGCAATGCATAGAAATGCAAAATATGATTGATTTGTACTAGCGCTCATCTCCAACACGCTGAGCTTTGATAGATGCCTTCCAGCCGCCCCATCGTTTTCCCCGACGGCAGCGACAATTGCCCGCACCGCCTCCGACGCCGATCCAATTGCACTTGAATGCTCCTTCATTCCGCCTCGTTCGACATGCAGTATACATCACGCTGACCAATTTCCAATCTGTCACCATGGATGCCAGCCCTTTCTACCCCAAGTTGATCCCCCTCACAGCCGCAGTTACCCATCAGCCATGGGGCGTGCCTGGCAAAACCTCCCTTGTCGCACATTTGAAGTCGCTCAACAATTTCTCCCCCATACACCCTGAGCAGCCCTACAGCGAGTTTGTGGTCGGTTCTCGCGCCCCCAACACTGAAACAACCCTTGCCATCTCGCCCTCGGTAACTCTCTCAGATCACATTCGTAACCAGGTCATCGAAGTCGACCCAGCCATGCTCGATTTCTACTCCAAATTGCACCAGGACGGAATTCCTTATCTCCTCAAAATCGTGTCCGTCGTCTACCCGCAGCCCCTACGCGTGCATCCCGACACACCCTCAGCTGAAATGCTCGCCCAACAGTTTCCAAACCTCTACAAGGACACCGTTGCAAAGCCCATCATGGCCGTCGCCATTAGCGAAGTCGACGTCCTGCTCGGCTTTCAATCCGCTGTAGAAATCGTCAGTGAATTGTCGCGCGTTCCCGAATTTGCAGATGCAGTCGGTAGACCAGAGACAGATCACTTTGTTCACATTGTGAAAACCGGCACTGTCGCCCCTGATGATACCAAGAAAATCATCTCCAGTCTGCTTTCACGTACGCAAGACTTTGTTCGCAAATGTCTCGCCAATGCCACCGCTCGTCTGTCTAAAATGCCAGAAGAGTATGTCACCGATAGCGATCGCGAGCTTATTGCGTTGCATGCCCGCTTTCCAGACGATCCCATGTGTTTTGCCGTATATTTCCTCAATCGTGTGCTGCTCGAACCTGCCAACGCAATTTTCATTCATCCGCAAGAGCCGTACACTTTTCTGTCTGGCGACTTTATAGAGGCGACGACTGATAGTGAGACCGTTATCAATGCAGGCTTGTGCACAGAAGAGAAGCAAACTGACCATTTCTTGCGAGTGCTCAGTTTCGATGACTCAGCTATTGAGGTAAGTACGCCATTGTTTATTCTGTTCACATGTCTGGCAATAGTGATCTGACAATTTGATCCCATCGATGCATGCGTCCAATTTTTGTGCACTAGATTTCCAGCGGTGAAGCCTTCAGTAATTACGGCGTCTCCTATGTGCCACCCGTTCCACAGTTTCAACTCTTCACATTCAAACTTCCCAGTGGTGTGGAACAGGAAATGATTGATTCAGCGTAAGTTCTATCACTCCAAAATTGAATTAGTCTGCTTTTCTTCCGCTTAGTCTGTCTAACCTTTCTCCTCTAAATATGATTTGACGATGAATTCAACAGAGCACCTTCTATTCTTCTAGTTTTGGCAGGAGAAGGTTTTATTTCGATTGAAGAAGAGCCCAACCTTTTGCCGCTCCACATTGGTTCTTTATATTATTTGCATCCCCAGACGCGCCACACAATAACAGCACGAACTTACAAAGGTTACGACCAACCAACTCTTGAATTTGTTCAGATTGGTGTTAATGAATCGGCTGCCCCGTCCAGCTCATCCTCATGCGCAGTTATGTAGATATTGGTTACTGACTTGAACCATTGAACTATTCTGGCAGACTATTCAGATCAGCTGCTTCGGTAGCAATTTGAATGAGTTCGTGCTGAACAAAACTAAACGAACATTAATCAGAGCACCCCTAGTCGTATACCCTCCATATCATAGAACAAGATCTGCTTCCGCACTGCTTGATGAATGCTTACATTTTGGATCACGCGAAGGGCCTCGTCAAAGCGATAAGGGGCACGGCGGACATTTATACGTCCATGCTTCGTAGCAACACCAGGATTATGGAGCAAGCCAGGATAGTTTGGAACGATTACATACTTTGTGCCCGATTTGCGCAAAGCTTTCAGAAGCTGCCACGAGTTCTTGGGTGATAGAAAACCGAGGGAATGCCAGGTTAGCGCAAGATCCATTGATGGCATCTGCGTTGCCCAGTACGAAGAGTCGTATATAATCTCTATGGAATCCAAGTCGCGAAACCTGTACAGAGCTTCAATTCTGTCTTTGTTTTCGGCTACAATGCAGCTATATCGGAAACCAGGGATTTCAAACTCCAGACGTTGCACCAGTTCTGGCATCCAGAACATGCTCCATTTGCACGGGATATCAACTAGACTGGAGATTTTGTGAGTCTTGACCAGACGATATACCATGAAAGAGAGGTGGGTGATGTTGTCATCATTGAACAAGTGAGCATTATCAGGAGTTTTAAGCACACCTCGAAATTCACCAGATAGTTCATTTTCTGTCCGGCTTGCATCATCCTGTTCATGAAGGTGCCTGTCATCTACTTTTGGTATTCTGTGCCTGAAAAGACCGTTCTTCCTTGCAATCTTTTGTTTCTCTATAACTGCACGTCTTTTCAAGGCATCCAGAAGGGCCTTTTGTTCCATTTCTTTTCTGAACAGCTCAAGGTTTAGTGAATTGCCTTGCACCATCACCCCGCTCGAAACAGCCATATTTCTAGGATCTCCTTTTTGATTCGGAATCAAATTTGTTTGAGTTGGCTGTACTGACTTTTTGTCTAAAGCAGAATCGATTGATTGCTTCCGCACAGATGTCCTACGTAGGGCTTCGGAAAGGAAAATTGCCAAGACAAGAAGAACGGTAATAATATGGAGAAGGTTCTGACTGCTGATCCACAAGGCGCGATGGCGCATAGAATGAATCCGTCTTCGCATGGTTGATATCTAAGGTTGAGGCGATCTATTAGAGTCTGAGGTGAAGCCGACTGGTGTAGATGTCATAGCCACACAAAGGGCTGATCTAGATGGTCCCTAACGTGGTTCTATTATGGAATACACCGAAGAAATACGGCACATTCTCGTTTCATGTCATAGCGTTGTGATACAAACAATTGAACACGATGGATAGCGCATTCTGTGTTTGAAACAGAGAATTGAATGGTCAATTCATGCGCGATAGAGCAGTCTGTGCATGGAGCATTTCGGTGCAATTTATATGTGTCAGCTTGCAGGAAGTTGATGAAGATTGTGATGGGAAGAGATGAAAATTATTGCGGGTTTGAGAGTTGTAGAAAATTTGAGAGTAAGATTGTAGTTATGTTTACAATTCAAACGATATCTGCAAGTTTGAAGGTGTTACCTCCGATTCCACCACCAACGTTGGCGTTAATGGCAGGAGCGGCGGCCTCCAGCTCGGCGACAACTGCTAGAACTTGGTCTGCTGACATTCCCGTTGTTGATCGGGTTTCATATACACCACGTTCTACATAAGAAAGAAAGTTAGCTCGTTAGCGTTCTACACCGAAGAGCGTTTACGAGGTCTCATCGACGATGTGGATCGAATGTAGCGAAGTATGCAACCTACCATATCTTGCTGCAATGTGTGGTTCGACGCCATCTGCTGGGCGCATGTAAATTGGTAAACCTGGATTGAGCGCTTTGAGATCAGTGTAGTTGTTTTCGATAAATTGTCTTCATGAGATGAACAATAGGCAGTTAGATATCGATGAAAGGGATTCATATGCATGCGGGAAGATCGAAGACTTACCTTGTTCCTGCGCTGGATACGGAGTTTGCGCAGTATACGATGCGCAGCTCGTTTAGGCTGCGGGACAGTCTCGCTCGCCAACTCATGATGTTTACAAGTGAATGTTCAAATTGATGAGTACGTCGCGTTGACGTTTTCCAACACCGGTGGACAACTGGGGATGAAAGTGGTTGACGATGATGCCGAGAAGATGGAGCAGAGTATCGCAACCAATCAGAAAGTAAACTATAAAAATGAAAATATTTACAAAAAGAAACCAATGAGCTTTCGAAAACAAATGGAGCAGACAAAAAGGCGTGATCTATCTGATGAGCGAGCGAACAAGTTGCTCCGGCCCGATTGATTTATCTCCCAAACACTGTCCATCTTGTCGGAAGCATCATACTAACCGCAATTGGGTAGTTACAATCACGCACTAAACAATTCACAAGTCCATAACACTATTATTCCAGCTCTTCGCAACAACTTTTCTCAGCTTTCCCCCTTCGATACTCGTGCGCACGTTCCCCATCAACCAAACTCACATCGGTTTGACTATCCTCTCTAGCATGACTACTACAACTACACAGCAGCTGAATAGCGCTCACCTCTCCGTCATTTCCTTCAACCCGAAAGGAGTGCTCAAATCTTACTGCTCTATTCCGACGCCACTTTCTCGACACCGTATTCAGCGCTACGTTAAAATTTTTCTTGCTTCACTCTCGATATCTGAGGCCTTTCTCAGCTCACCTCCACAGCAATCTCAAACCGATTCGGACAATAGAATCGCTTCCCGGTATCGTAAGGCAACTGCTGTATTATGTGATGTTGATACCTTGCTGATTGGCGCCTCTCTTCGCGATGACGAAAATGAATGGATAGCAGTTGCTGGCAGACCATGCGTACTGCACAATGTCGACTTGGAAGATGCTCTATTAGTAGCGCTCCATCATGCCGGATTTGACATTTCATCTTCCTCCTATACCTCGTTTCAGAGTCAATCTTATTTACACCACCTCTGGACAATGTTGTCGGAGATATTCACAACTAGTACTTCCTTGCGTGATGAACAGTTGATCCGCCACATCTGGAACGCCTTTATTCAACTGGCGAAACGATATCTGTATGCAACCGCACAAACCAACATTCCCGACAAACCAACCGTCCCGCCATCGAAACAAGTCCAACATTGTATCGACCAATTTTGTGAAGCCTCTACAAGTCTCGCAACACACCAATCGCTTCCTTTCTGTCTTCTCGATTCTTCCGCAAAAGTTTTGTATTCACATTCGCTTCCAAATCGCAAAGCAAACCATCTCGCCTGGTATTATGAATTTTTCGTGGGGACCGCCTCCCGCTTTTCCAATGGTTCCTTTCTGCAGTGGATCGACGACACATGTATGTACGCTTGGTTTAAAAGGCGTGGACACATTCTTTGTGTCCAACTCAATCGCCCCGTATCCTCCGCTCCCAGCAACACATCCGCAATCCGAAACTCTGCAGCACGCTTAATTGATTGCATTATCAACCAATCCAAACCCTAATATATCTTCAAATGATGTTCGCTAGCCCACTTTTTCCAGTTTGCCCAGTGCTCCCCTCCACCAATGCGCGAAAGCTTCCGTTCGGCCTCGCAACCAATTCATCGTACGTACCGCGCTCCGTGATCTCCCCGTTCTGCACAAACAGAATCATGTCTGCTGAACGAATCGTGCTCAACCGATGTGCAATGATCAGCACCGTCCGGTGCTCCATAATTCGATCCAGCGCATTCTGCACCGCCCGCTCGCTCTCCTGATCCAGTGCCGACGTCGCTTCGTCCAGTAGTAGCACCTGCGGTGACTTGGCCAAACTCCTCGCAATCGCTACTCGCTGCTTCTGTCCGCCGGACAGATTCGACCCCGGTCCCCACACCGTGTCGTACTGCTGCGGGAGCTGCATGATAAAGTCGTGCGCGTTTGCCTCCTTGGCCGCCTGCACAATGGCATCGTCGCTCAGCTTGTCGCTGTTCGCTCCGTATGCAATGTTCTCTCGAATTGTGCCCTGGAACAGCACCGGTTCCTGGTCGACCAGCGAGATGTGGTCGGCGAATAATTCTCTGGACAGCGATTGGATATCGACGCCGTCGAGTGTCACTTATCCCTGTGTGGGTACGTAAAACCTGCTCAGCATTGCAGCAATGGTGGACTTGCCGCCGCCGCTGCTGCCTGTGAGTGCGACAGTTTGTCCGGGCTTGATGGTGAAAGTGATACCCTTGAGGACGGGGACGTTTGGACGACTTGGATAGTGGAAGTGGACGTTGTTGAAGTTGACCTGCCCGTTGAATACGGATGGAAGTTGTGATGGGGGCAGTAGAGACGATTCTGCGAGTGACTGGTACGACTCAGCTCCGTCGATGACTGCATAGATGCGCCGCAAGGACTCTTGTACCATGGATACATCTGTAACAGTATGCACGATACCTTGAATAGCTAGAACAAATAGCCAGAGGAAGCCAGTCATGGCAGAAAGCTGCTCAAATGGCATGACTCCCGAGATGACGAGCTGGCCTGCGGATAGGAAAAGAACTATTATGGTGATATACATACCTAGTCGATATGATGCTTCGGTCATTGCTTTGCTGAATCCATACGTATTTGCTGCGGTCTCGGTCGCATCCATCAAACGGCCAAGCGCTCCCATTTCATTGTCCTCCGCCCCGAATATTTTCAGTGTCCTTACTCCTCGAACTTTCTCATTCACGAATTCCGTTATTGTCATTTCCTTTTCAGTTACTCTTGCGGCCAGTTTACCATCGCGGGTCCCGAGCCGCCCCACAATAACTGCCACACTGGGAACTAATAGGCCAAAGAAAAAAGTCCCTTTGCGACTGGTCAGCACAAGAAACATTACAATTCCAAGGAGTACCTCCAAAATAGCACGAAGACCACGATCTTGACCCAGATTATTCCAGAAACGTTCTCGAACAACGCGCACTTCCGCTGTGAGTGCTTGTTGAACTTGCGCTCTACCAGATTGATCAAAGAAGCCTACATCGTTGTCTACCGAACTCTGGAACAGTTGTTTGCGAAGTCGTCTGGTAGTATTATCACCGACTTTGGACATGAAAGCCACAAAGAAGAATGAACCGATAGTTTCAATCATGTAAACAATGGCAATGGCCACAACGCAAGTCACATATCTTCTGATGGTAACAGATGGAGAAAGTGAGGCTAGTCTGGCGAGGCATCCGAGCATTTGACCGTATATCACGGGCTCTGCTGTGATCACAACACCAGAAATAAGAGCGGACACAAGCGCTGGGAGTAGGAGACGCCATTCTTTGAATGCAAGACGAGAGAACCGGAATAGTGGGTTGGTAGTGTGTTTGATCTGACTGATTTGGGTGGACTGGATATTCGAAGCACGATTTGTTGCAACGGCTATCGGTAACAGACGAAATTGTTTGCGATTTGGTACTGAAGTCAAGTTTTTTCCACGACGGCAAACAGAGCGGAAGGTTGGAATGAATGAATTTCGATACGAACGAGTGTATGAAGCATGTTTAACGAAAGCTCTCCTCTCTGCGAATACCATAACTTTTTTGAGGGAAATAATCAGTTATCTCATCGATGCGCACTGCAATACTTGAATGCATTGAACGAAATTGAGACGGTTGGAACAAAGTCGGTGCATGAAATGCAGAAGTGCGCAAGCACGAGAGCGCTGTGGCTGACTGGGGACTAGACTTTGGACAAAACGACTTTGTTCAGGGCTGTGTACAAAATGGCAAGCGGCGTGGAGCTCGAAGCAAGCAATTGGAAGACAAAAGCCGAGATTGAACAATCTCTTGATCGGAGATGTCGTGGGTTGCGCGACGATGGGTAGGGCATGCGCATGTGTGAGGACAGAAAAGGTACATCGAGATGAGCTTAGATTTTTTGATGGAATTTCCAAGCATCACTTCAACTTTCTATTGGTCTATTTCATCTGAATTTTCAAAATGATCTGCCTGTAAACGTTGGTGCAACTTGCGTAGCATGGGTAGAGCTCCTATCACTCTACTCTGCTTTTTCGTCACCTCGAGTCCTCCAAATCTCTCTCGCAAACTAAATATAGTCGCAACGAATCGAACATCCCGCATGTAAAGCCCTTGCTCTCCGCATCTTCACACCTAAGTACACATATCTCAACCATTCTGTACATTCAAAATCGTGCCGTTAGTCCAACAAAACAAGCTGTAGATATATGAGTGCAATCAGCCTCGTGACATGAATTGCTCAGTTTACAGCCAACCCTTTCTGCTACTCTCCACTCAACCGCTGTGCTGGCACCTTGTTTTGTAATAGTTTGCAGTCACTCCATTCATGGGGCATCCCACGTTTAATCCGCCTCGTGCTTTCTACCCTTTGCAATCCTCATTCAGCCACATTTATGAGACAACACTTGACATCGATACATGAGGTGATTGCACGTACATAGTTGGACACTGCATACTAAAGAATTTACCATCTATACCCTTTCGCTATCGATACTCATTTCCAATCAACCTGCCAATGGACGAACAAAGTCATCACTTCTCTCGAAAAAAGCCAAGATTTAAATGATCTCGTTTCCATCAATGCTGCTTTGAAGTGACCATATCTCGATCCAACATAGTGAGAAATTTTATCGATGACTGGAAGGGAAAACATATCAACTTCAAAAGGTTGACCGGATCACCGCGTGAAGTTTCCAAACCAGGGAGGTGGAGAACGACAGTTGACCGTGATGAACAAGTTGGATGCATGTTCCGAGGATTGCAAGGACCATGATCCTTCATTGCAGCGGATGGAAACATTTGTTGTTCTTCAAGCTTTTGCTGACAGCTACTGCATGTACGCTCATGCTGATATTTCAGTACAGGTGTTATCCAGCTGTTACAAAATACAAATTGATCCAATCCGTCCCCCAAACCTCGAACTTCCGGAGTCTCGTGTCTCTGGAAACCACTCGCGTCCAGTTCTGGTGTGGCAATAGTCTCTGCTGCAAGCGCAACAATTTTGAAGTTGTGGACGTGGGGAGCTGGGCAACAAATCGTCGGGGCTATGCGTGAATTTAGTGCAACACTTAAAAATAGGTGAATGGCGAACAAGACGTTTGCGTCATTTGTCATGCTCGGTACGGAAGAGCTCCTGGTGACTTAGCAAACAATGGAATCATAATACATAGTGCCAAAGGTCCTGGACCGGATGAATTCGCGACGGTAACAGAGCCTTGTCCTGTTTTGAAGTCGGAAAATGGATTGTATGCGTAAACATGGCTCGCTGCTTCGTTTCCTTTGCTCGAAAGAAGGGTACAGGTTGAAAGAGGATGGAATTTTCGGGCAGCGCTGAAGTTGTCGAACGTCAATAGTGAAGAAATCAAGGATGGCAAATGTGGTGCAGGCCTGCCTCGCTAGATACTTTCGACTATATTTCTAGTACGTCAGCATTTTCATCAAACACCCTGGGAAGTTGTACAAGAACATTTCAGGCATCATGTGAAATGTTCTGGAAGCTTCATTCAAAGATGGTCTTCCATCAAAGACAAGATGTAAAGTATCTGATTGACGAGTTGATCGTGAGCCAACAGTGCCTAGACGACGACGATGGCCATTGCGTTTATGTGTTGCCTCGCGAAATGAAGGAATGTGGGAGGTTGCTGCGACGTTGAAGTGCGGACGGATAAGCGGTGCACTTGGTAAGTAGCATGATTGGACGAAGCACATGTAGCATCGATACGCGTTATGTTAAGTTGTACTGTATAGCAGACAGGAAACGTGGCAACGAGAATCCCATTCTGTCAGATGCAGTTGATATATGAGTGGAAAGTGCTTCTGTAGATTGTTTGACAGGAGGGAAAGAGTTTGCCGAGTATGATTGTTTGTCGAGCACATAATGAATGGTGGTCTGGAGAAACATACAAACGAAATTTTTAGACGAAACCAACGAGTTTCTGTTGTGTTGTGTTCCGCACCTTTGGGGTTGAAGGAAGAAAGGTTTGGACCGGGGCCGGTCGTTCGACTGTTCATGTTACATGAGGAGTTAGGCGTGCAATTGTATTCCACCGTGCCATAGCAGATCTGTGGCGATCACTTGGTTTTTTTTCAATTCCACCTGCGAATGAATGAAGAGAAGTTTGGTGCAATGATCTGCGTCCGAGATGAGGTGCAGAAAGTTGAAACGTTGCGGCGAACATCTTATGGGCAGCTTCAAGTGTCAGCACTCACGGTGCTTGACGACTGATAACAGACTGTCTCTACTGGGCCTACGGCAAGTTAAAATGATATAAAAGTATGAACAGTTGATTGCTCTGGAAGCGAAGAGTGATGTGTGACTTGTTTTGATTTGCTAACAAACTGTGGAAGGACTGATTGTTGACGCAAAAGCAAACGCTCTCATACCTCCTCACATCATAAATGATCCTTTTAGGCGTGGCGTCATCACCATGCAGGCATCCGCTCTCACGCGTGAGCGTACCCTTAAGGGTACAGTATGTTACCTCTTAATTGCCGCAGTGTAGACGCTACGCTCGACCACGCCACGCCGCGACGCCCGCCCGCCCGTCCGCCCGTCCGCGCAACGCCGCGCCGTGAGTGCCTTGCTGCGCAACGCCAAATCAGTTGTACTTGACAGCTGCAATCATTCTCCAATTACCACTCAACTCTCCCCTTATAACGGCAACGCCGATCGCATCCCTCCACCCATTTCGTCGCACCACCATGGCTTCCCCTCCAGACGTCGCCAACGGTCGTTGTCTCGGCGCGATGTTCACTGCAATTGTCGCCGCAATGGATGTCCCGGGTCGTCAGAAACTTGCAGACATTGTCGAGTACTGCCACACCCGTCGCGCACTCGGATTGGACTCCCGCGCGTTGCCCGTCCTCTTCTATCAGACACGCGACCAAGTGCTCCAACATATCGCTACTGAACATCTCGCCCACATTCATGCAAACTTCCCACAATGCCGCCTTTGCGGACGCCTAGCCTGCCCCCATTGCTCACATTTGTACATACAGCGATGTGAACATCATATGCCCCTCAACGATTGCCACTTGCTTTCTGAGCAGTATCTGCTCTCCATTATGGATGACGAAACCAGGAGAGAGTATGTTCGAGCAAGGTACTACGGAGAGAGACATGAAATTGCGGAAATAGGCTATCGTTATTTGCTTCACTTGGCCAACCCCGACGTCAATCTTGATGAGACGATGCGTCAGCTACCCACCATGGACTCGGAAGATGAGGAACGCCTCATTCAAGCAGCGGCAGACGGGGACCACAGCGAGGATGACTTTTGGGATGAAGAGGATTTGTACAGTGACTTTGAAGACTCCTTCTATAGCAACATATCTGATATAACATATGAGTCTTCAGCAGCCCGACATCAGAGAAATTATTTTGAGGATGATTCAAGATGTGAACATGAAGTCGTAGACACTTCACCCACCCATGTCGCGAAGCCATATACAGGTGATGCTATGAGCCAGGATTTGGCTCCTGTGCAACATGCTACGCGTGGTTTCTAGTTTTGCAAACTATAGAATTCAGGGCGAGTTGCCCTTGGATTTGAGCCTTACCTCCGTGCTATAACGTTCGAGCTGGAACATTCAAATTAACTCCTTGCTGCTCACATCATACCAAACCTAATTGTCGATTAATGTTGCGGAGAAGATTAATTTAAAAACCGACGGTTGATAGTTTTGTCATCCAGGTTGCCATGATCAAAATATAGATGAGCACTTTGACGTACAAAGCGGTGTGTCGACATAAGAAAAAGCTCATATGAATTGCAAATTGTAAGGTTGAGCCAGTAATGAACACTATAAATCGCCTACCGATATAATTCTCGTTAAGTGGGTCAGGTTTAGGTAGGAAACCCTAGGAAAATTAACTGAACATATGGCAGTTTTGGTAGCGAATAAACAATTAAAAGTCAGGACAAAATACTGTAAAAAGTCATTCCACCGAGCATAATCTTCATGATGAAGTAGATCAAAGATATACACAAGTCTTAATGTGCTTGTAAATTTCAGAAATACAAACCTATAGAGCGGCGTGCAGTATCATAAGGTTAATTTCTGTCACTTTGAGCGGAGAAACTCAAAATAAGCTTGGGATTAAAATTCAATAGTATACTGTACAATACCAGTGCTTTTAAGGATTCGAATTTTCAAAACGATTTTGATCTCTATTTTAGCGGGAAAAGGTGAGGGTAGGCGCTCGCCAGGATCGCTAGTCTATTGCAGTGAATAGTCAACAATTCGTTCACTCCCAACTCCTTTGCACACCGTATCGATTTTATCCAATATATCGTCAGACTTGATGCCAACTCCTGACAACCACTAGCCATATCATCATGGACAGCGTTTCGGCAGCAAACACCAACGCCAGCCTGGATACAATATGCGCTCTGCTTTCAACCGTCAGCAGTCAGTCCGCATCTCTAGGACAGGCTGTGTCAGAATCTACACATGTCGTTCAGGAGTGGGAGGAACGATTGAAAGTGAATGATGCAGAATCTTCAAAGCTTTGTATAATGGCGACAAATGACCTCCAAGGTACGTACTCAACAACTATGTCGCGCATCTAATTGATCTCGATATTTGAACGTTGGTGTGACCGTCTCTCTATACCGATCCAATGTCACACCTGTAGAAAAGAAGGCGAAATTGCAGCAAATCGCTCGAATGACTCGTCTGATATGTGATGAGAACGCGAAAATTCAGCATAATATACAATTAGACGTTGATTTATTACAAGCGGAAGTGGAAGAATTCCGTCGCGAGAGGGATGCGCTCCCGGAGGAAGAACAGCAATTGAAGTCTAGTCTGGAAGCAGAGACAAACAAGCGTGAGCGTCGGGAAGCTCGTAAGTTTTCTTGTCACCCAGTGCGCTCCCTCAAATGCTGTTGTATGAAATTTATTCATCATTAACTCACACGTTCGTTGTACATGTTTGTTGACAGATGTACGCCAAACTGTATCTCGGCTGTCAACAAAGTGTGAAAGCGCACGCAGTGCAATCAGTTTATACGAAACCGCACTCGGGCTGACTGTTCGTGTTGTGGAGGGAAAAGCGATTCGCTTTACATTCACTTGTATAGATCCTCAGAACCCGACAGCAGAGTTTGTCGTGACAGTCACATACATTGACAAGCACTACAGAGGTGAGTAGTCATCGTTGATTCAATTAAGATCTTGTGCTTTTCTTTTCATTTCTACCTTCTGACACTTCGCGACGTTTACAATTATTGTTTTTGTGGTGGTTTGTTCCGATTCCATCCATGACTTAGTAATATCGTGCGAACCTATGGTACCAGAATTTGATTCAGTGAGTATGAGATTGCAACAATCTAGTAATCTACTCGATTTTTTGAGAGAGATACGGGTAGCGTTCACTCAGTTACCTTCATCTTGCAATTAGCCGTCAACAGTTATTCGTTCCTGGAACCTGCAAAATTTGGCGTAACTTGTTAACATATATTGTAGCGTTGGAACCGAAAGTTATGCCGAGTTTTAGTAAGAGGCATGTGGTTTGCTAGAGCGCAAAGAACTCGAGTTTATCTTTCATCAAGATAGTCGACCAATTCAAATAGCTCCGAAGATAGCATTTCTTATGAGTCGAGTTCCATTGTAGTGTTCTACAAACTGCTTCCGACAGGTTGGGCACCGGTGTGGTACCCGTCGATTAAAATCAAGTACTGTATTTTGAACAGAGCAGAAAAGGAGCAATCTGTAATGGATGTTGTGCTAGAACGCGAAATAGTAAGAGGTGCGGGAGTAGAAAAGCCTACTGTACCAGCTGCGGTATAATTCTGTGCCCAGTACTGTACGATACAGCATTATATACAGTATAATAAAGTCTGAACATACACGCGAGGTAACAATGGGCCAAAACTGGGTCCAGCCCTTCTATCATTTTCTGAAAAAAACAGCGTATGCCCAAATTAGCATCGGATGCTTCCAGCACGAGTAGGAAGCTTATTTTACAGCTGCGCACGCGCCCATGTCCGCAGTACTGTATAAAGTTCTAACATGTTATATGTCGCCCTTAACGCGCTCACTTATATCATTTCCATCTCTGAACCGCGATTAGCAGAATTTGCAGCCGCCTCCACCAATGCGCGAAAGCTTCCGTTCGGCCTCGCAACCAATTCATCGTACGTACCGCGCTCCGTGATCTCCCCGTTCTGCACAAACAGAATCATGTCTGCTGAACGAATCGTGCTCAACCGATGTGCAATGATCAGCACCGTCCGGTGCTCCATAATTCGATCCAGCGCATTCTGCACCGCCCGCTCGCTCTCCTGATCCAGTGCCGACGTCGCTTCGTCCAGTAGTAGCACCTGCGGTGACTTGGCCAAACTCCTCGCAATCGCTACTCGCTGCTTCTGTCCGCCGGACAGATTCGACCCCGGTCCCCACACCGTGTCGTACTGCTGCGGGAGCTGCATGATAAAGTCGTGCGCGTTTGCCTCCTTGGCCGCCTGCACAATGGCATCGTCGCTCAGCTTGTCGCTGTTCGCTCCGTATGCAATGTTCTCTCGAATTGTGCCCTGGAACAGCACCGGTTCCTGGTCGACCAGCGAGATGTGGTCGGCGAATAATTCTCTGGACAGCGATTGGATATCGACGCCGTCGAGTGTCACTGATCCCTGTGTGGGTACGTAAAACCTGCTCAGCATTGCAGCAATGGTGGACTTGCCGCCGCCGCTGCTGCCTGTGAGTGCGACAGTTTGTCCGGGCTTGATGGTGAAAGTGATACCCTTGAGGACGGGGACGTTTGGACGACTTGGATAGTGGAAGTGGACGTTGTTGAAGTTGACCTGCCCGTTGAATACGGATGGAAGTTGTGATGGGGGCAGTAGAGACGATTCTGCGAGCGACTGGTACGACTCAGCTCCGTCGATGACTGCATAGATGCGCCGCAAGGACTCTCGCAAAACAGATATGTCCGTAATCGTGAAAGATATTCCCTGCATGGCAAAGTTGAACAACCAAAGATATCCCGTCATAGCAGAAAATTGCTCAAATGCTATAGCACCCTTGCAAACAAGCATACCACCGTAAGAAAACAAGAGAACAATTGTTACATAGACAGAAACTCGGTTCATCGCTTCTGTTGATGCCTTGCTAAGTCCATATGCTCGAGCAGACTTTCCCGTCTTGTCCAGCAGTTTTTGCAGGACGTTCATCTCATACTCTTCTGCTCCGAAAACTTTGAGAGTGCGTAGCCCACGTAGCTTCTCATTCACGAAGAACTTGATAGATGATTCTTTTTCTGCTACCTTTGACTCCATCCGCCCATTCCGGAGACCAAGCTGTGCAGTTATAGATGCAATTATGGGCAATAGAATCCCAAATATCGGCCCTCCGACACGACTAGCGACGCTGAAACACGCTACCATACCAAGGGATACTTCCAGGAACGCTCGGATACCTCGATCTTTACTCAAATTGTTCCATATACAGCTGCGAATTGTCTGTACTTCTCGAGTCAGTGCCTCCTCTATCCGCGGACGCCCAATCTCATCGAAGAAACCAACGTTGTTGCGGAAAGCTTGTCGAAAAACGTGCTCGCGAAGGCGTCTAGTAGTCTTGCTGGCCACTCTAGTCATGAGAGTTATGTAGATTAGAGTACCAGTGATTTCAAGGCAGTATACTGAAGCAATATCACGGAGGCGTCTAAATAAGCGGGAAGTAGCTACTTCAGGGCTCAAATTTCCAGAGAGAGCAAGAGTAGACAGAATTCGACCATAGAGAATTGGGGTAAAGATAGCAAACGAACTTGTTATCACTGCACCGAGCAAAGCTGGGACGAGAAGGCGCCATTCCTTCCATGCAAGACGGACAAATCGAAGGAGCGGCCTCGAGATTTTTGCTTTTTCTGCCGCGGTATGCGCAGTGAGAACGCCGTTTTGTGGAACGCCGTTTTGCGGAACGTCATCTTTCGGAACGCCGTTATGTGCCTCAGAAATCACTCCAGCTCGAAATTTTGCTCTCTTAGCGGGTCGCGAAGGCTTTTGTTGCGAGGTAAACGACGATATGCCAATGATATCATTATGAGCTGCGCACCTCAATGGACAGTGGAGAACAAATGCTGTGGTGATAAAGCCACGCATGGTGTACGATAATGCGTGTCTTATGGGTTGGAAGATGTGGGGGAATTCAAGTTTTCAAGGAGATGTCGAAATGAGCTACACTAGAGGGTTGCATGAAATTTGAGGTTGGGGCGGTTTTCTTGAAAAATCTGCATATAAGAGGTAAATGACGGACTTGGGATCCTCATGGGGAAATTCGAAGCGAGATTCTGTTTCTGGGTTGCAGGTGGAATGACGATATTGCTGTACTCATGTTTGCTGGAAAGGCCATAGAGCTTAGCAGATCGAGCAATTACTATGTTTACATATGTTCAATGGGTTGAAGTTGGAGACGGATGAGTTGGGAGGCAGGGGTGTGGCGAAATTAAGTTGTGGAAAGAGAGTAATGTCACGATTGATACACCGAGTGAATGTGTGAAAGGGCATGACAAACAGTGGGGCAAGTTAAGTGATGTCATCGATTAATACCGAGAATGCGCACATTGTCCATTGCGGGGAGCTTTGCAATGAACACAACGACAAATGCGAGAAAGTTGACAAAGTGATAGAGACGATAGATAGGAGGGGTTGTTCGCACGGCAAGTAGATAAAGTACAAAGACAATAGCTGTGCAGAACTTACGACTGGGTGTGTTCTGCCAGCGGTGATCGAGCTGTTCCCACCAGGTCCGTCTATCGTTCGAGGGCTGGTTGAGGGCCCAGTAAGTTGGAAACGGGTTGCCCTTCACCCAGTGAAAGATGTAAAAGGTAATGGCTGCGTGCAGAATGTTGACAAATGTCCATGCTTGAAAGTCTCGCAGACCGGGTGAAAGGCCGAGGAGTATGCGAACGGTGGCGATAATTCCAATGTAAAATGCCCACGCAGCTGGGGCATTGAGCCATTCGACGCCGACGTCATCTGGCTGCGAGCCGTGGCCGGCCTGCATCTGTTGCTGAGTGTGACAATAACGGTTGTTGTTGAAGATGTTGGAGCGTGGAAAGTCAGGTCGGTAAAAACGGAGGCACGGACGAGTATGTCTTGTTGACTGGCTGGCTGAAAGACGCTGGCACAAGGATAAAAATAAAAGTAGAAAATCCACAGCTGGGACAGACGGAAGGTATTACACTTGCAATTATTCCGCATCCTCGATCTGGACCTGAAGCATGGACCATCGGACCAATCCTGTATGTTGATACGCTTCCCTGGACATGTAAACAGTACCAACTTGAAAGCCGCCCGTGTAACGGTTTGTTTTACACTCGTCTCGACCGTTGCTATGCTGACAATCCGTCCACGCGCACTTCAGGCCGTCGTGGCCACAGTCGCCGTTGCCGTGTCCGTTCGATATCTCCGACGTGTCTATCTCCAACTCTATGCCACCCCGCCACCGCCCAAGGAGGCCATTCCCCAACCTCCACCGCCGCGCACCAACGCCTCTCCCTTCGGCTGGATCGTGCTTTGGGACATTGAGAATGTAGCAGTTCCACGAAGAATATCCGGTCATACCTTTGTGAAAGCTTTGCGATCCCGTCTAGCCCAATGCCGTTCCACATCTGGCGAATATCCCATTCTGCGTATTCTAGCTGTTACCAATATGCTTCGCCTTCCAGTGCAACTGCGCAGTCAGCTGCTCGCCAATGGAGTCACGCTGCAACACGTTGATACAAAATCCCGTAAGGATGCAGCGGATAAAGCCCTCATTACTGAGCTTTGTCTGTTCACCCGAGAACACCCTCCCCCATTTGGCGTTGTGCTCATTTCTGGTGACGTAGACTTTGCCTATCCGCTCGCTCGAATCCGTAACATGGGCTACACTACCGTACTCATTGCTCCTCACTCTAATACGGGCTGTTCCTCCTTGTTGAGATGCATTCCAGATTTCTTTTGGTCTCTATATGATGATGTCCTCAACTTCTCCCAGGAGACACGTCCAACTGCGTTTATTGCGCAGCAAGATTCTTCAAAAGCGGCACCCTATGCGATGGAAGTGGATGCGTTGAAAGGGGAGGTCAAAGCGTTGAAGATGGAGTTGGTGCAAACCAAGCTCAACGCTAAACCTTTGATTACGCAGTCAAATTATGGCAAAAAGCAACGAAACAAAAGAAGGTCCCAGAAACCATTTCGTTGTACAGACAATGAAAACTCAGTAGCAGAGCCCAAATGGCACCCACCATTGATTTTCAAGCCATTGAAAGCGAGCAATCGTGAAAGAAATGCACCAAGGCCGAGCAAAGTAATTTTGCAACGTCAAAACCAGACACTGCAGAGTCAGGTCCTAGCAGTAGAGCCGAAGAAGGGCACTCAGAGGGCACCTACGAGTCAACAGAAGCGTTCAAACGTTTTTAGAGGCAGTCAGTTGACGTTGCTATGTATTGCATGCATCCCTCACGTTCTTTTTGTCGTTTTATTCATTTATATACGTAATGGACTGCGGCTACAACATTTGAGAAAGTCGAAGGGCAACTGACGCTTGGAATGTAGATACCTACTTGAATATCACAACTTGTTAGGAAGTTGTCTGCAGTGGCGTGGTTTCTCGTTGCAATGCTAAGCGGCGTAATTGTATGATCGTTTCAAGAGCAGATTCAGTACCCAGAAAGCCGCGGTGCTGCATAAGAGTCCATGAGGGCTGTGTTTTCAACGCTTCGAGAACACTTGGATGGGTAACGCCCGGCAAGAAGGACCTCCCCACAAGGGCTCCAAGCTCGAGGTCGTTGTCGTCGTCAAACATAGCAACTGAGTCCTCTGGCTTGAAGTTGCGTATTTGCAAAATGTGACGCGCAGCATTGGCCTTACCAGATGAATCTGGATAGATGTCGGCCTTACCTAGATTGAAAGAGCTAGTAAGATTACGAGCGCTCAATTCGCGGGCAACGACAGCTTTGAAGTCATCCGCTGTTTTGCCAGTGCTCTTGTTGACGTCGACTCGGAAATTTGTAACATAGTATCTAGAATCGATGTTCCATCCATCGTTTAGTAGGATATTGTATAATGACCAGAGAGATCCCTGTCGTTGCTCAGGCGGAGGAAGATCTGGCAGTATTTCAGTTCGGTCTAGTACAGGGCCGATTTGATTGGCAAATTGGTCGGTCCATGTTGGTTCCAAATTACCGTCTTTTAGCATTCTGCCTCCGTTTTCGAAGAATTCATAGTCAGCCGGTGGCAATTTAGCTCTCCGAGCAATGTATGTGGAAGAACGCGCGCCTGTAATGATGACGAAGCAAACGCCTAAGTCGCGTAGCGTTTCGATGAGCTGTTTAGTCTTGACAGATAGATACGACTTGCCCCCGGTCATTGAAGTCAAAATGACACATTCCCGGAGCTCGCCAGAATGTTTGTATTTGATTTTTGCCGTTTGAGTCACATCATCCTCTTCTACAATGTCCGCATATTCGTTGAATTCCTTCGGATAATGAACTATCGTCCCGTCGAGGTCGGAGAAGAGAACATGCACCTTGTTTTCTTCCATAACGATGGATTTTCGGAAACAATGCTGCAACAAACTACCACTTTGTTACTACCCGAAGATACGGATGTTGCCTGTACCACACGGCTTGACATAATTAGATGTTTGTCAATTTCTGGTATGGAATCCGATATTTGACGACTTACAAATTGTACGGTATCGAGTGGATGTGACCTCTCTGAGATCGAGACTACTTTCACGTCAGAGTACCATTCACTTCTCGCGGACGAGAATTCGAAACATTTACGGACAACGGCAATAACATCAGAAAGACGTCCAGCAATACCTACCATATAAAATATTCAGAGAGCATACAAGCGGCGGCTTAGGGCGAGCAGCCCAAATTTACGAAACTTATGATGTACAGGTGTTTCCTAAACGCACAGTGCTTCATCTTGCAGTTTTGTGATGTCGGAACGAACGCACCCTCTATTCGTATATCCTGCTGTGAAATACGGCGTTTCGCAGAGCCTCATTCTCTGCTGTAAGATTTCTCTCCCGTTCTTCAAGAGCAGGAACAACCACTGTCTTCAACTTTTTCAGTTCTTGTGTCTTCTCCTGAAGAGCTTTCTTACGCTGTGCATTTGCTCGAGCAGCGCTTTCTCTATTTCGAATCTTGCGCATATGTAACACAGACTCTCTGTCCAGATCGTCTTCATTCCTGACCCGCATGGTTCTTCCCGGAGAATCAGCGCTGCCGTGCTGTGAATCTGAACTGCTTTCATGATTCGGCGATGCACTCGCAGAACCGCCATCTATTCTTCTTCGCCTTCTAGCAGGCGATATACGTATCTCCATATCATCTTCATCCAGAAAATTCACCTCAAGCACAGTGCTCTTTCGCACTGGCTCATTTGTTTTAAGTAGCAGCAGACGAGAATTTGTACGTGGGCTGATTCCGAAGAGGGATTCCGTTCGACGCGGAGTTATCACGAGATTGACATTTTTCTTCAAACTCTGTGTGAAGCGCTTTCTGAGCTCGAAATGGCCGTGTCGCACATCAATATAAACCGGTACCAGCTCTTTATAGTGCTGTTCCGGTACCGTAGCGTATCTAGTTTTGACGACGACACCGAAGTAACCACCTCGAAAGCGGCGGTATAGTGAAGCAACATTAACCAACGGTCGAGGAGCCGTCGGGTCGCCAGATAGTCTATTGGAGATTCCGGAACATGGCGGTGGAAGGGTGGCCATTGAAGAGCCGATGCCACACAGTCGACAGTCTCGTCGCTCGTAGAAGGAGTTTTGCAGAAGCACATTGGTAGGGGCTTGGCCATCTGGTGGCGCTTGGAACAGCATCAACTCTCTGACACGCTCGCACTTTAAAATGCTCTGAATCCAGCCCACAACCATGATGTTGTCTCTCCAGCCGCAGGCGAATACTTCACCTGTCTCGTCCTCCATTGCGAAGCGCCCGACCTGCAATGGGGGCACACGGTTATCGCCGCCATCTTCTCGCTGATAGGTAACGTCGAGGTAGCACAAGCCGACGGTGAATTGGTTGATGGTTTGGTAGGGGACGAGGAACCAGTGATTGGACACGGCGGGAGACACAGCAATTGTGCCGTTGAAAGGATCAAAGTCCTGAATTCGAAATATGGTGCTGCACTCTGTGGTGCTCTTGTATAAAGCTTCGTCGTCTATTGCCTCCATTTCAGGCCGGGAGTAGAGCCAATCGTGCAGTATACCGCCCATGTCCGGAAGACGAAAAATATTTTGGCGACTTCGTTGACCGGGTAGTTCGAAATTTCCTGTATGGGGGGTGGTGATCGCGGTGCTGGTCACGGCCCAGGAAGGCGCGTGGGATGAAACGCTTTTGGTCGCAAGTGTTGCGTGCTCCGCTAACGGCACCATGTGCATGGAGAGAGCGGCCATGGCGGCGGAGATTGAGTTTGCGCGCGGTGAAGCGGGAGATGAAGTTGGATGAGGGTGCAGCGAGTAGGCGGGGTGTTATAGTACAGCTGATAGGCGCACAGGACGACAGGGCTTTCCGCGTCATCAGCAAGTGTCGGGTACGATATATACGCGCTGTGTACAGGACATTATGGACGTTGGGAGAAGTGGAGAAATCTGAAGATGTGTCATAAAAATCTTGGTGAGATTTGACACGTTCTTCCAGTGTTGCGTCCAGACACGAATGGCGAATCGGATTTAAACTTATACTCTTCCGTACAACACCGCACTTTTGTACTTGTGATTATCACCAGTTATCGATGCTCTGCACCACCCTGCTGGCAGTGCTGTAATTGAAGGCGAGCCAAACTCAATAGGCAGGCGACGGCTCCGCTTTTCACTGCTGCATCTCTCGTGTTTCAACAATGGTGCAACTATGCCACGCCTGTGTTCTATCTCATTGAATCACATCGCTGCCGGGACGCATCCCTACGTAATACGCTCATCATCAGCCGCCATGACGTGACACACCTCTGACTGTCATGTAGAGGACCGACAGTCTAGCCGATGCATATGCAAACTAATTAATGTAATTCAGTCTTCTCTCCCGCTGCCATAGGTGAAATCAAGAGGAGCAGATGGCTTCTCAGGACGGGATGTTGTGCTGACACACTGCGGGCCATGTCGAAGTAGAATGACATGCTGTGAATAGCTGTGTGCCCAGTCATCGAATATTGCCACGCCGCGTATTTTGAACTGTCGTTTCGTGCAATAGATCTATGGACAAAAAGTCAAGTCGTCCTGGAAAGAGAAGCGAAACATTGCGTTGGGCAGAAGCCATCTTTGCTGTGATTGTTCTCATGGCTCGTTTGACCAACTGCAAAGTAACATATGTTGGTTTTGACGACAGCTGGAGAATTGAATTGTCTTTTGAAATCGGCAATGACGAGTCTTCTATGAAGGCCATTGCCCATTTCGCAGCGGCGCCCCCCTGATGTCATCAAGGAGAAAACAATATGCCAAGTCTGCGACTCTGTCAACGACCGGAAAACAAGGCCCTGTTGCAGGCCCCATCGCACTGATTTGTGATTTCTTGTTTCTCTTTCGCATTTTTGGGAAAAATGTGAATAATTTCCAAACCTTGAAACTTTTAACTGTATACTGTAATGCCCATCATCTGCGAGCCAGCATGTCGCCAGCACTACGAAACTTGGCACCAGTGCAATCTCAACCAAGCCTGAGCTACATAACGTCAGATTATCCGGTTGCTCCCCATAGTTCTGCCCCCCCACCATACCGATCACCCTATTTCGATACGCCATGAATGCATTCGTCTCAACCACAACATCCTTCCTTTCAACAAAACTTCAGCGCTCTCAACATTATGTCCCTCGCCGATGCCGTCCCCAACATTGCTCCCAGCCCTATGCTTCTGCCAATTGGCCTGCGTTGTCGCGTCGTGCCAGACAAACTCTCTCACAGCTCACAGAAACTGCAAATCCAGCCACCTACGCTGCCCAGCTCCGCGCAAGCGTCGATGCAGACCCAGAAAACCCCTTCCTATGGCACGCACTCGCCAAACATCTCGCGACTAATCCCGGCGCAGCCATCGACGTTCTCAAACAAGCTGTCGACATAGTACCAACTGGCTCACGTGGTGGACTCTTTGAATTCTGGGGCTCAATTCTCGTCCGCCAGGGTAGTTGTCAACAAGCAATCACTGTATTTCTGCGTGGTTTGCGCTCCGATCCATACGCCCCGCTGTACATATCGTTGGCAAATGCATATGCGGCTGAAGGGAACATCGATCAAGCACGCGAAACTCTCCGCTTTGCCACGTGCAAATTTCCCTATCAAGCATCCCTTTGGCGCGCGTGGGCTATGCTTGAAGCGCAAAATGGTGCCCCGTTTGACGCACGTGACAAGTTTCGAAAAGCTGTAGATGCTGATTTGCGTGATGTTCGGGCGTGGAGAATGCTCATTCAGTCCGAGAGTCGCTGTGGTGCAAGTCAAAATGCTATTGCTGACTTGTTGCGAAGGGCGCTTATGTCTTGTCCCAATGATGTGCCTTTTCGTCTGCAGCTTGCGCAGATCGAGGAGAATCGAAGAGGTGTTGCAGCTGCCAAGGCTATTTTACAATTTCCAGCTGCTGAGTCTGACATGATGACGTTGCGCGCTTTGGCTAAACTCGAAGCACAGGAGCAAAATTACGAAAAAGCTCGTAGGCTATATCGCAAAGCTGCACAATTAGAAATGGGTAAGGATACACCACAGAAACAGTCTCCAAACAAATTTCGGAGAAAGTTGAAGAGGAAGACAACAGTCAAATCTTTGCACGCATGGGCTCTAATGGAGGCACGCATTGGAAATGTTGATGCTGCTCGATCCATTCTAGATGAAGCTCTTGGTACATCTCCTACCGATGCTGTGATCTGGAGGGCTATTGGAGAACTGGAGTCTCGTGAACGTAACTTTGATCGCGCGCGAAAAGCATTTAAGAATGCAGTTGCTCTTGATCCCCAAGACATGCGTCTTCTTCTTGCATGGGGCAAGACTGAAGCACTAGCAGGCGACTTGTCACGGGCTGAAATGCTTGTGGAACGAGTGGCTAGATCGGCTGATGTCAAAGATTACGAATCGGACTTACATCCGAAAGAGAAAGGTGATGATCCAGATTCTACCGAAGAATCGACTGAGGATCAAATAGAAGGAGACTGGCAATCTCAAATTTCAAATTCTGGTATTAGTGAAGAGTACAATGTTTCATCTGAAGTATTAGCAGATGCGTTACGTGAGTGGGCCATTCTAGCCTCGCGGGACGGGAGATTCAAGGAAGCCATCAACTTTTTCCATCGTGCTTGCAGGTTGGTGCCTGAACATGCATCTGGGTGGAGACTTCTGGCATCGCAAGTTCTCCGGGAGGAAGGTATAGAAGCAGTGAGAAAGGTATATGAGGAGGGTATTTCAAAAGTACAAAATGATGCACAACCAAGACTCTTGCACTGGTGGGGTCAGGACGAGCGAGCGAAAGGGAATTTTGACGAGGCGCGTACCTTGTTTCGTCGCGCGACAAGTGCCAATCCCAGTTATATGTCAGCATGGTTGAGTTGGGGTTTGATGGAAAAGGGTTTGGGAAAAGTGGAAACAGCATGTGAGATATTTGAAGAAGCATCCGAAAAAGCGGAACGGGATATTGTACGAGCCCCATTCATCTTCCAGGCGTGGGGGCGCGTGGAAGAGCTTGAGCGCGGTCGTGTAGAAGTTGCAGCGGATGTTTTTAAGCGAGGCATTAATGTTGTACCACGCTGTGGGTCACTTTGGACCGCATGGGGTCTTCTTGAAGAGCGACGCGGAAACTTGGGCAAGGCGCGGGAATATTTTGAAAGGGCCACGTTTGTAGAACCTACGCACGGCTCAGCGTGGCATAGTTGGGCACTACTTGAGGCGCGCCAATGCAATTACAAGCAGGCAAGCAATCTATATCAGTGTGGCAATGAGTTGGACCCTACAAATTCCTCACTATTGGCGTCATGGGCGATGATGGAGGGCAAGGAACTTGGGAAAACGGAGCGCGGACGTGATTTGTTCGAAAGAGCTACTGCGGCCGATCCACTGTACAGCCCTGCATGGCATTCGTGGGGATGTCTGGAAATGAATGTTGGTAACTACGAAAAAGCTCGACAGCTATTCTTGAAATCGGCAAGCTTGCGGTCTGACGATCCTTCTCCACTACACACGCTTGGAGTGTTGGAAGCAGAACACTGCAATAACAATAATGCGGCCATTGAAAATTGGCGGAAGGCGATTAGCATGATGCCAGGGCACGCGCTGAGCTATCAGTCATGGGCATTGCTGGAGGGTCGGTCTCGTGGGAATCTGAATGAGGCACGAAAGTTGTTTCGGGAAGGTATCGAACATGAAGTACAAAGCAAAGCTAACATTGGGCTACTGCTGCAATCGTGGGCGGGGCTCGAAGAACGACATGGAAACTTTGACCAAGCACGTTCGCTACTACGTAAAGCACTCGACGTGGAACGACGACGGGCGGAAACATGGTTGTCACTTGCATTGCTGGAGAAAGCACGTGGAAATCGGGAAAGTGCAAGACGATTGTTGGAAGATGGAGTCGAAGTTGTGTCGCCTGCAGCGAATTGTGCCGCGCTTTTTGTAGCATGGGCTACCCTGGAAGCGGAAGCGGGAGATATGGAATATGCGAGGGAAATTTTTGCGAGAGCGGTACGGGTGAACCCAAGTAATAGCAAAACGTGGAAGAGCTATGCAGCGGTCGAAGGCAAATTTGGTGACGAAGTGAGAGCTGCACAGATCCGGATGTCAGGTGAGGCTTTGGTTGAGGAAAGAGATGTACTGGATGGATTGGTAGAGTGATGATGAATACTGTAATTGATTCTAGAAAAAAATAAATTTTAGAGTCCAAACTTTGGGTTGTAACGTGATCGTGGCGCGACCATCAACATGTATCGCGCAGTCTTTCGAGGCAGACGCCTGGTGCCTCATCTCCGAACACACACGTCACAGCCCTGGCCGCCACCGGCAAAACGTAGCCCGAATCCAACGCCACACACAACTCGCGATGGATATCGCCACTTTGACCGTGGACATTTTGCACGCCAGTCCCCGTCCAGCCCGTACATGCGTTATATTGTCACGGCCTCCAGTCTAGCACTGTCGTATTATCTCTACTCACATACAGAGCGTGCGCCCTTTACAGGCCGTCTACGCCTGCTTTCGATATCCCGTCAGACTGAGCACATCCTCGGCCGCGATGCCTTCCACGACATTGTCAGCCACTTCCCCGGACAGATCCTGCCGCCGAATCACCGCCACTCCCGTCGCGTCCGTCGTGTCGTATCGCGCATCGCGCGCACCGTGCATTCCATGCAACCGCAGCTCATAGAAGATTTCGAGTGGGCTATCGTTGTCGCGCTCAATGACGAGCCCAACGCTCTCTGCGTGCCCGGCGGTCGTATTCTAATTACTACTGGCTTGTTGAACATCCTCCCGACAGACGATGATTTGGCTGTGGTACTGGGACATGAAATTGCCCATGCTGTCAACAGACACGGCTCCGAGAATATAGACTTGCAGCGTACACTCATGCCGATTATGATTTTGCTGAATCACTTTTTAGAGATGCGCTGGCTCACTTCCATGCTGCTTTCGTTGACACTCACACTCCCTTACAGTCGCAAGCTTGAATATGAGGCTGACGAAGTCGGGCTTTTGTTTTGCGCGCACGCGTGTTACGATCCGCGTGTTGCGCCCGGCGTTTTCTCAAGGCTCGCAGAGGTAACGAACGAACGTTCGGGCACGTTTATTGCTGATAAGGTCGCGCCATTCCTGTCAACACATCCGCAGTCACGCGAACGCTCAGCACGTTTGCAAAAGGCTATACCGGAGAAAATGAAATTATACAACGACAAGTGCGTGTTTGCTTCCTCATTCCCCCGTACAAAGTTGTGATCTATATGCTGGATAATGTGTTGCGCGCTATGCTCATTGGGCATAGGCTCGAAACGTGTCGCACTGTGACAGTTGCTCGGGAGCGGGGCTACGGTTTCTACTCGATGATGGAGCGAGGATGTCGCGCTCACAGGATCTTATTTGTGCGTCATGGCTGCCTGGTAGTGTGTAGCTGAGGTTTGGTCTATTTCTGGAATGAAGGTTTGCTCGAGGTTGAAGAGTGTGTGAACATACCGAGAGGGTATGGTACTTGTATTAGACAGCTGTGTACCTGCCACGTGATAGGCGTACAATGCATGTGAATGTGTTGGGGTTTTTGGTAGCCAACGAAGAAAACACTGCACAGCAAGTGGGCGAACAGCTGAGCCGTTTCCCCCTCGGTGCAGAATATATCTATGTTAACACGGTTGGTTGGACCTTACTTTGTCTTGCGGGCAGCGCGCGTTTGCAGGACAGCCACTCGTTTCCACGCGGCAGTCCGTCAAAGAAGTATTGCGTGACCAATAAATATTCTGTTGGCAGCAAAAAATTATTCGTTGTTTGCGACTGTTGAAGATTATGTCAATACAGGCTCATACCTGTGTAACTGCCGTGGCACGAGACCGGTTCTGATTCGTTGCGAGAACAAGGAAGAGCAGCAAGTCGTCTCAAGACCCAACATTTGGGGTAGGAAATTACCAAGAGATTAGTGATCGCAATGAACATTCCAATGCAATGAACCGCCGTAGTCACGAAAGTGTGGACAGGCCACCACGTCGGAGCAATCTGTCGAGCAGACTGGGCAGATAGTATCTATCGAGTTGTGGCAGGTTTCTTAAACAACGTGACTAATATCGAGTTGTACCAGACACGGCGTCAGGTGGCACTGCAGTACAGGAGTGGAATGCGCTGCAAAACTCATGTAGACGGAGGCTCAACACCGATTGGGATGGTACACGGAAAGCAGAACAAGGCGATTTGCTCCTATCAGCTTGCGCCATCTGATTCATCTTGTCGAAGCAATACGCAAGCGCGTGTTACTCAACTGTTAGCGTTGACAGTGGCGGTTGGTCGAGCTCAGCTCTCATCCACACACAAAAGAGATGTGAGGGAATCGTATCTATGTTTCCACGTGTTGTGCGCACCCGTTGGCTACGACGCCCCGTGTGTATGAGCATGGGTGCGCGCACAGAAACTGTATGGTGCCAGTGGCGTGCGTGTATTCGAGACGCCGCAAGCGAGCCGAAGCGGACGGATTACAGAGCAGTTGCTGTCGGTTGTCACAATCGGTTCAGCGCCAGTTGGCCGCAAGTGAGACCACGTTGCGGAGATCAACTCGGTCGAGAGTGGCGAGCGTGCGCAGGCAAGTGTTGCCTTGGTATCTACCCTTGAAGAATACCCTCCGTCGTGGTACGCTTTGGTACCTTCGCGCATGTCAAAGGAATGAAACCCTATGAGAGGGTCATATTGCCCATCAAATTACAGTCCACAAGTATGCGGCACAGATGGGCACATAAGGTCTGTAATTTACCAAATTTGAACAATTCTAGAAACGAGGCCTATTTATTTAAGCAGCTAATTATGTAAACAATGCGTCGTGCCGATCGTAAGGGTAAATAAAGTTGACTGGTCCTGAGTACAACGGATTAATTCAGAATAGAGTCACTGCTGTCACGCTACTTCTATTGTTATTACATCCTTCATCTGTAGGTTATCGTTCACTTGCGGGGTACAATTCAAGACGTGAGATGTTTAGTAAGGCTGTCATGACCCAATCACAACGCCTCCATACGCTCCACTGCTGTAAGGTAAATCAAATTATACATCTACTAGCCGACTTCATTCCCACACCAATTCCATCCGCTCCCAATTCCTTGCACTCTCCACTATCAATCCCACTCAACAAATCCATTCAACACTTCAAGTGTCCTTTTAGTGATTGCAGAATAAAGACATCATTATTCTCGTAATGTTTGCCTGCCTAAAACTCAGTATTATACTTCTACACGAAAGGAGTTCAGCTCGTCGTCATCTGTGCACTTTTTCATCTCTCCGCCTCATAATTAATGAACATCTCCCTTGGACGTTATGAACGAAACGTACTGGTCGTCGTACATTGACACATCATTACTTCTCGACCTTTGCGCTCCAGTACATAGATGCCCTTTCATGCGTCGATGTCGGTCGTTTCGAACCCGATGCCCGTCCAAAGACTTCCGATAATACCTCCACATACTCTTAGATCGTCGAACCTCACCTCCATCCTTCTCAACATCTTTTTCAACGTATCGGTCGGACAGTCCGCTCGACTCTGACGGAAGTCCGAAATCAAGAGGCCTATCGTCGTCATCCTCCGATTTGCGGTCAAACTTCCGAAATAGCTTCTTGAGCACATTATGCGACCCCAGACCCTTCGACCTTCCACTGTGCTCGGAACTCTTCTCATGCCACCGAGTTCCAAATGTACTGCGTTTCGTCGCACGCTTGGCCTGCCTGCGCTTAGATGATACATATTTCGACTCGGAACACTTTGAAGACGAGCGATGCAAATGAGAAACTTTGGTAGCTCTTGCAGCATTGGCCCTCCGCTCCCGTCTAGATAACGGAGAATACCGCGGCACCCTAAAACCGATTAAACCAGTTGAAGCTTTCGCCTCTGTGTGGCCATCCTTGGACGACTTGATTCTCTGTTGATTTTGTGCCTTTATCTTGCGATACTTGTCATTATACGAGAACAAAGACCATATAGGCGGGCGACTGAGGTCAGCTGCGAGTGCCATTGTGCGTTTCAGACTTGAATTGCGTGCCATCCTTCTATGAGATGCGGATAAACGAGAGAAGCTGTCTACATTGAGGTCTTTGGATTGGTTGGAAGTGCTCCACGGCGTTTTGGTACTCGGCGTTTCGGCAGCATCCTTTTTGTCCGGAACGTACGCAGTCGGTAAATCATCATCGGTGACGGAAGACAAGCGTGGGTTACCGCCGGTGGACTTCCACACAACGGGCAATGCTCGTGAAGAAAACTCTTCAAGTGTGAAGGCATCTTCAAAGTTGTGAACTCGAGCGGCCACGCCGCCGGTGTTTTCTGTGACGCGCGGAGCCCAACGAAGGTTTTCGCCCTCCTTACGGAAAGACACAACGCCTATGCGGGGAAGCGGGCGGGAGTGGGGCGGAAACGGGAGGGAGATTGGGGCGCGCTCGAATAATTCATCAGTCTCTTCAAACTCGTCGATCCAGCGCGAATGCGAAGGCTTTGCGGCGGCTGTCGGTGGCGAAGCGGGTGAATCGTTTGAGTTTTGAGAGCTATTATCGCTGCCCGATGAAGCGGTAACAGTGCTCGCGCTGAGATTGGAGGGCGAAGTGTCCGGACGCTGCCAGGTCAAACAAGTGTGGTCGGACATTGTTCGATTGCGATTGCTATGCCAGGGAGACGACTCCGACTTGGAGGAAGGCGAACGGACCTGCAGGCTGAGTGGAGCGTCTGGCATGGCTTAAGAGGGCGGGAACGAGGAAGAGCGGGTGCGGGTGGAATGAGGTGAGCGGTCAGTTGTATTTGCTGGTAGAGTTTAGATAGTGACTGGCGACTGAGCAGCGCGACAGGCGAGGAGCATTTAATTATGTCTAAGCGGACGTGTGCAGAGCGACAAAAATTGGGGGATGTATGAGTTCTGGCAATGCGATAACGCTGAGAGGTTATGATCGGACACGGTGCGTCGCGGCGTGATATATGCCAGTAACGCTCTCGTGAGAAAAGTGGCAGGCGTGATGGTGATTGGTTTAAATTATTCTCGCGCGACGGCGAGAGTTAATTTATTATGTCCTCATCCTAGCTTACATGGCGCGACCTAAATTAATTACACACCCTTTACTACGTCTCGCCATGCGTGATCGGCTCGACTCGATATGGAACAACGCGCGTTACACACATGCACAATCCTCATGGCTTTCCCTGTAACACCCCATTGCATACTCACGTGCAGTGCCGTGCCATCCATCATCCATGTAAAAACTTGCTTCCAGTGTCTTCCTTGCTGGACAACGTCAACCTTGGTCAAACCAAACTGTGCAGATAGTTACGTTCTGCAACATGTGCCGCACACTTTTCCATTCATGTGCAGCGCTCACAACATCTCATGTTTGTCAAACACAATGGAAGCAGACAGGCCTGTCCCTGGCCCTGGCCTGGCTGCATACCTAAAACAACTTTTCACGCTCAAATAATCATGATGTCTGATTTTCAACTGCGTCCAGCGTTACCAAAGAGGTACCAACCACACCAGTCATAGCTATTAGAAAGCACAACCAACAGGAACAACGTTTGACGATGTTTGTCCGGACCGAGCTCATCGACACTGGCAACTAGATGTTTTCAATAGTGTTGAGTCGTCTATATTTGCTCTGCTGGATGCTTCACCGCACTCTACTTTGCTCGGTCGACTATGCTGGCAGCTATGCTAGAAGGTAACAATTTATTATTGATTCACTTGTAAAGCACAGGCTTGGCGGAGGAGGTTCCAGCAGCGAGTAACAAGAAATCTCGAGACGGCGGTTATATCAGTACCTCTATCGGTCAAAGGAATAATTGGGCGGGAACATACGAGCGCATGAACATGAGGGCGCCTGAATTTTGACGATCCCAGACACCAGAAGTGTCCCAGACTTTTATTATTACAGAGCGGCGCCGTTCAGTGTCGAATGGCCCAGACGGAAAAAGAAGGTCGGATACGGCGCGTTCTCCGTAATATTGTATCCGAACGGGCCATCTGTAAGATGACGGGCCACATACTATTTGCAGATCGTTACACGGCGCACGTTCCTTATCATAACTGACAGCGCACTGTGAGTACTAATTCGGACACGACAGGCAGTCACTGCAACGTCTCTGAGGTAACTGTTTTTGAATTTTGTATTTGGGCATTGCCTCGCAGATCAACAGCGTAACAAGCTAAACCAGAAACGACCAATCGCCACCACATTCGCCCCTCCCCTTTGAATTGCTCAGATAACAATGCCCTATTTTGGCTTTTCTCTCCGTCCGCCTCCCCGTCAAATCAAGCCATATCGAAATGCCCGTCCGCCCCATCCATGCTTTGATTCGGCAAACCCGCTCGCCCTATCATGATTTCAACAGAAGGTGGTATTGATGACAGTCTATCCTACCTACTGCCCCTTTTTGATGCTGCTAGATCAAGCAAACGTCACATCATGTTCCGTGACTGCCACCAATTCAAATATCTCCCGTTAGAAAGCGTGCCTCTTCGCCCCACAAAACAAAGTGTTCCTACTTTTATCCGCCTCCTTCGCTTCTCCAGCGCTCTAAAAACAACATCTAAACTTGTAAGCCTGAATTGTTTCATCGCGTCCGATTACAATGACTTCGTCTTTCTGCCAAACTTTGACGATTACGCGTGAAGACGTCACCAAACGACATAATGCTGTTTTTGACTTACTGACGTATAAGCATTATATACTTCGCACAACAATTAAATCTTGTGAGAAATCATCCTCAAAGTGACATGCAATACTGTTCTTCTAGTCGGCATGACAACAATCTTTTTCTGCATGGCCGGCCTTTCGATTTACGACGTCAAGTACTCCTGCCGTTACGGTAGGTACATCAAATGATTGCAAGTAGGCGCAATGATAAGAGATATGCCATTCGACTAATCACATTCTTCATTTTCCCACCAACAATCAAAATTGAATCCACTTCTATCTGGTTCCACGCGAAAGCGATTTGTGTAGTTCAAAATCGCACCTCATCGACTGTGCCCTTGTTCTACAACACTGCTTTGCTGGATATGTTTCAGATCATCAAATGTGTTTAACTCAGCATACATTTTTGTTCAAGAGTAATTTTCCACCATGATGGCATATGGTCTACCCGTTCAGAAGCGTTTCTAGCAAAGTATTCCTTGTGCTTGTACATGATCTGGTTCCCTTTCCCTATATCTCCTCTTGGGCGGTCCTCGTTCGATCCGAAATCCGTAAGGCATTGCAGACCTGATTGGTGGTTGAAATTGACTCGAGCGACAACAGCGCATTATTTTCCTGCGAAGAAACTAGTTTCTGTTTGTGAAAGGCGCATAGATGCTAGTGCCTCACCATCAAATGGCTCACTCTTTTCAATCTCACTATCGTGAGAAACTTCTGGCAGTTCCGTGTTAGTTATTGACATATTGGTTTCAACACCGTCTGTTGCAACCGAGTCCATTCGCATAGCTGCAAATGCCTCTCCTCCAAAACTTTGCATTTGGAAAGCTTCATGGTTGATGTCAGGTTCATTCGGAGCAGTGTGTGAGCTAAATGCAGAAAAATCAGTCGATAAATTACTACTCTGACTTAGCGAAAAGGACTGCAGTCTGTGACTTCCAAAGCTTGGAATATCATCGGCTGCTGAACTTGCCATAGAGTTCGTTCGAGATCCGATGTCCAAACCTGCGAAAGCTTCACCCCCAAAAGATGTCATACGCATATTTTCAGGCCCATCCATTTGACTCTCCATGTGACTGGCTTGACTGCTTGTCCTTCTCATGTTATATCCACCACCACCCATATGCATTGATGAAGAACTTCTCATGCTTCCAGTTCTACTGAAGCTTAATGCCCTGAAAACGTTTCGGAATGAACGTTTCACGTTTGCGCCCCCGTCGTTATTTTCGTAATCATTGAAATGGACTGGAGCTTTGTCGAAATCAGCAGACCCTTCCATTGATTTCACCTCGTCTAGTTTCGTCACCTTCCTATATAAGATCCAAGCGATTGCTGCTATGACCACTAAAATACATAGCAATCCAATAACAATCCCAGCTATAGCTCCTCCACTGAGAGACGAAGATTCCGCTTCAGAGAAAGTTGGAGCTCCCCAGAATATGATCTGCTTCGAATCAACTGCCCACGGGAGTTCAACAACAGAAAATTCCAGCTTGATAGAATCTTCTGTGCTAGTTTTGTCCTTTGTGACAGCAGTTTCCAGGATGGAGAATGAGGCAGCTGCTTTTCGTTCGTCCTCTTCAATCCGTACTTGTATATTTTTTGCCAAGCTCGACTCACTAATATCATCACAAGATACAGTTACAAGAGATCTCTTCTTCGACAGCAGGTCAGCAAAAAATGTTTGAACAGAATCTATCTCTGAAGAACCAACACAGGAAGATATACCGGATGAAAATTGTAGAATGAAAAAGAGAAAAACTTTCTGGGGCGGGGGAGGAGCTCCAGAAAACCCAGGAACAGTCCTTACAAACCCAAAGCGAGTAGACACATTACGAGGGACATTCGTGACAATGTTTGTAGTACTGATCGATCGGATAATCGAATTTGCCACGTCTGCTTCAAGTGGTCCATTGAGCGCTAGAAAATTGGTTGCAACTCCAGCCATATGTGCTGCTGCTTGTGCAGTTCCACTGACAGTTTTCCAGGATGAATCGCTAGTGTGCCAGCTGCTTGTCACCGATCCGCCGGGAGCATAGATATTTGTGCAATTTCCGAAGTTAGAAAAGGGACTACGCTCATCCGTGATATCCGTAGCCCCTATGGTTAAGAATTCATCGAGTGACCCAGGGTAGAAGTCGCATGAATTTCCAGCATTGTTGCCTGCAGGAACTATGACGAGGAATCCAGACCGAACAAGTCCACGAATTGTTGATTGAAGGATTGTTGATTCACCTGATGCAGAACTGAACATTAGAGTAACAACGACATTTTGTCTTGAATTAATTCTTGCGTCCAGGAGAACCCAGCCGATCGCGTCCACAATCTGTGACAACTTAGCTTCATTGTTGCATCCAAAGACTCGCACACTGATGAGGTTTGCTTTCTTCGCAACCCCAAAGTTCTTTCCTCCAATTATACCCGCCACATGAGTGCCATGCCCGGTGCAGTCTTGTACAGCTTCCGCTCGGCCGTTTATGAAGTCAAAGCCTTGAACAGCACGGCCTTCAAACTCATCGTGGGATAGTCGGATTCCAGAGTCTACAACGTAAACATGCACAGTTTCGCCAGAATCCGAAATAGTGTATTGGGCATTTAAAGGAAGACTCCGTTGATCAATTCGATCCAATCCCCATGGAATAGGAGTAGGAGTAGATTGCACACCAGTGACGGTGAGGTTATACTTTCCTTCTTCCGAGCCGTTTCCGGTGACAAGAATAAAATATGTGCCGGAGGAAAGTTGCACCGACAGATATGCTCTCCTTTCGTCGGCGACACATGTTATATCATTTCCACTTTCCGCGACTACTACGGGAGAGGCCGTGAGAGGATTTCCTGATAAGAGCACAAGGTATGTATCAAACTCTGTTCCCACACATGTTGAAATTTGCAAACTCGTTTTGAACTCGGAATCGGGGATTTCAAGTGAGTGTATAACCTGGCCACCAGAGCCTATTGGTGGCTCAATAATATCAATCTTAGTGAATGCGGAATATATATTCTTGGTGGAACCATTGGTATCGCCAGCAATAAATGAATTAAGCGAAACAGGAGTTATCGATTGAGCATCGGCAAGATTGGCAATGCCGATGAGAAATGAAGCAAGCAAGGCCAGCAAACAGAAGATATCGTGGAATTTGCTGCGAAGAAGTTTGCATCGTTTGAATTCTGGCGAACTCATGCGGAAACGGGTTCTGCTGGGCTCATAGGGTAAGTTGCCTATACCCTATTCCAGATCAGTGCTGTTGTAGTAGAGTTGTTTCAATGGTTGAGTGTACGAACCAAGGCTTTTGTAAATGATATGTGTAGCGTTATGCGGTGTAGCATTTTACAGGAAGAGGAGGTCAACATTACAAAAAGCAGATAACGGCAGTGTTCAAGCTACATAATGACTTGGTTTGAGATCGGTTTGTTTCAATACGCCATTGTCAGCTTTGCAGTGGAAGTTTCAATTATGACCACAGAATGGAATTATGTCTGATATCGGCGCAGCTTCCGAGTGAGCCGGTGTTTTCGAATCTGGTGCTTTGCACTGATCAACAAAACCAAGGATGGTAATGAATCGAGCACTCGGATTGATGACTGAAGGTTAGGTAGAGGAGATTGTGACAGATCGCGCTGAGATAAATACATAACCCTAAGTTAACCCGTTGTAAATTTGCGCACAGTCAAGAAAAACGCAGCCGATTTCAATTTTTGTAACACGACAGTGCGAGATGTTCTGATAGCATGGCGCTGTACAACGTGTACGCCTTCAAAGGCCTTCAGTAAATACCGTAAAACATCACCAGACTACATTGCCACAGACCTTCACCCTTCGCTTCCGTGCACAAGTTTTAAAGAGTATAAAAGAACGAGCGAAACTTCTTCACACAAAAGCTTCTTCGCCCAGGTTTGTAACAGTGTCGTTGCGCACATCCTGTTTGCCACTCTGCGGAATTCAAGAATCAAACATGGTCGGTGCTTTGGAACAGCTCAGAAGTGCCATAATCGCTCGACAACCTATAGATGTCGACGATTCCTCTATCATCTTGGGCCCGTCCACCCGCCTGCCTCGCTCCCAACCCACAGCTTTTCATTCAATGAGAGGCCGAGGCGACGCGTATTTACTGGAATCCGTCTTCTTTCAATTCAAGTTCCGCGACCAGCAGTACAATGACTACGTTCAGGCATGTCGAAAAAAAGGAGTTGCCCATGTCACTGCGCTGGACAAGCGTGATTTGCTGGCATATCTTACCGGTGAGATCGAGACATGTGCCAACATTGTCGTTAAGGAAGCAGATAATTCTCTACCAGCTTCTGCATCGAATTCTGCAGCGATTACCGCTCTTGCTCCAGGTAAGGAGGAACCAAAAGAGCAAGACGCAAAAGTCCTTTCGACAAGCCTGGTTTCGTCAGAGAAGGACTTATCCTCGTTTGCGTCGCAGCGAAAAAGAGATCGCGATCAGCGAGCTCTTGACTCCGTCTTAATGGTGGCCGAGTGGGATTTTTCAATCCTTCGCGATAAGCTTGCTAAACACGTGGCCAGCGTCCGAAGTGGCAGACATGCACCCAGCGTAAACGGCACTAAACAAAAGAATGCTCCAGCCTATGATCCGAGAGGTGATCGCTACACGAGTAACGAAGATCGTTTCTGGAGAGAGAATCTCGGTTCAGACTTTCATGAACTTGGCATTGATATGGGGGGATCTTTCAAAGAAAAGCCCACAGCTGGAAATTCCAATAGTGCGTCCAATGAAGCTGCAACACCATCTCGCTCTCATCGAGAGCGAGAAAAGTCGGGTTTACGTAAGTCTACCTCAGAGCCCAAAGCAAAACGAGCAAAGGTCGATCCTAAAGAGCTTATCCCTATTATTATTGTTCCAGCTGGGTCGACCGCCTTGGTTTACTCAGGCAACATTGTCGATTTTTTGCAGAACGGAAGGTTCGTGTCCGCAGAAGAGTTGGCAAAAAATAAAACTGGCCAGCGTACCAGTGCAGGGCGCATGAGTGTAATCAGAACTCCGGGAGGGAATTGCTCAAGAGCAGAATATCAGATTGTAAGTAATCCAAATCGGCTGGTTCGGGCAGAATGGGAAAGAGTAGTAGCCGTTGTCTGCTCTGGACAAGAATGGCAGTTTAAAGCTTGGCCTTTAAACGAACGCGGTATCGCAGACCTTTTCCGTAAGGTTCAGGGATTCTATTTTCAATATGATGACACGACAACTACAGGCAATGTGGACTCCTGGGCGATCAAGAAATTGAACCTTTCGCGAGGAAAGAGGCACACAGATGGCCAAATACAAGTGCAATTTTGGAGTCATTTGGACGCATTCATGCGGAGAAAAGGCAAACAGTTGCGTTACTAGGCTTTCACTCCCAACTTGTTCGGATAAATTAAACTGTGCTGCCCTGCGAGTGGTACTGATTTGTCAAAATAATGTTTGGTTTACCCAAGCTACTAGAGCAAGTTTCTCTTTCAAGAAAGGAGTGGCAGTCGCAAGTCCGAGACTTGACTTTACACGACACTCGAGTTGTACATCCACCTCCAATCTGTTCTAAACTATGGTATTTTTGCAAGGCAGTACAGCAAGCTGTTACTCTCCAGTTCGGTTCGGTGGCGCATCAAAAATTCAGGCGCGCTTCCGTTTCCCGTCGACGCGTCTATTTTGGTTGACTCGCTTGTATGTGAAGCACTGAGCCTTTGGTGGGCATGCGCTTCTACAATGGGTACAAATCCAATTGGTGTTTGCTTTCAACGCATCCCAATCCCAACAGAAATCTTTGACACATCTCCAACATATCACCTTCCGGCAAGTTCCCTTCTCCACATTTCCACAAATTAGAGCAAGTTCTTGTTTGGTAATGCGAGTACACAAGTGGCAGAACCGACTTGGAGTTGAACCACGCGTTGCTGATGCTGATGAAAGAGAGGGCTGAGTTGGTTCCTTATTCTTCCTTGGTGGATTTTTCCTCTGGAGGTCTAAGAGTTTACTATCCAAATATTTTGCAACCTGACAGCCCCTTGTCTTTGCTTGCTGAGCTCTATCCGGTCCTGGGATTTTCAACTTCTCGGGAACTTCAGCAGCCTCCAGAGTCTCCAGTCTAGACATGTTCTTCGTAGCACTGTGAGCCAGGTTTGCAGCCAAGTCCTCCACTACCAAATAGATATCAACTGGCGATGCAGAAACTGACTGTTTGTGCAAATTGGATTCAACGATTTCATTCGCACAAGATTCCACAGCACAGTCAACTGCTGCGCTCCAACAATCTGTTTTCTTGCCCATCGTCAAGTTTCCCAACACCTGATTGTTTGTACTTTCATCGTCCCGTGGATTCAAGTCTGGAACAGGCGCTGGAGGAAGAATCATTGCATTATCGAAGTCAAACAAATTAGAAAAAGAGTCATGGCAGACGGGAAAGGAGAATGAGATGAGTTTGTTTTCTTCACCCTCCTGGGCACTAGGTGGGGGATCATGATTCATGATACGCTCTGGTATGGGTATGTCGTTGGAGATGCCTTGAGCCGAGTTGCTTTCATGCAGCTCGGCAAGAAAGTCATTTGATTTTTCAATACTTGAATCATGGCGTGTTGGTGTGGACGATGATGCATAACGGACAATTGTCAGAGATTGGTCAATTGAATCAGTGTATGGCAGAGGCTCAACGTTCTCACAGACGGTGTTAGCTACTGGGTGTGCACCAACGAGGTTACACAGCTCTGCAGCTTGGTTGGCGGAGGATTTTTGTGAGCAATTTGATTTGAGGGGAGTGAGTGTTAAAGGTGTTCGTTCAACGGATCGATCCAAAGAGCAAGGAAGAAGTGTTGTTGACCCTGCGGAGAAGCCTAGAGTATCTTCGGATATTAACAACAGGTCACCAACGTTGATAGGTTCGCATTTAGATTCCATCATGCTGAACAATGGAAGCGCTTAAGTTTGTGTATGGAGATGATGGCTGTAGATTGATTGATACTGAAGTGGTCATTGAAAGGATCAATGAGGACATTGGAAGAGTGACTAGGTTGAAGTAACCTGCGGGTGAAGGTGTGCATGATGGATCTGGAAACGGGGCACGAGCACTTTCACCAAATGTTTTGTTCAATTCTTTTAAGGTGCCAAATGGTGACGATTGCCATGTTCTGGAAAATAAGGTCACCTCGTGGGCATTTTGTGACGTATGTGACCACGTACGACATTCCTTTTGATACGTGTAGTAGGGAATTGAACAGGACTGGGGAGTAAAATCGGGCATAGAAGGAAAGTCGTGGAAGGGCCACTAAAGATGATGAAGACTACGATTATCGCAAGGTCGAATAACATATCTACAGCATATGATCGAGTTTCACGTCACGAGTTTGATTTTTAGAGCGGGTGACAATGGTTGATGAAGACGTGTCGATAGCTGCACATTTTACCACAGTAACTGATTGTTGCAAGTGGCAGCAATTGCTGCGATGACGTATCATTTGCTGATATAGTCATCAATTCATTAACGGAGCAGCTTAAACGGCTCATGGCGAGGCAAAATTGGGGCCTACAAAATAATTTTCAAGTTACGATAATACGAACACGACCGATGATCAGGCAGTTCGCGCGAATCGACCGCTTTCATCGCCGCGGCTTGACACAGAGGTACTCAGTTCGCCGTTTTCACGACTCTTCTTCTTCAGCTCAACTTCGTCCATGAAACGAGCCACAGATTCATAGAAGCCGTCCATCGTCCACGTTCTATTATGAGTACCCCTTTCAAACTCCACAAATTGCTTCATCATAGATTTCTCCGCCAAACCGTACATCTGCTTCATCATGCGCGGCGGAATATAGCTGTCCTGCAGTCCGCTCAGAAACAGCAGTGGGATGTAAAGATTGCCTATTCGTTTTTTGCTCTGCCACTTATTTCTGCTCAGGTAACGAAAAATTCCTAGTATCGGAAACTCGAGCTTGATCATATCAAGAAGGCTCGTAAAGGTATTCTCAAGGATGAGGGCATTAATGCAATGCTGATAGACATTTGAAAAGTGAATTGCAACAGCTCCGCCTAGAGACTCGCCATAAACCCAGAGATTTCCGGCTGGACCGACATCGATATCCCGTCGTGACTCGAGATAATCGTATGCGCTTTCGGCGTCGATGCGGAACCCTCGTTCGTTTGGCTTGCCGGTCGACAATCCATAGCCACGATACGAGAGCAGTAACACATTGCATTTGCAATGTTCATAAAAGCCGATAACTTTCTTCAATCGGAAACTAGCATTCTTATCGGTGCCATGAAAATAAATCATTATGCGAGCATTCTGATACGTGTCCGGCGGTTGCTTGATAAACCAGCCCGAGATCTCCACACCATCTGTTGTGCAATAATTGACATCTTCATAATAGGGCATGCCGGAAGACTTTGGGGTACCGCGCCACACTTTAGTGGGTTTGTATACAAGCGAATCTTGTATGACCCAGAAAACGGCAATTGTCGAGGCGACAATTATAGAAGTCGTAATGCCTAACAATAGAGCACACTTGAGATAAAAATGCAATCTACAGTCAGCTTTCCTCGGCAAAATGACTTTCAAGCTGGACAGGAATTGAGAAGCGCGTTGCCTTGCAACGGCCTTTGTCGAAGATAGCATGTAAGTAGGGGAGGAAGGCTTTCGAGCGCGGAGTAGGACGCTTCGTCCCAAGGCGGAATCGAGGGATTGTGCATTTGTATGCACCGATGCGGTGGCGGCAACCGGGGCGACGTCATGAAGGGTTTGGGCGGCTGTGGGCTTGAGAGGGGTTAGTGCGAGGCCGCAGGCTGTTGCAATAGAGGCGATTGTTGTGCCGAGTGAGCACGTAGGGGGTCTAATGACGGTTGGTTGGCCAGATCTACGCATATGTTGCATGCGATTGAGGGATCGGCATCGTTGGCGCGTTGTGAATGCATCGCGGCTACGGAGCAAGTTAGAGTTGGGAGAGGCAGAAAACGGGGAGAAAGTTTGTGTTTGTGTGATAACGAATGTTAGGGTACACATGTTCGGTTTGGATTGATGGATGGATATAGAGAAAGGATGGTTGCGAAGATGGGCACAAGTATAATCGGTGCGGCGTGTTGCACTACTACGAGATGTGGACAGATGAACATCATGTCACGTGAGCGTGTTGTCGACGTCAGAGCGATTGGCCAAAACGGTTGGTTGTCCTTTCAAGTATATAATGCAGCGCGATTGGCCAATAGGATTGATAAACACAGCATAGATCCGTAATTAGTGGCTCCAAATTGTGATTGGTTTCTAGAAATTAGATCACATTTAGATCCTGTAAAAAGCACTAATTTCTCTTCCCCTTCCTCATCAGTGTGCCCTTCCCTGAGCCCCCGTCAACGAGTTGATCTATACAACATAATAGGAAGACAATCTGTGCCGCTAGCAATAAATCTTTCTCTACTTTGCTCTCCTTGCTAATGCTGAACAGGTTTACGCTGTTTTCCAAATCCAGCATGTCCCTCTCCGAAATACCAAACTTCTCGTTCCTGCACGTCAACCTAAACAGCGGCGTTCCCACTGGGTAATCCGGTTCAATTCCAATCAAACAATCCATTTTCATCCCCGCCTTCGATACAACCATACCCCACATCTCCGTATATGCTCCACCCGTTCCTTGGCGTCCAAGTCTCAGTCGTTGTTCCTCATTCTCAAACGAACGCGCTGACAATTCTTCAACTTTTGCATCTGGCTCTCTCTCAAAGCCCAGCTCACTCGCTTTGACCGGTATTTGTTTCGCAGTCAGCTGTTCCAATTGTCGCCGTAACATACTGATAGACATCAATCGTGCCCGCATACTGAACACAATATCTTTGAAGCGTACGTGATTTGCTTGCTCCGCCGCAACCTCTGGCCAACGTTGAAACTCTGCCCCGTTCTTGCTATTCTTCAACCATTCTTTCTGGGGCGACATCTCTTTCAAACAAGTAATCCCACATACAATGTTGGCCCATACATACGGTCGTGCTCCGCCCACTTTGCTGGCATCAAAACGGAATTTTCCATTCATAACATACATACTAGCTGCATTGGGTGACTCCTCACCAAAGTCAAATGGATATAACATTTGCAAGTTTTTTGTATCCACCGATGGCATCACCTTGCCTTTGTAAATTGCTTCTGATTGCACGCTGACAATATCCAAATTGACATGATACGCAAACGCAACACGCAGCTTGAGCGGCTCTTGACTATCTGTCGGAACGCCGTTAACGATGATCTCGACGCCCACCCCATGCATTTTGTATATGCTACATTCGTCAGTGTCCTTCATTTCGCCATCATCGCTGTAAGTTTTCGTCTTACAAGTAGAAACTGAAATCTCTCCTGAAAATGTGTCACGGTATGCAATCGCCTCCCTCGCAAGAATGTATAATGGCGCGGGCAGCTTTCGAAATTGCAAAACCTCACCAGCATCGCCGATAATATCCCTCTCAATGTTCAGCACTGAACGAACTGGCTCGAGAAGACCATTGAGAGATTTGATAGTGTGCGGTAGTTCCAGAAGCGCCTCCTTATTCATCTCAAGTTGCTTGCGCTTGGCCTCTGTAGCAGCACGAATATCATCTGCTTGTTTGCGCAATTTCTTGCGTTTCTGCAGCTCGGCATTCAGAATTCCCATCAGCTGCACGTGTGACTGCTCGGCCACATCGTCACCTTCGTCGCAATTGAACTCCTTCGGAAGCGGGATATTGAGTAAATTTTCCAGTGATGGGTTCTTGCGAGTTCGACAGGCCTCAATCTCTCGCGTGAGCATGTTCTTTTCGTACATGAGACTCTCACTTCTCAGACGCGATTTCAATAAACCGTCTTGGTCACTACAAACATCCATATGCATTTGCTCCACAATCTGTGCGAGTTTATCGTGTGCCACTTTGAGGTTTACAACGTGTGCAAGCATATCCAATCCGAGCGATTTCAAGCTAGCCGACACCGAATCGGGTTTGGCTTGTTTTTTCTTCCCGTCATTTTCTGTTGGCACAAGTTGCGCTCGCAGCGAAAGTGAATCCACAAGGGCAGTGCGGATCTTTTCCAGTGATGCCTTTGTTTCCTTGACATAAGTTTCTGTGTCCTGCGGCTTGGGTGCAGGTTGCGGTGCAGATTGACGCATTTCTCCTGCCATCGGGAGTCGCTCGACCTCAATTCGTAAAGGCGATTTGATGCAAACCGGTGCGCGCGGATGAAGCGGATATCTACAAAGGGCAAGCGTTCCGTGCGTCCGTTATGTGATTGGTTGAAAAGTTTCTCAAATTTTAACAAAATCAGGGCCACTGTGATATGTTCAAGCACCGGCATCTGCAGGCACCATCTGCCAGAAAGATTACATTACGTCTGACCTGCTAACGATGGATTACAACTGTCATTGTTCCTGTCCAACATACAGACTCCTATGTCCATCAACGCTACTACCGCTTTCTCTGTGATCCGCCCGTTAACATCTATTCCAAGACACAGAATCATTACCTCCAAAAAAACTTGTTCCATTCGCCGCACTATAATGGCAGCCAAAGTTTCCTCCTACGAACAGCTCACTGATGTGTATCGTGACATTTCTTCGCTCTCCGCTATTGGCGGCATCCTAGAATGGGACGAGCAGGTAATGATGCCAACTGGTGCGGCCAACTCGCGCGCAAAGCAAAAGGCTGCTCTGGCTGCTATTGTGCATGAGAAGTCCACTTCGGAATCACTCAAAGCTTCGATTGATGCGGCAAAAAAAGATCTGCATACACTAAACAGTTTTGAGAAGGCAGTTGTACGTGATGCAGAAAGGAACTACTTGTTAGCTGTTGGTGTACCCACTTCGCTTGAAAAAGAGATTGCAGAGAAGGAAGTTGCCAGCGTGCAGGCATGGGTAGCTGCAAGATCCAACGATGATTTCGATTCCTTTTCTCCGCATCTCGATACGATCCTAGCGCTCATGAAGAAGAAGGCACTCGCGATGAAATCACAAAGTGACCCATATGATACGATGATTGATCGCTTTGAAAGGGGTATGAGCGCAGAAAGGCTCACTCAAATCTTCCAACACATTACTGGACCGCTCAAGATGATTTTAGAAAAGGTTTTCACTGCTAAGGAATCTTGTTCGAAAACTGTCCATCCAGCGCTTCTGGGTGGCGACGATTGGGATGTTGCCAAACAAGCAGAACTTAGCAGAGAAATCTGCAACGTACTGGGCTTCAACTTTGACAATGGTCGCATTGACGTTTCTGTTCATCCATTCACTGGCGGCTCAGGTCCTTCTGATGTACGCATTACTACAAGATATAGCAAGGAATTGCCATTTGAAGGAATTATGGGCACTGTACATGAAACAGGGCATGCCATGTACGAGCAGGGACGAAATGCAGAGTATGTAGGGCTTCCTGTCAGTGATGCACTCTCCATGGGAGCGCATGAATCACAAAGCCTATTCTGGGAGCGCATGATCGGACAAAACGTTGGATTCTGGCGGTCCGTATTGCCCATATTACACGAAAAGATGCCGCACACAAAAGATGTCTCCGCCGAAGACTTTTTCTTCGCAGTAAACCAGGTGAATCGCAGCTTGATCCGTGTCGATGCAGATGAGCTCACATATCCCTTCCATATTATATTGCGATTCGAGCTGGAAAAGAAACTTGTCGCAGGTACGCTTTCGGTTGACGATCTTCCCAAGGCATGGGCAGAGGGTATGAAGGAGCATCTTGGCGTCGAAGTGCCGTCAGATAAGGAGGGATGTTTGCAAGATATCCATTGGCCTTCTGGTGCTTTTGGCTATTTCCCTTCGTACACCCTGGGCGCTATGATGGCTGCGCAGCTGTTTGCGTACATGAAAAAGGTTGCTATGCCTGATATCGAGAGTAAAATTGAAAAGGGTGAGTATGCAGACATTCGGGAATGGTTGCGAAAGAATATCCATCAAGTTGGTAGCCTTTATCCTTCTCTGGATGAGTTGCTTGAGAGTGTCACAGAGGAGCCCTTGAACCCTCAATACTTCCTCGATTACCTTGAGGAGAAATATTCTAAGGTTTACGCTTGATTTGGAGTTGGAGCAATGGTTGAAGTTGTATTAAGCAGTCATCGAATAGTGTAGGCAAGATTTTGTAGAACTTGTGTCAACTCCATCCCCGCCCCGTAAACATTGTCATCCGTACCATTTAGATTCAAAGCCATTGATGACCATTATAATCGTTCGTGATGACCATTGGTGAGGAATCGTTGTGATAAAATGATGGCTGAGAAAGTTTCAAATTTCCGTGTCGGTCGAAAACTTGAAGCTGCTTCAAGTGAACACCATTGATGGCCTGCATTGACGATAAGCCAATTGTAAGCTTTCCAACACGTATCAGATCAGATCTATTGAAAAAAATTACGGAACGGATCGATGGGGTTTGGACAGAAGTTTCTTTTATTTAATCATCACTCATTATATGACTACAAAAACGATTCTGGCCACAATCAATGCAACCTTCACCATAAGTAGGGATGCTACGCATCCGTGATAAGAAACACTCGATGTCCAGCACATGCTCCCAAAGCGCATACCACGCTTCGCGACCGCGCGACATGAGCTGGAAGATGAAATGATGCATTCTTCTCAGACTCTCTGCCGTGGGAGCATGTTCCTGTCCCACGTCGTCATTGACTCGCGAAAGATTTCTCAGAAACCACTGGATTTCTTCGAGATCTTCGCGGAGTCTCCGTTCGTTGGGTAGGAGGGGGACGGAGGCTTCATGAGCTTGTGTTTGTCCATGATTCTTTGCCATTTTGAGAGATTTGTTTTTTTGGCAGTTCTGGAGAGCGTTAACAACAAGCTTGAGAAGTTTGGGGGTGGGGGTTGGAGGGCAAGGGATGGATTGTTGGATTGCTATTTATAAGGGAGAAGGGGAGGCATTCGGGCATCAGTTGTGTGGTCATTGATGACTGGCTGGCTGAAAGAGTAATCTTTCTCTGTTCAATGCAATGCAGTGCTTGATTATGTGGGTACATGGGTGATTATTGTATATTCTTGCTTGTGGAGGCAGGTGGGAGCTGCAATTGCTAGCGGGAGTGAGGAGAATGGCTTGCAATATTCACGGTGTAGAAGCATAGAAGAGAGATGAGCAATAGAAAACAAAATTGCATTGCATTGTTTACAACTACAAGGAGCAGGGAATGACGATAGAGATCTGTAGACTAGTAAACAGTGGAATAAATAGAACACCTGTCTACCGCTGTTTGAATTAAATGCTGTAAGTCTGCGTCCTTGTCGGTTGGGAGGAAAATATCAAAGTGGGAAAGAGCTTTGCATTATGTTCGTGGCACCAGCTGTGTCACCTATCATCATGTCATGGTAACCAAAACATTAAGGGAGAGCACAGTGCGATTGGAAGAGGTGAAGGCATATAGCGGACGCTGCCGGTTCAGTTTTGTAAAGTTGGCATTACACCACACCGGAGGGCATCAGGGAAAAGACGTCGCGATGCCAAGAAACTATAGGTTAAATTGGTCTAGATGAAATGAAAATCTGTGAATAGGATAGTATCGGGGGTAATTGAACTGGAGAGGTGAATCGTGTGTTTGGGTCATGCGAAACTAAAATGATAATGACAGGTTGTAGAAAAAGCAAAGGGCTTTTGTGAGTTGAGTACGAAGATAGATTTCAGAACAGGAATCGCAAGCTCTCCCACCATCACTCGGGAGTTTTTTCTCCAAATCCTTTATGTTATGGCTGTCTTGAGCAAGGTTGGACTTTGTTGCATCTCTACTAGCTAGAGAAGGAAGGCAATTTATGCGGGCACGGCGCGTCGATCTCCAGCCAATGAAACGACATGAGCAGATATTTTTAGCAGGCTTAAAATACGAGATCACACCGAGTCAAAGTTTCCCCTTCTCCTGTAGTCAGTCCCACAACTCAGACGTCCAACTTCTACAAGTATTTTCCTTCAACCAACGCGCTAAACAACTCTCTGTCTCAACGTGTTCAAAACTTCCGTGCAACACACACTCGCCCAAAGAACTTGGTGCACCTGCAATCAATTCAAAATGCAAACAACATCAAAAACTAAATCCAACAGGACGCGCAAGCAAACAACAGTGAGAATAGGCTGTCTTCTCCCAGGCCTCACAGACGTTGTGCACGACCTAGGATTCTCAAAGGCAATCGTCGCCAATACGCACGAATGCGCGACGGAAACGCACAGTAAATCGGTCACAAAGCCCAAACTGAACGAGACCAAAACGCTGAGCGCGGGCGAAATCGCGGCAGGCTGGAATGTAGTCACATCAGAAAACAGTTCATACACACGGCGAACATTGGACATGCTCTCGACGCATATATGCTCGTTCTACGATGTGGACATGGTCAAGTTGGGCGCCATATCGCCGACCGTTTTGCTCACCGATATTTGCCAACCACGAATGCCTGTCGACCCGAGCGAGGAAGATATCAAACACGCTATCAGAAAATACATTCCCAGTCTGAAAACGATCATCACACTCAAATACCAATCACTGGCGGACGTTATGGAGCTTCACCATGCGACCGCGCGCGCACTCGGCGACCCGTCAGCAGCGGTGGATGCTGTTGCGAAAGCGCGCACACGACTGCATGCTGTGGAGGGGAAGGCGTCGAAGAGGGCGAAGAAAATAGCGGTGGTGCAATGGACGAATCCGCTGTACGTTGCGGGGGATTGGGTGCCGGAGATTTTGCAACTGGCTGGTGGAGCAGCGGATGCGATTACCAGTATGGGGGGACCTTCCATGTGCGTGTCGGCGTCGTCTCTTCTGCAGATGGATATGGTGATATTTGCGATTTGTGCAGTTGATCTTTCGGGGTGCAATCGGATCGTGAAAGCATTTTGGAAAGACAATGCAAAGGTCTTTGTAAAGTGGCCGGGCAAGTTTTTTATCACCGATGCCACCAAGTTGTATTCACGCCCGGCGGTTAGCACCGTGGTGCAATCGGCGGAGGTTACGGCTGAAATTGCGAGCGGTAACAACCTGTTTGGACATAAGGGCGTGCTGTGGGAAGAGTGGAAGCGTTGGTGAGTGTGCCCATTGAATGATGATACCTTTTAAAGCACGATTGTTACAACGTGCTTTGTCGAAACTTGTTTGGATGCAGCAGGATGATGACAAGATGTCAATCGTCTTTACAGCACAAATTTCAATCCAATATATAACAAATCAGAGAAGAGATGATCGCATTTACAATTGACAGTCTTATTACAACGTCGACAATTGGAGTGCACACTGATTCGCCACAGGCGCACATTGACGCGTTGAGTAGTGTGACAACAGTGTACATCGTTTCTCGCAACCTTCTCCATCCCTTGAATTGAATGTACATCCTTTCTGCAGAATGTACGCCCACAATTGCATGCCAGTTTCCTCTGGAGAATGCCTCATTTCACTTACGTAAAACACCTACATAAGCAATGTAAACTCCCTGCATCCGCAAAGCTTCTAGTAAAAACCTCATGTTGGACTTTAGCGCAATCACTGCCAGTATGGCACGCCTACAGCTTTTGTCCCCTCCTGCACCGCAAAAACCTCCGCCTACCTATCTACCACATCTCGATGGGCTCAGAGCTGTTGCTTTGATCGGCGTCCTTCTCTTCCACTTTGACGCACAGATAGCGAAAGGCGGATTCGCAGGTGTGGATTGTTTTCTGGTTCTGTCTGGTTTCCTGATAACGCGCAATATCCTCCGAGACGTTTCCAATCATGATTTCTCCTTCACAAAGTTCTACAAGAGACGATTCTGGCGACTGTATCCCGCCGCACTCTTCACCTGTCTTCTGGCACTTATCCTTGCCTTTTTCCTATCGCCACCGGATCTTTCTCTTATTACTGCGAAAAGCGCAGTGGCTTCAATGTTCTTCAGCAGCAACGTGTTCTTCTTCACTATAGCAGACTATTTCGATAACAGTGCGATTGTCAAGCCTTTATTGCACATGTGGAGTCTGTCTCTTGAGGAGCAATTCTACTTTTTCTGGCCCTTCATAGTGGTTAAAGCTTCGTCTCGTCAATACATGATGCCGCTTGTTGTGATAATATTGACAGCTTCTTCTTTTCTACTCAGTCTATTCCTCGAGAAAGATCACTCGTCTTTCGTTTTCTACATGCTCCCATGCAGAGTGTACGAGTTTGGGGCTGGTGCACTTTGTGCATTATCAGAATCAACATGGAATCGTACTCAAAATCTATTTGAGGAATCCTTCACCTTTTCCCTTTCCTCTCTTGTGCAAAACATGCTTTCTCTATTTGCCATTTCGTTCGTTGGCTTCTCTTTCTATACCATTTCGCCAGCGTCTTCACTCCTCTACATGATGCCCGTTGTGCTCGGAACAATGGTTATCATCGCGACCCCAGGCTCATTAATCAGTAGACTGTTTTTGGCAAATCCGTTTATGCGCTTTTTGGGAGCGACATCGTATTCTGCGTACCTCATGCATTGGGTATTCTATGTTTTTGTGCATGAGATCTTAGAAGGGTTGGGCCTAGGAAAACCAGCAGTAATGCTCATGATACTTCTGACTCTTTTCAGCGCTGTTGTGCTTAGAACTATGGTTGAGGATAGAATGCGCAGAGAACGGAAGATCTATCTTGGACCTCTCGTAGCGTTATTTTCGCTTTCCGCGTTCCTGGGATCAACTGCAGTTTTTACAAAGGGTTGGCGTTTCAGATTCGATGGTATGATCATTACCCAAGATGATTCTTTGCGAATCATGCGGAATCTTTGTATTGATATCGACCCATCAATGAAGAGGTCATTATACGGAGCATCCGGATGTTACGTTGGAGATCATGAAGGGAATGACACGGATATTCTTGTGATGGGGGATTCGTTTGCTCAACACCTCATCCCAGCGTTAGATACCGTTGGCAAGATAAGAAGGGAGAGGTACGAGATGAAATTCGCCATGGGGTGTCCACTATATGCAAAAAATGAATATTGGATGTCAATACGAAAACCAACCTGTCGTGATTACACACACATTCGGAACTGGGAATATATAGACAATCTGAAGGAGAAGAAGACATTTCTGGTTGCAAATTCATGGGGCTATACTAATCATGAAGCGCATTCGTCCAAGATCCTCAATCTACAAGCAGATCTGAAGAAGCGAGGCCATAAAATGATCATTGCTTCCGAACCTCCAGGGATCGAGGAGCAAGACCACGCCAATTTTGCATGTCTAGATCTCCAACAGCAAGTGATCGCAAGATTACTCCGACGGTTTTATGGTGAAAGATGGCGTGGATGCGTTCCAAACTACCTGCGTCCGCGAAAAAATCGTGAAATAGAGACACAGAACTTGAAAAGACTGGCGAAGAAGCGGTTCTACTTCATCAACATTTTTGACAAAGTGTGTCGAAAACAAGTTGGTGAAGAGACCATGTGCCGTCCTCTATGCGCTGCGAATCCGAACACTTCTCTAGTCGACAATTTTGGGTACGAACGAGATGGGTTTCACTTGAATGTTGATGGTTCAAGATATCTGGTTGGCATTTATGAACAAGCTCTCGGTAGAATATTTAAACTCGGTGGATACTCGCATGTGAGTCTCCAACGCTCAACGAAATCTAATTTATAAACTGCACTCAGAAAGCTAACGCGCTGTTAGCAACTGCCTCTTCGGTTCGACAGTCAAGTAGTTACTCGCAGCTCGTCATCGAATCAGCATTCTAGAACAAATGGCGAAATATGTCGTCATACTTCTTTGACTCTGTTCCGCTACTTTCTTCCTTCGTGTCTCTGCTTTGTACATCCCCAACTTTCTCTTCAGCTTTTGTTGTGGGTTCACAACTAAGCTGCGTCACTCCAGTTCTACCAAATGCCGCTTCCCAACAATATTTCCCCTTCACGGTTGCACTTGTTTTCATTTTGCCCTTAGTACCGCCTAGTTTCTCAAAATTCTTCACATCCGATCCTGATCTGCCACAACTCTTCCCCCTCTTTCCCAATTCCTCACCACTCATTTCCAATCCACTATCCTTCCCATTCCGGTGCCTTTTCCTTTTATCCTCCATTCCAGTTGTAGACTCCCTCCCTCTCTTCATATGTTCCTGTGTGTTCTCCCAAACTACAAACTTTCCTTCCCCATTCTCTCCACCACCGCTCATACTCAATGTCTCGTGAACGTCAGTACCACAAATGCTAGTCGGTCCAATATGAACATCAACACATTTCCAGTCAGAATAACTCCCAATTTCCCTCACTTTCAAGTCCAACTCCACCATTTGATGTCCTTGCTCTAGCGAAAATGTCTGACATCCCACCAACCCATGTGATGTTGAGCCAACAAGAATGAACCCTTCAAGCCCTTTTTGCCCCAGTTCGTCACCAGCTTGTGACGATATTTGCAGCTCCATCTTGACGCCAAACTTTTTCCGCTGTTCATCACATACAACTATACAACATGACGAAATCTGAATCAAAGGAAACTTTTCAAGCTTCTTGTGTAGTTTCTTCCCAAACGGTGGTTTGCTCCCAGTTGCATTCTCAATGTCTTCGTAACTACACTGCCCCAATTTTCGAACTGTTGATATTCCGTGTTTTGATAATGCGCTCGAATAAACCTTTCCAACTCCCGGAATTTGTCGCAGAGTTGTAGGCCCATCCCAAAAGCATTTGTTCATTACAGCTCTACAAACTTGCAATGCCAATGAGGCCCCATCATAACTGACACGAAGTGAGCGCTCCATTACCAACGATATGATACAGGAACACACGCGTGAAGCAGATTTCATCAGTCGAATAGCTTCACTGTGTAAAGAGAAATCATTCCCAAGAAGATTTACATGATCTCCCATCACTGCTTGCAGTAGTACAGAAACCTTTTGCTCAGGCTCCTTCACCTTGCCATATACAGGTATCCGTATTACAGAGTTGATTTCGTTCAACCTCTTCTTCTCAGACCTACGCACACATACACCCTGCACAACCTCTGTACAACAACCCAAGATCTTCATCATTTCCAAGGTGCTCTTCGCCTTTGGTAGCTCCCGCCACAGCAGTCCCATCGTCTCATATGATATGCAGTACTTTGCCATACAAAGACCTGCAGAAGTGCTTTCCAGTCCGAAGCAGTCGTCGTCGTAACGAACTAGATTGACATTTGACAGTCTATCAACGACACTCATAGCAATCGCAATAACCTTGCTCCTCACACCGCTTTCATCTGGCTCCGGATCACCTTGATGATTCGCATGTAGCCTCGAGCAAAAAAATGTTGAAGTCAGGAACATCACGGCTGACGGGATGTCTGTAATTACTTGTCTGGCAATCTCAGCATTAATACATTCTTCGAGATTGGACTCTAATTGACTTTCCAAGGAGCCCACTACCCCTTTGCTCATGATTTCAAAATGTCTTGTTTTCGACGCTGGTGTCATAATGACAGCAACACCTTGCGTATCTAACCCGGTGCGACCAGCTCTGCCACACATCTGCAGAAGAGTGTTCTGTTCACAATCATGCAGTGAGCCGCCGTGATATACAGACGTCCCTGCAATGATAACGAGTCTTGCAGGAAGATTTACACCTTGGGCGAGGGTGCTCGTCGCAAACAGGCATCTGAGCATTGATTTACGGAACAGTTCTTCTACAAGGGCACGAGCATCGGCTGACATATCAGCATGGTGCACGCCGATTCCAAGTGGGATAAGCAGTTTCAAAACTTTGTCATTACATTTATGAGCGCATTCACTCAGTTCACGTCTTTCCTCTGCAGAGAGAGGATGAGTCAAGGCATTGCCGTTAGCACTGGCGTCTAGCTTTCCGTTTCTTAACTTGCCAGCCAATGCATTTGCAGATGCAACAGTTTGTTTACGGCTTGGGCAGAATATAAGCGATGGCTTTCCGTCACTATACTTTTGAATCACTGCCATCATATGCGCATCATAAACCTTTGCAATCTGCCAAGGATTGTGCGCTCGATAGCCAAGAACTTTGATATGCAATGGAACTGGTCTGAAAGTCTCATCAAAAGACTTCAAATTGCTAGGATGAACCCTAAGCCAATTTGCAATGTCACATGCATTGGAGATAGTGGCTGACACAGCAATAATGCGAAGAAAAGCTACTGGTGCAGGGCATCCACCAGTAGAACGGGCATCATCGCTTGCGACTATCATGCGTGTAACAACAGATTCTAAAGATGCACCGCGAGAATCGCCAATCTGATGAACTTCATCAAGAAGGAGAAGAGCAATGCGATTGGTTGTACTATACGCATTATGAGAGCCAATATTTCGAGTCACACTGTCCCACTTTTCTGCCGTTGTGACAATCAAGTCCGCATTCAGCAACTTAGAGTCATCTGGTTGAGTGAAGATATCACCTGTGACAAGTTCTACGCGTAACCCAAAATCAGAAAACTTGGAACGCCAATCTTCAGCACGCTCTGCACATAATGACTTGGTTGGTGCTATGAAAACAATCTTGCCGTCCATTCTATTGGAGCCAAACGACTTGGATTGTAAAGGTTCAAGTGAGGAATGCAATAAACGCATGATTGCAAGCTCGAAGCAAACAGTTTTCCCCGAACCTGTAGGGGATGAGATAAGAATGTTGTCATCCTTGTACCATGTATCGAGGCATTGGGATTGCATTCTGTTAAAAGATGCAAACGAGAATACATTCTGAAGGTAAGACGGGACAACATCTGAGACTTGTCGCAAATTGGTTGAAGCATTATTCATTCGTGCCATATTAGTTCTGAGGCGTTCGCAAAGTTAACAGTATTGCAATTGCTATGGAACAATTGAAACAAAGAACTTGTAACCCCAGCCACGATCACCAACGTTTTGTGGTGCATAAAACGTGAACCAAAAACAAAATCCGGATATCTGAAATGACTCTACACTCTTTCGATTCGATTCATTTGTGAATGGGGTGCGTTGCCTCTCAAATCGATGATTGCAAGAGGACGTTTGATTTGCTCGCCATGAATAAATCCGAACTTTGCGCTGCTCATCTTCAAAGAATTCCAAATCTGCGTATCGGCCCAACTGTGTTCGTGGGTCGAACGAAATTTCAGCAGCAGATACCCAACGCGGGAGCTCCACTTTCTGCACTAATGAAATACCTCTTTGGTGAGGATGCATGCAAGACTCATACGTCATTGTTCTCTGTCTCATGCGCGACAAAAAGCTGTAGCGTTCCTGTGGGAAAGCATGTTCAAAATTGACCAGACCTGCCGCTGCATCAAACCGGTACTTCAGAAGGACCTCATCTGACGAGAAGACGCCAAGCGGTTCAACTTCGTTCATAAACGTTTCTGTGTCAAAGTTCATAATACGTAAATAGCCAGGTCGACAAAAAGGGAGCATGTATTCAACAACTTTCTGTCTTTCCATTCCAGTCATCGCCGATACACGCTTCGGTGTTTTCATGTCGCAATGATGACAGCTCCAGCATATTAAAGCGTCCCAAATCGCACATTCGGATACCGCCAAATTTTCCTGTTTCACAATGTGCTCCATCAAGATCTTCGACATGCTTTCTATACTTATCGTCTTGAAGATTTGTGAACAGTTCTCAGCGAAAACCTTGGTGAGCTGCCTGACAAAGCGTGCACTACACGCAGAGCTCTCCAGCACGCGGTCGAGAACGTGGGCCAACAGGAATATATTGTCTTTCTCCTGCAGATATGCGAATGCAATCTTCTGCAGGCTGTCTAGTCCAAACTGCTCAGCCAGCACGCAAACGTCAAACACATCGCTGCTCTGCAATGAAATCGTGCCCGCATATATGAACCCGAGGACTTTCCTCAGAGTTATCTCTGAAGCACGTTCGACTGGAATTTCAAGAATTTGGCGGTCCCTGTCAGATCTAGTCCTGTTCTCTGCCAGGAAAAGAATAATTTTCGGGTGGAGACTCTTGCACCTCGCTGCTATGACTGTCGAGTGTGCCGCTACTTGAACTCCGCAGTCAGCAATGGAAAACAACATGTCACTCCCCTGTCTCGACTCAAGCAGCCGAAGCATATCATTTTGAAAGGAGGAAGTGAGTGAATATTGACGAAAATTACCAAGGCTATTCATCAGGGACGCCATATTCTGCATTAGTCATCGTCGCTTCTGCCTCATCTCGCATACGTAGATTCAAGTTGTCGGTATTTTCCAGGTTCACGAAAGCAGCTATTGTTGCTTCCAAAGCCGACTGGATGATATTTCAGGTAATTCAAGAAATTCATCATACACGTCACACTTTACGTACACGTGTGAATCATCATGTAAAAAGTGCTTTTCAATGTCCTCTCCTGTTCCCAGAACCGTCGGAGAGAATACCAGGGCAAACGCAAAATTTTGGCTGAGCAGGTTGCAACGTCTTTCAATGTTGATCTCCGAATATTAGTCCGGCTCGCTCTTGTGAACAGGTTGGAAAAATCACAATGTTTGTTTCGCGTGGGTTGGGAGATGCCGCAAATGATTCAGGCAATGTTCAAGTTGTGCTCATCGAAACAGCAAAAAGTACAGACTTGGACAAACGCGTCATACCTGCAGTCGTTGAGCTAGTTTTGCGGGACATTACATCCATTTGGTCTCGATTCGGTCATATCGATATATCCACAGCAATTCTGGCCATAGATCGACCCCCTCAGGATTTTGCACCTTTATGCAAGCGATGCTCAATACCATTTTCCAGTGTGGTTGATGGGTTTTATCAGTGGTACGGTACTCACGAGGAAGGCAAAGTGGCCACAGCTGCAAGCAGCGAGCATAATCCTGAGAATGGCAGAGCTGTACATATTGGTGACCATAACCCGGCATCCGACGAGAATGGTTCAGTTTCGAAAGGCATTTTGACGGCGCTGAACGGATCTATAGGGCGTATACTAAAGAACCGCATTGTTGTTATCGACTCACTAACTTCAATTTTGCGGATATGGCCTGATATAAGTTCAATTCTTGATTTGATTGATAAAGTTTGCGAGGTGGGTGTCAAATCGTCAGATGCATCTAGCAATTTGACGACACTGATAATTTCGTATCGCGATGTCTCCACACTAAAATCTTTTCTCTCACCATTGAAGAAGCTAGCAGACACACATGTACTAGTGTCTCAATCCGTACAAAGGGAAGATACTGCCGAAAATGGAGTGCAAAGTAAGTCTGTTCGTGATCTTGTGCATTTAGATGTTCGAAGACGAAAGCGGTCTGGTCGCGTGCAATTGGAAAACTTTGTTGGAAATTTGGACTGGAATAGCTCTCAAATTCGGGATGTCGTGAGCAAAGCGGATGATGCAAAAGATGCAGAACAGAAGAATAAGGATGAGGAGCTACGGGCGCGCAAACTGGCAGAACTTGGTCTGAGCTTTCGTGTATCACTGTCTACGAAAGAAAAGGAAGTGCGTGCTGCGGCTGGACTTCCGTACCTTCATCAGGACGAAGACTTGGCAGATTCAGCTCTAGAATTACATCCAAGTCATTTGCAGGTTGATGCGAGAGGTACTAGTGCACCGAGTAGTGAAAGCGAGGAGGGCGAATTTGACAGTGACGACGAAGAACTGTTCTCAGAAGACGTGTGACAGGAAGGGTAGTATTACGCATGCCTAGCTATGAAAGGTTAGTGGCTTATTGTGTTCTGACAACAGAGCAAGGCAGATATTGCATTATGAAGTATAATCGTAAATGAGTGGTCGAAAATATTCATAATATAGCGTGGAAGTGTGAATCCTCGTCCCGCGCGTACCCGCGTTGTTTGCCTGAGTCATCTTGTCTGAGATGAACACCAAACTGAAATGCATTGTGCATAACGTGGATTGTGTTGCATGCTCGAGTGAAAAGAATAGCACAGTATTCGCTCCATGAGTTGAAATTTGGTGAGGAGGTTTGCTTTGGGTTGCGTGAGATTCAGAGCACTGTATGTGCGTCTTTACTTGCAGGAGCTGCACAGACATGTACAAAGTTTGTCTATTGTGGTGATATTGATAGAGGAGGACGTGGCTTTCAACACAGAGTAAGTCTCACTATATACGTGTATGTTACGTACGAGATACCGTGCATGTATCAATTGCGGAGATGTGGGAAGTGACGCAACTCGCTGAATAAGAAGGAAAGAATGTACCCTAAGGGTAGCTGGTGAGCTGGAAAATGTAGAGCATTTTAGACAAGGCGTATGGTTGGGGGAGATAGAGTCGGAGATACTGGTGTGATATATTCGCCTCCAGTATATTCATGGTGAGATACTGGAGGTTTTCAAAGGTGCGCGGTTTAGTTTCGAGAAGCAGTTTGATTGGCTGAGATTATGCAGTCAGCTCAGTGCAGCCTGGGGTAGATGCACGGTGGTGCGAGTTATAGTGCGGAAGGCGTGAGGGGGAATGCAATCTGGACGCGGCAGATTGCACAGGACACACGAGATGGAATGGGGTAGTAACGTCAACGTAACATATATGTTGCTGGTGATGCGCGCGGGCGGTCATTTTGCGAGAGTGTTTGCGCAAAGCTAGATGTAGTTGGAGTTTCGGGGGAGATGCATGGGAGAACAGAATGGCGCGATTTGTTTGGTTTGACACTACGTGGATGACGCATGAAGATAGTGCTGGCATATGGCAACAGAAAGGGTGCACAACAAGCTGCTTTGCTGTGAAGCAGCAATTTCATGATGTAACCAGGGCGAGCAGCAGCGCAAGCGGGTTGAAAATCACGTTGGCTGCTATGCACCGTGGCTAGTGTAAATTTGGATTTGTTGCCACTGAATTCCCGCCACGCATTTCAAATGGTTATTGATGAATCTTTGCCAAATTGCAAACCAATCGCCGTATGCCTCACAACAGTATCGCAAATTTTTGGATTGATTGGCCGTTGTTCACGAAGCGTCGTTGAAAGGTGGCCAATAATCGTCCACGAAACGGCTTGGCGGCGGATGAAGCCGATACGGCGCACCAGTTGTTTCAAACGCAATCACAAAAAGCCATTTCAACCGCATCCACCACATTCATTCGTCAATGGATGGCCACTAATGGCCATCGCCTTACATTGATCATACGCTGCTCCACGCCGCGCCGCCATCGTCCCGTGCCAGCACTCGCTTTCCATCGGGCCGTTACTCCGCGTCGTACCAAACCAAGCTCTCCAGCCATCCCCATTGCCACCCGGCCAGCGTAGCGCTCAATTTCCCCTCCCCATTCCTCCGCACTAATCATGCTATAATGCGCCCATGCCCATCACTGTTTTGTCGTTTCGTATCAAACTTCTTCCGACATCGCACCACACCCAAACCCACTACACCCTCTCCCACAATGCTCCCATCGCCTCCCGATTACACTATCCCCTCCTTCCAGCTCGCAGAGCGCATTGGCTCCGGCACTATCGGCACCGTTTATCGCATTCACCCATCAGCAATCCCGCTAGCAGTCAAGATTATCCCCCCAGCAAAGGTGCATCACACTGTCAGACGTGAAGTGGATATTCACAAATCTCTACACCATCCCAACATAGCTCCTTTGCACATGGTAACTACCGCTCAACGTACTACTCCAAGTCCGTCGCCACCAGTGTCGCTCGCTCTCGTCATGTCACACGCTACTCTCGGTGACATGTTCTCAGAGGTTTCCTCCGCAGGTTCACTGCCTCCTCGTGTGCTCCGTCGTCGCCTGCAAGACATTGTCGCCGCTCTCACCTATCTGCATGACATGAACATAGCTCATCTCGACGTTAAATTGGAAAATGTCGTTATCAACAACAATTCATCTGCACAACTTATTGATTTCGGCTGTGCACAACGTCTTGACCGATTATCCGGTCCAACCTCCATCGGTGGCACACTGCACTATTTGCCGCCAGAGTACATTTCAACACCGACTACTGCACCGTCAACAGCCGCAGATGCGTGGTCTCTCGGTGTGCTGGCTTACACCGCCCTCGCAGGCTGCTATCCATTCAATGCCGCCTCTGATGGTGTCTCAGATGAGCTTAATGACAGTGCCACCCGCGATCGGATCCTCCGCTGCGATCCGCATCCACTTCCAGCGCACATTGAGCCGCCGTCGGACCTCGTGCACATCATTCACAGTTTATTGCAAAAGGACCCTGCTCAACGAATGACAATTCCACAGGTGGCCGCTGTGCTGCGTCGTTCCGAATCACCCTTCCGAATCCCTATGCGCATTCGCAAGCCGGTCAACTACTGTCCACACGGTCGTCCTCGCAGTCCTGCTGCGGCTTGCGATGCAGACTTTGCACCTTGTGAATGTGTCCCGCAGCAAACGGATGTACATGCATTGCAGGTTGTTGATAATATTATGTGCGAGCGCAGTCGCGCAAAGGAGGAGGTTGGACGTTTTCTGACTTCGAAAAACGCATATGCGGTGTCGACTCTGAACGATAAGGAAGCTCTGCACGCTGTGTAGCCTTTCTATTGTTCTCAACCCCGTATCATTTTTGTCAGATGCTTAGCATTTGGTAATTTTTTTTGTTTGCCCGATGTACATATTGTACACGAACTAGAGCACCTTTGGTGTCAGTTCTTGAAACTTAGCTTATCGGTTTGAAATGCCTACCACCCCCAACTTTCTAACATCAGCACACTTGGCAAAGCCAATCATGCTTCTTTTTATAAACATTCATTTGTTTGTTATCCTATCGCCTAGTTATGGTTAAGAAATACCTAGCGTTATAACCAAGGACGTATTGGGGGTGAGCCTCCTGACTGCTTATTGTCCACTGGACTGAATGTCAGCCCACACAAATCTAATGCTGCGAGCTTGGGCGAGTAGTTTATCCGCAGTAAAGCATGTGAGGGTGTGTCGGCGTGTACATGGTCATCGTTGCCCTCCGATGATGGACAGGTGTAGGCAACATCGCTGATAGCATGACGTAGGGGTGACGGATCTGGCACAACGGAGGGATCATCCTCGAAACGTAAGGGAATGGTCGGGTGCTTTCGGAAGCGGTCGCCTTGCCACAACCACTCGGGAATATCCGGAGGCACGGTAACAGGCGCACGGAAAAACTCTACAAACTGCTTCTCCAGGAAAGTAATCTGGTTTGACTTTGTGTAGCGCACAAACTCGTCGTATGCGGCAGGCAAACTCCAGTTCTGCAGTCTTCGCAAGCACATAATAACCAAGCCGGTGTTGTGACTGCCATCTCTGCAATGGATAAAGAGGGGATGATTGCGCGGATCGATCAACACGGCGAGAACGGCAGCGACAAGGGGCGGGGTGTGGGCAAAGCCGTCGTTGTATTTATCGAGTTGATGCCACATGAGGCGAATGCGCTCTTGCTCACAGTATTCGACGAGGTCGCGGGAGGGCCCGTCCGGCTCTGGAATGAGGGAGATTATGGTGCGGAGACGTAAGCGGCGCATGAAGCGCATATTCTTGAGCGAGGGATGCGCGCCACGGTACAGCCCGCGCTCGACGAGGATGTGACGAAAGGGCGGGATGAGTGGCGGCAGTGTGCGTGGGCGTATGTGCGCCATACGCCGCCGAGTCCTTCATGAGCAACCACAAACGCCACGCCGGGCAGACATGATCGCAGTTGTGCGCAGAGCTGAGTGAGGATCGAGTACAATCAACGAGCGCGGTCACACAGGCTGCCAGCTAGAGTACTCGGCTAATGAATGGCCGATGGCTTTCATACGCAATGCAATTAAAATGTATGATTACGCTTGTTTTCCGATTAAAATTATAAAGGCTCGCTATGATTTCAATATTCTGCCCCGTTCATCTGCCGTAAATTCAATTAAAATATTTTGAAAAGGTTCTTTCCACAGTATGAATCGGCGACACGTGTTCACCGTGCGCTGTCCCCTTGATCCGCCCCAACAGCACCCAACCGGCACAACACCGCTTCACCACCGGCAACAGCCCCACGCAACCCGTCCACTTTCCCAACACGCAATGGATCGTGCCAAGCCAGAGCCGCAGGTGTCTACAAATCAGGAAACAACTGAGAAAACACCCCAACAGTCCCAACCAGCTCCAGCTCCAGCTTCAGCACCAGCAGCGCGTGGTCGTGGGCGTGGAAGGGCTCGCGGTCGACGAGTCGTGCCCCGACAGGTAGCGCGTCGAAAGCCACCAGCTCGTCCCGCCGCTTCATCATCAGCTCCGCAGGATTCCGACCGCGGTCGCGGCAGAGGACGTGGCAGAGGGCGCGGTCGCGGCAGAGGCGATGGACGCGGACGAGGTGATGCGCGCGGTCGCGCTCCGGTCTACACGTCCAATATAGTCGGGCTGGGCCAGATTGCTCCGGCTCGCACTCCCTCCCGTGTACCCTCCAGTGCAGGTTCTGCCGCGACGAGTAGGAAGAGTTCGGCCGTGTCGTCCATGTCCCTTGCGCCGAGCAGTTCCTTCGACGCACCTACAAGTTCGGCTGTTGAAATTTCTGTTGCCGGCTCGCAGACCGGTACGCAGCAATCGCAGACGCGCGAACCGCCTCCAACACTTACCTTTAGGGAACACGTGGAGATTGATGAGTTTAGTGACGATGATCAGGCAGACGGATCGTTTTTGGGCCGTAATTTGGATATCGCACCGTACGCGGGACATGTTACCGAAGACGGCTTGTTGCTGCCAGTTTCACTGCCCGGATTACGTGATTTACCAGCGCACTATGATGCTGTTAAATTGGAAGATACAGTTTCCGCTATGAAATCCGTCGCATTGGCTGCTAAGGATGAGCCGATGGAGGTTGAACCGCAGCATGGTCTCACGCCAGGTGCTTTGTCGTCAGATATGTTTCCAAAATCTAGTGTTGCACACGCCATTCTGGCTTCTGATTCTTCGTTGGCTTTCATGCAGCTCCCAGGCTTACTCGCTATGATGGAGAAATCGGATGCTCCACTGATGAGTAATGAAGACGGTGAAAAAGAAACAAGACTTGAAAGTTCGGTGGCCGCCGCTGTTGCTGCTGCAGATAAGATGCGCGGTCTAGGAGTTGATTTGCGTCGTGTGGGTAATGACGACGAGGCACGTCCCATCGGTAGGCTCAAGTTCTTCCGAAGTGGCCGGGTACAGATTGTGATGCAATCGGGCGGATCCCTAGACTTAGAGTGGGGTATTACTCCGAAGACCTGCCAGCAGCTCGTGCTCATCGACCATGAGCGCAAGACGTGCGAAGAATTACAGAATACGGTCACAACTCGTCTTGTTGCAGTACCATCGCTCGCTGGGTTGTAACCCCTTCTGCAATATTGGTCTCTGTTGTGACAATTACTAATTCCTAACATGGTAACATGCAAGTGAACACAAATTTTGTTGTCAGAGCGGCAGGTACACGCGAATGAAACATTGACGTTCTGAGTACATCAAGTTCGAAATAATCCGAACACTTTACGAGAGAAGAGTGTAACGAAGCTATATACAAGTTTGCGATCGTGCCGCCATGAGAAAGTTTTCAAGTACATCCCATCCCGGTACTAGAGCGACTCAATTTAATTACATCTGACCATGTCCCATGCCGCCATGCCTCTTCAACAGCTGAAACTCGGCAAGGAGGGCAACATGATCGGAGCTCCACTGGGCATTTGGGATCCCATCGATGGAATCTGTTTCAGCCTCTTTCCCGAAAAGAAGGCGAATATCAGGTATTTCCATAACTGCTGTGGGTACAACACTATCCACCCCATACCATATGTAATCAAGAACCCCCACAAAATTGTGTGTATAGTTGGTAAAGGGAGGTTCCGAACCCGTCAATGAATATGCTGATCGCAAATGAAGATTATGTTGTAGGCGGCAAGAGGTAAGAACATTGTACATATCTTCAGGGACGTCTGGCTTAGACAATGAACAAGAGCCAGTAGAGATGAGCTCATATACAGAGCTAAGAGGTTCAGAATTGAAGTCACCACCCATGATGATTGGCACATCCGATCCAAGCCTCCGACTTTGAATGAGTGCATCTAATTCCTGCATGAATGCATCAACCTGGAAAAGCTTCACATCTGTAAGTTCGGGGTCCCAGTACAGATGAGTATTGGCGACAACAAGGGTACCTGAGCCATCAAGAATGTCGAGAATCAAAACGAGTCCTACGTTTCCCTTTAGACATCGATTCAGAGTTCTGGACTCCTTCGTCCGTCCATGAGCGACTGCATTAAACTCGACGGTATGCTGTTCTCTCAGAGCAAACATATCCTTGCGGAAGAAAGTTGCACAACCATCAATTTTGCCTTTGCGACCCATTGACTCACGGGTCTTGGCTTTAAAACAACTTTCAAAGCCGAGCCGAGCAAAGTAGGGTTGGAAATGGTCTTCGTAGTGATCTGCTTGCATTTCTTGGATACATAAAATATCTGCGTCGAACAAAGCCATTTCGCGGAGCAAATTTCGCTTTCGATACGTCCACGCGAGCGCCCAGGAGGGACAGTGGGGATAAGCTTGGCTGTTGGCATAGATCTCTGATAGGATGTTGTACGTGACGACGCGAAAAGTGCCCGGACGCCTCGTTTTGGCGCTGTACAGCTCGCCCGTTGCCAGACTGAGCATACGTCGCTCTGGCGGTGGTTCTGGAATTCTACGCACAGCCATGGAACGGACCGAGAGTGGGGGCCCAACTTCTACACGACCATCGGAGTGCCTTTGAACGTAGCGGCAGACAAGTTCGAGTACATGACCAACGTCATCTGGAGTCGGTGCGTAATTTCGAATGAACGCCACTTCGGACACTTTGATGGGGTTCTGAAGCGGGTCTTGGAAAACATCGTCTGAGCGTCCTGGGACGTGATGGCATTTTACAGCTTCTACTTTGTCGTCCTCTGACATCGTGGCATAGTCGTCCTTGGGTGGAAATGTGGTAGATAGGGTATGCGCATAGGATCGGAGAGACTCCCACATTTGCTGCATGCATGGAATGGAGCAGAAGAAGGACTTGCTAATGGCGGTATCGAATTGGTCAGGAGGGAGGGTAAACTTGGCGGCGATCTTGAGCAAGGGAGCAAATTGATGTGCAGCGGGTTTGAAACACGAATGACGGGAGCAACTGTAGGTGGCGGCGCATCGATTCCAACGATACTGGACGGAAAGTGCTCCGCGCGTTTTAGCTTCAATGGCTTCTGCCGATTTGACTTCGCCCGAGGCGGTGCGGATGACCACATAGGGGAGGAGGTCGCAGCCCTCCACTGGGGTCTGGGTATAGAGAAACTCGACGCGTTGGAGGGAGGGAGTGCCAATAGTGAGGTCTGTGGTTGTAGGGGATTGGGGCGATCCCCCGTTGGTTGGCTGGGCCTCCAGAGCGGAGGAAGTGCCCTCGGCTGCCACCATCGCAGAAGGCGATGCGGAGCTTTGGATGTTGGGCGGGCGTGGCTACCAACGGGGGTGAAAGTAGAAGCGAAGAAGAGATAGGTGGAGATAGGCGGGAAAGGGCGTTGGGGAGAACGGCGTCTGGACAGCCGAGTTCATGTGTGCAAAGATGGTTTGCAAATCGTGTTCGCACCGCAGCTTCGTGGCAGTGTCTACCAAGCACAGTCATACGATTTTGAGAAAATCTAACAACTCTCAATTTCTCATTTATTGTCAATTTACGTTAAACGGGTGTTTTTCGGTTTAAACTGCAGGAATTGGCTGCGACGCGCCCCACAGCGCATTGCCGTACCTTGCCTAGTCTAGACCGTCTACCAGCCCGCCCACATTCACTCACTCGCTACGCCAGCTCGTAGATCACCTTGTCCATCCGCTCAGGTGCCGAATCTACACGAATTCGCACATCAATAGTTCCGAGCACTTTGAAGCACTCTCCGCTCGCAATCCGCATCGTTCCACCGCTTTCATCCACAACCGGCCGCTTATCTTCTTCGATATGTACAACTCCTTCCACTCCATACTTTGGAACCAGAACCACCAATCCATTACCTAGGATACGAATAATTCGTGCCGACTCACGCAGCTTCTCCCCTTCCTTCTTGAACAGTAGCACCGTATGCAGCAGAGTAGAAGCACGAGACGCATATTGTGCGCATCGATGCCTCTGATTGATCGCCTCGGCAAATTGATTCATGTGCTGCGAATCCTGCAGCGACATCGGCAAAGAAGCAAACCCTAGACATGCTGACAGCAGTCGGTGTACCAACACATCCGCATAACGCCGGATCGGTGACGTGAAATGAGTATACACAGGCGCCGCAAGTCCGTAGTGAAGGTACTCCGGATCTGATACCTCTCCAGACGAAAAATATACCGCTTGCGTCATCGATCGAGTTGCGATAATTCGCAGCAATGTTCCCAAATAGTTGTCGCCACTCGCCTTAGCCTTGCTGTCCACTTCCGCTAATGACTCATTCAGCTTCTTACTGTTTGACACATCCACATTGTAGCCAGCACTGTTCGCCGCACGAATCAGCGGCTCAAACATCTCCTCTGATGGTTTCGGATGCCGACGCAGCATGGAGCATTGTGGAAAATGCTTCAGAGTCTTCTCAGCCACTACAACGTTAGCAAACAGCATAAACTCTTCAACCATTCGATTTGTCTCTCGGATTTCATACAACGCTACGTCTGTAATTTCATCCCTCGCTTCAGATATCTTAAACTTCACCTCAGGTGAAGCCAATACCAGCGCACCATTCGTCATCCTCCTCTCCCGAAGCTTCCTTGCAATCTCTGCCAATCCCAATAGTCCCTCTGTCACTTTGTCATCGACGCTTTTTCCAGCCGATAGTCTTTTCCGCGCATCATCGATACGATTTTGTGCCATTTCGTAAGTCAGCGCGGCATTCGACTTGATTACTGACCTTCCAAATTGCACATCTTTCACAATCCCTTCATTGTCCATTCGGCATAGAACAGAAAAAGCCAGTCTCTCTTCACCACCTCGAAGGGAGCAAAAGTTTCCAGAGAGCAATGAGGGCAGCATCTCAATTCTTCTATCTACTAAATACACTGTGCAGCCCCTTTCTGCAGCCTCCTTATCTAGCACACAATCATGAGCCACGAAAGCAGTAACATCAGCGATATGAACTCCCACTTCCACTTCATTATCACCAATCCTCCTGAAATGCAATGCATCATCAATATCCGTACATCCCGGCGGGTCCACACTGCAAATCGGAACATCTCGAAGATCCCATCGCGTCTTGATATGTTCCTCAGTAACTTTCCAGGATTCATCGGGAAGACAGGCCATTGCGGCGTCAGAGAACTTTCTGGTTGGAATACTATTTTCAATGAGGATAACCTCCGTTTCTGCCTCCTTGTCACCTCCAGCGCCGATTTCCCGAATAATGTGACCCACTGGATGCAGTGAGTTTCGATCCCACTTATCGATAATGAGAAGTACGCGTCTCCCAATCAGTTCTTTCACACGCCGAGAACGTACACGTATCTTCGGAACATTGCGGTTAATTGGAACAAAGAGTGCACTGTCACCACCCCTGTAACTCTGTTCTGAAATTGTACCACAGTACGGCCTCCAGCTACGTTGGGCGATAGCAACTACTTTCCCAGTTGGTGAAGGTGCTCGTTTCTTCATTGCAGCATTCCCCTGCTTAGTCTTGGACTTTACCCCTTCGGAAACTCCCACATCTTCGTCGTCACTCTCAACATCTGCAGCATCTTGGTCAATCGCCAAGTTAGATGGTATTCTCCATTCAGACTTGGGCAAAAGCTCAATGATTACGACATCTCCATCGATGGAGCGATTCTGATTCTCCCTGCCTACAATCAACACCTGCGAACGTTTTGACTTATTTTTTGGGTCCAAGCACACAGTAACAGATGCTTCAGTTACATCGTATAGGCTGGGGTGGTACGTACCCTGAAAATACCGCCCTGCTTTCACACCAGCTCTTGCTTTCCGGGAAGGTAGGTAGTCTGGATAGATTGCTCTTGGTCTCTTTGGTTGCGCCTGGTCAGCATCATTTGCTTGCTGTTCATCTATATCCATTTCATCGGGCTCAGCATCATGTGCGGCATATAAATCCAACAGTTCGTCATGGTCTGCGACAATTGAACTACAGGTAACAAATGGAATATTCTCTGCGGCATATGCCTTTCCAAGAGAATCTGTGAGAACAACCGGTTTTGTGTGCTTAGCTTCCCAATGCGAACTGAGAAATCGTACAGTAGAAACAATCAAGCGCCGTTCATATGCTTCTTCCGACTCCCCTGATTGAGCCCGATGAACATACGTGTGTTTGCAATTCTCATTGGAGAAAATTGCTGCACGCTTTCCGTTTTGAGAAGTGGTCAAAAGTTCTCCAATTCTCTCGTATGCCTCAGCAGACTTGGATCTAACCGTTCGAAGAGTGCTCTGAAGGAAAAGGACATCAGAAAATTGAGGGTGAACTTTGCATATGAGGTCAAGCTGCCGCAATACTGCGGCAGAATCTGGAATCAAGACTGTCGATCCGGAGCGAACTCGGCCTTTTGCCTTGCCATAGCTCTCATTCTACGCACAGAATCATAAAGCAAATGTGAAAGAAATGTTAGTAATGAATTGGAAAGAGTTCATCAGGCTGCTAAAGGAAAAAATATGCGGCATATAAGCTGTCAACGAACACAACAATTGTTACATGGTTCTGCACCACAGGCAAGATCATCACGAAGATAATGTTCTCTGGCGACAACTTGAACATTGCCTCTGCGCGATTTGCGCACAAAAACCTTGCCGCGAACAGACATAATGAGTGAGGGTGCAAAAACTACAAGCTCAGAATTGATACCCCCACTGCTTCGCTAGTCGGCAAGCTGAGAAGGAACGGGTTAACCGCCGAGGTGGCGCTGGCACTCTAATGATTTAGTAATTGGGTAAATGTTTGCGGATCTATTACAACTCGGAATTTCTGGAGTAATAGGGCCACAGGACCATAAGGGCCTATGTTCAGGACGGCCTAAGGGCCGAGGGCCAAATATTTACGCAAAGTTTTTGAGACCAAGTGTGGAAATCGCCAAAGTGAAAACAGATTTTGCCGGCTCCCTCACTACCTATATTATATCCAACGACTTAGAAACGTCGCAAATTGAATCGCTTGGCATCGGCTGCAGGAGGTTCTACCATCTCGGTTTCAACTGCGCCCGTCCTGCTCAATGCCCATTCGATATCATCGGCTGTAGGCGTTGATGAGCCAAATGAGCCGAGTCCAACAAACTGCTTTAGCACTTTTCCACCCTTATACACAAGTACTGTTGGACATTTGCTATCAGGATAATTTCTTATAGCATCAGTTGCTTTGGTCTTGAGAAACTTGGTCGTTTTGAATTTGTTCGATAATTCTAGTAATCTTGCGTCCATCAGCTTGCACGCCTCAACTGTCTTCTGGAACTACCAATCCAGAAGTAAACGATAACAATGGCGTTAGCTTAAAACACGTATTCCAGCCTTTCGCAATTGTACACTTTTTGTTAGATATGAATGTCACGTACCAGATGAATTACCACATATACATCTTCTCCAGCTTCAGTCACCTCCGCTTTCCAGTCATTAGCAGCTATGTACGAGACACCGGGTCCGAATTTCTTTTTCATCATCTCCTGGCGCATTTGCTCCATCCGCTTTTCCCGGTAGCTCTGTAGAAGACGTTCCTCATCGGAATCTGCTTCGTCCAATTCCTCGTCTAATTGGTCTACCGTTTTCCTTTCATGCGGATCATACCTCTCTACTGTTTCCTGAACCAACTCTTTGAGCGCTTCTTCCGCTTCCTCCTCTGGCGTCTTTTCTGGGATAATTCCCTTAGACTTGAGAATGTCATCCCATTCTGTAGATTGTTTCGGAGCTCCTGTTCCAAGGGTTGCCATATTCTCGTTCTATATATGATAGGAAGAATTTGAACACAAAGATTGCTCGAAGATAAGACACTGGGGCGACTGGACAGATTCGACCTGTTGTTGAATGAGGGGTTGAGAGAACGGCAAACTGGCTCTACTTTCGGGGTTCTATCAGAGGTAGATGTAAGCGATTTACATAGCACGATGTTTTGGTAAAAGCATTCGAAAATTGTTTTCCATTGTAATTAATATTTCAATTGCGAGTGTGCGATAATTGCATCGTATTGGACCGCCGTCGATGACGCCGATCGCTCTATCATACAATTTCGCAGGATGATTTTCACCTGTTACCCAATCTGCACCCCTTCTGTTCCGCCGTCCACATTCAAGCGATTCCTTCAACTCGCGAGCGTCGACCCTGTTTGTTAGTCAACATGGCAGATTCGAAGACGTGCACAATCCGCACAAGGAAGTTCCTTACAAATCGTCTCCTTGCCCGCAAGCAATTTGTAAGTATACGCCCTCTGTTCCCCGCGTGTTTCATCCATTTGATCGATTCGCCAGCGTCAACTCTCTCGCTTCTCTTTGCTTTTCACCGAATAGCATCATCGAGATCAACAACGGCTAATCAATGCGAATGCGGCGTTGCAGCATGAAATTGAATTCTGACTGTTCCCATCCCCTCATAATACGCGCAGGTCATCGATGTCTTGCACCCCGGACGCGCCAATGTGCCCAAGGCAGAGCTGACCGAAAAGCTCACCAAAATGTACAAAGTGTCCGATCCGGCCACAATTTTCCTGTTTGGCTTTTCCACTCAGTTTGGAGGTGGTAAGAGCACAGGCTTTGGGTTAATCTATGATAGTCTCTCTGCCGCGAAGCAGTTCGAGCCCACGTACCGTCTCCGTCGAGCTGGAATGGCCGAACCACCAACCGGCTCTCGTAAGCAAAGGAGAGAGAGAAAGAATCGTTCGCTTAAGCTGCGCGGTGTTGCGAAAGCCAAATCCCTGGGTAAGAAGTAGAGGATGTCTCTTCATTCAAAAGTTGCCCTGTCTGCTTTTTCTGTGCGTGTGCGAACACTTCCTCGGCTTCGTTGTTGCATGAAGATGTTTCTGCTTTATGCGAATTGGGTCGATTCAATTGGAGCACATCGCAACATGATAGCAGTCGTAAGAGGTGGTTATCGGTCTCCGGAGCCTGCTGTACAGTGATTACTGGCCAGACGCATAGTAAACTTGGAGTGTTGTGGCAATCTATTAGTATAGACTGGTCTGATTTATTGCTCTTCATCTGATGATGCTACCTCTAATTGGTCCCCTCCGGATGCTAGGTTCCCACTCTTCTGTAGCTTCAGTCTTGCCATATCTAGAATGGCCCTTTGCGTTCGACGGTCAAGTCTTTCAAGTTTTGTAGAAAGACTCCTCTTGATATCCCAATTCCCCTTCTTCGGGATCATATTATCTACATCTAGGGACGCTTCTGAAAATCGTTTGTTCGACGCTGCAATGGATGCCTCCTGTGCATCAATAACTTTTTGTATGATGTCGTCGGCGCTAGTTGTTTCCTCACAGTCTGGCAGAAATCAATTCAAAACCCGATGGAATCACCGGTAAACAGTGGCAAGAGGTTAGAGGTCAACTTAGTTTGTTCAAGAAGTACTCTAGACTGTGGCATCGCAGTTTGTAACTCACATTTTTGAAGCTCTTCAGAGCGCGGATTGTAATTCTGAAATCTCAGTTGCATTAATGCTCCGTCTAGACTGTTTTCTTTGGTTTGCTTCTCATTCATTTTGATGGTAATCAGCACACTGTTGGCCATCGATGAAACACTCAAGGGATCACTGATATCAGCTTTTCGAGGTTCCTTGTCCAATAAAATCTTCCTGAGTTTCCAGTAGTACGAACATGCCACAAATAGTGATCCGCGCCGGCAGGGGCGAAGATTTTGTAAATTCTCAAGTTAGAATTCAAACGGGTTGGACTTTATTCCCCCATAGGCACAGATCAACGAAAGCCTCTAGAAGACAATCGTTCCCGACTTTTTGTGCTGACGCAAGCTCGCGAACAATCTACACACATTGCAATCTGTCTGCCTTTAAGTTTGCTGCTTGTACTTGCGTCTTCGAATTTGCAGTAGCTCATTCACATCCCTCGAACGTCCTATTTAACTCTTAAACTACTGTGTCGGTGCCACTGCAATTACATATCGGGTCAAAATGGGGCTGATGTCAATCCTACGCAAGGTCAAAGAGAAGGAGCGAGAAATGAGGATTCTAATTCTAGGCCTAGACAATGCTGGCAAAACTACTATAGTCAAGAATCTAAAAGGAGAAGACGTCCATTCGGTATCCCCTACATTGGGTTTCGACATTAGCACAATGGAATTTGGTGACTATCGTTTGAACTTGTGGGATGTAGGTGGTCAACAGACCATTCGCACGTACTGGAGAAATTATTTTGAGCAAACGGATGGAATCATTTGGGTAGTAGATTCTGCCGATGTGCGACGTCTTAATGACTGCAGGGAGGAATTGGAAGGACTGCTAATGGAAGAAAGACTTGCTGGCGCTTCCCTTTTGGTCTTGGCGAATAAGCAGGATCTCGCTGGTGCACTTGCTACTGAAGACATCATCGGACAACTAGCTCTTAATGATTTAATCGGGAAAAAAAGACACTGGCAAGTGTTTCCATGTTCAGCTTTTGCTGATGGTGGTGATACAAATACGAAACATGCGTTGTCAGAAAGTTTGAACTGGTTGGTAAGTGATATTGCATCGCGAGTTTTTCTGGCAGAATAACTTTTCTTTCAACTCTTCGATTGCTGCAATACCATTGTATTGACTCAGGACTTGAGCTTTGCAAGGCATATGCGTTACTCAACGAGTTCATCTAGTTTACATCTTACACATCTAATTAGAATGTTGCGAGTATTCTGATTGCTGATTCGCTTTGCAACACCCATGAAGGGTGAGCAACCCAACTGAATCACATCAGAATATGGTTGTCATGATACACCTGCCGTTACGGCATACTTTTGTGGGATCTCAAACGTTGTAGCTCGAATCTCCTGGGACGCAGTACAAGATATCAATTCACAAGCTCAAGTTCATGCTTTGGAATTAATTTGCAGTTACAACGGTGGTTGCCTCAATTGCTTATTGATTCACCGATTTGATCTGTGGAAAGACCTAAACTGTTTGGAGTATTTCCTGCATCTCTTCGGATTGGTTGACCATCCAGAGTTCGAATATCTTCTGCACTAGGAAGACACGACGCGAAAAGCATGTCCTGACCATCAAATAATGAATAAACACGTGAATGTCTGGCAAACAGAGATAACGTTGGAAAGACATCAAGGTTGCCTACAAACTGATAGTCTACGCTTCCCTTGGCCTTCCCATCGACAGAAAATTGGATGCAAATGTCTCTCACAGCTTTGGCACCAGAATCTTCACCTACAGGCGTGTTGATTGATACGAGACAACCGACAGTACACCCCGATTCAAGTTCTTCACCAAACTCGCGCCATGTTTCCTTGCCATCAACAGTCTGTATCAAATTACCGGACGATGAAAACCCAACGGAGTTTGGACGTGTGCCACAGAGACAATTGAGAGGTAATTCTTGAGTACTGAGACCAATACAAACGCCGCCACCTGATGCCTTTCGGTATACGAAAAACTCGTAATATATACGATGGGGAATGTGACGAAGAGGAAGAACGCTGCGGACAGTTTTGTATAGACCACGCTCCTGAATTCTGATAGCACAGTGATTGGTGTCTGTTAGCTGAATACCTTGATGACATTCATTTGGGTTGAAACCGAGCACCGGAGATGATAGTCGTGCGCGAACGGAATATGCGAGTTGGGTGGGGTCGCTAGAAAGGGCGCTTGCTCTGTAAGGGGCAGTGTGAGGAAGGGAACCAGCTTGGTCGTTCAAAGTTGCGGCGTACGCGGCGTCTTCCACAATTGGAACATTGGGGTCGTATCCAGCACGAGCATTTTCATCACCAATAATTTCGAAAGATGATGCGCGGGATATTGTGCCATCGGAAGGTTGGTTATCGATTAAATGTCGACTCGGAGGCAGATTGTTCACGTTGACTACGGTGACATCAAATGGACGATCAGAAATGTCGGTGTGCATGTAGGTCTTACGAAAGGGAACAGATTTGGTGTGTTGGCGCTCGACGTATTTGTACGCGACGCCAATATTTCTCTGAAAGTTTTTGATAGTCTGCGGGGTCATGATGCCTGCGTCAATTTTCATGACCGGACTGTTCTTATCGAATGATTCCGAAGGGGTAGTGGAGAAGAAGCTGGAGCAGAAGCATGTAAGATCTCCACAGGCTTCAACAGTGACGGAGAGCACGTTGTTAATGATGCCACGTTCGTCAAAGGTAATAGGTTGATCTGGAGCATGTCTCCACACGTTATCAATGATAACTAGACAACAAGCAAGGGAAGGGTACATGTCAGCATTGAGAGGAAGGAAAGGTGTGCAATGTCTTCAAAGAAAGGACGCACATTTGTACTGGTAGTCTCCAGGCGGCAATGCTTTGGATAAAACCCACACGGTGCCATCCGCACTAGTCATTTCGGACATAGCAATAGTGGTTTCCCAGTTGGAAAAGGTACCAGTGACGAATGCGGAGTTTGCCGGATATGACCACATAAAGGTAACATCAGTGACGAGTTCAAACGAGGAACGACTGGACGCATGGCTTCTCTCTGCCTGAGCTCTGTCAATGTAACGATGCGAGACCGACCATATGCCAGGGGTCACGGGGGTCGAAACGCTTTCCCTGGTGGCCTCGAGCGCCATCGAGGCGGTAGTTTGGTGCGACGGAAGTTCAGGGTTGGTAGGGAGGAGAGGACGTGCGGGCGCGAAATTGGGGGGATGTTAGGTGTGTTTTCAGCGCTGAGTGGTAAGTAAGAATGAGTAAAGATGAGTCGTGCAGCGCACATGTTTCAAGACGCATTGATTATGTTGTATAATAATGTTATTATTTTAAATGGTGAATTCAACCTGTCGTTTCCTTTGTCGCCCGACGCTGATCCAATAGACAATGTACATGACTTGCCATCTCCTACGTAACCCAATCTACCCTTACCCGCACCGACACGACCATCCCAACGATCATGATGACATCAGATGCTACGAGCAGGTGCTCACACAAAGTCCAGCAACATGTCACCCAGCCAAACGGGATTTCACAGATAGGATCATAGATCCAATCCAACCTCACCGACAAAAACGAAAATATTTCAAAAATGATGAAACGTGGCCACTATTGGCAGGAGATTGCATACCACTCGTCCTGACGAGCTCAAATACTGATCCTCTGTGCTCGCTTTAACGGCCGGTGACACGGTATGAGAAAACCACGACTCGACCGCACTGCGCGCCGTTCCATCCAACATCTGCTATCTACATCCACTGCTCTAATAATCTCGCTACCCCATCGCGAGAACATCCGACCATCTGCACCGCTTCCAATTGCACCTCCACCATGAACGCTTTCGTCGCACCCGCCATCGCAGGCGTCTCATCAGCCCGTCTCTCCTCGTCCACCTGTTCCTTCGCCGCTGCCCCGCTTCGAGCAGCCCCGCGCCCAGCGCGCTCGCACCGCATTCGCGCATGCCTGCCAGAGGAAGACGACTCCGTTGCTGAGAAAGCAAAGCTCTTCGTCGGGAACCTCTCCTGGGACACCACCGACGGCTCATTGAAGGACGCCTTTTCCACCTACGGCACCGTTGTGGACTCCCGTGTCGTCTGTGATCGATTCACTGGAAAGTCTCGCGGCTTTGGCTTCATCGAGTACGATCAGGCTTCGTGCGCTGAAGAAGCGCTCATCGGCATGAATGGCTGTGAAATCGATGGAAGAAACGTCCGTGTGGATCGTGCCAACCGCCGCAGCTCCCCCAAGCCCCGTCGTAATGATGACTATTAGTTTGCTTCTGTCGCTCTATTCTGGCAGCGGTTTGGCAGCCACTTCTTGAATGTGCAAGACTTTTCGCTGTGCCTAACTAACAAACATTGCGGTGTACATTACTTGTTTTATCTCATTGAGAAGAGGTAAAATGCATGCGTGTGTGCACTTGTCTGTTTTAGTCCATTACTTCTATTGACATCATCAGTCTTGAATTGTTAATCGCGTGCTGTTCTCATAAACGTGTTTATGTTAGCGGGTTTTGAAGGAATAAATGTCTTGAATTTCGTTTCATTCTTCCTCACATGAAGATCTGTCCGCTTCTATACATTATTATACTCTGCCCAATTACTTGCAAGCTCAACATATTTACATTTCACTTTAGCTTGTTATTGTTTTGCCAGCCGCATCATCCAGTCCACCTAAAACTCACACGATGCCCTCTTCCCTCTCGTTACCACTTTCAACTTGTGTACCCTCTACAATTTGGTCCTTCTCTTGTACTGTTTCTCTTTCTCGTAAATCATCGTCACGCCCCTCGTAGTCATCCGATCGAACCATCCTATAATGTCGGCCACCTTCCTCCTGCTCATCCTCCTCATTGAATGGCTGAAACTTGGACTGAGTACGAGGCGATACCAGAGGATTTTCATCCGATACAATATCATATATTACATCAGCCGCATTCAGAGACTTGGCATCATCGCGCGGACACAGCATGGCCACCCCTATAAGAACACAAACAAAGCCAACAGCATAGGCACCATATTCCTTCTTCCCAAAGCCGATAAACTCTTCGTAGTATATGCCACCCGCAATGGTACTAAATAGAATCCAGCAGATCTGCATCATGGGAATAAGGTAAACGGCATCAAACAGTCGCAATCCATGATTCAATCTTGTCACCCAATAGGTTGCAGCAGCAATGAATCCAAGAATGATAAAGTAAGTCTGGTACGACAGAAGCGGGTTGGAATATGCAGGATTTGGATGCAATGCCTGGATCAACAACATGGACAGCGATTTGGCCAATACAACAGCTTGTGTACCAAACAGAGCCGACTTGATTGAGAAAAAAATAGCAAGCACCTGACGTTCTCGAATTGTCGCCTTTGAAATGTCAAAACGTCCCAAACCCCGATCGCGCATAATTCGTTGCTTCATAGAGGAATAGGCAATCGAAACAGCGCATAGAAGGAATCCTGCACCCAGTAGATAGCAAACATACTCCGACCTACCATAAAGGGCAGCCAATTCTTCCGGGCGATAATTTTTGGTACCATGTGCACCAAATATTACTATAAACACACATCCACATATGATGAGCGCCACACCTGCATAAGCATACTTTTCGATCTTTTCACGAAGGATGAAACGGGAGAAGAAGACCTGCGAGAGAAACTGTACAGAGCCGAGACCAGAGAGTAACGATTGAGCTGCAAATTTAAATGCACCAAAGGACATTGCTGTTCCCAATGCAAACATCGAAAATCCGCCTGTCCACATAGGAAGGCGAGAAAGTCGGGGCCTTTCATCCGGCGGCAGCAGAAGACGACGATTGATTGCAAGTTTCATTATATTGGTACCCATATTGTTGAGCTGCAATTCAAAACGCAATGGATGTGTTAGATGCATATATGAAAGCAGCAAAGGGAAAATAGAGTTGCCAACGTACAATGCTGCATAGTGATACAGTTTGAAGGCGTGCATGGTGCAGAAGACGCATTGGTCGAAATCGTGGTGTCAGCGGGACAGTCGAAAATTTTGTTGCATGGGGTACGTACGCAACTTACCTTCCAAAGATGGCGAGCACAATGCCTGGCCACCAGCTTGCTACTTTCCATCCCAGGCTGGAAAAAAGGTTGATGTGCTGAAACATGTTGACAACACGTTCTGTGTTGCGGAACGCGTTTACAAGCTGGTAAACAAGAATTCAAAGGATTTCGTGCTGGGATACGCAAATATCAGAGGTCAAGCGAGGTAGTGCTGAATTACGGACGAAGAAGAAAGGGCTTCAACGGGTATGTTAGTCTAGAAGGAGCAACGCTTACCAAAAGCAATCCAGTGAATGTCCTTCGCTATGGATAAGACGCATAGTGCCACAGTATCACATGGCAAATTTTTGCATTATACTCTAGAACTGAGAATTGACAGTAAAGTTGTCCAAAATTGCTATTTCAAAAATAAATTTATCCACCTTCATTTTCATTGGTTGTTTAGATGGTTCAAAGCATTCTTGTTGGCACACTTGGCACCTTTACGAGAAGAGCCAGCGTGCACAACAAGGTTGATCACAACTCGGCTTGCAACCTTTGATGCCAGTCACCATTTTGTGCTCACTCGGCCTTACAATGAAGCTCTATACATTCATCCCCGTTACAACAACATGCGTTCATTTGAATTGCAAACAAACAACAGAAAATACTTCTCACCAACCTCCTGCGACAATTCGCCCAATTTGCTCGAGACGACAAGCCATTTCCCTACTGGCGCTCTCAGTTCTCTCCACAGCCAACTTTGCACCTGCGCGCACGCTGGCTGAAGACGCGCAGGACAACGAGTACATAAAGCTGCCATGTACTGAATTTGATTGTCGTCCAGTCGAGGTGCACGACTACCGCATTGGCACCGGCGCGCAGCCGCAAAACGGGTCCAAGGTTGTGCTGAAATGGACGGGGCGACTCGCCGACCGATACGGATGGCCCATTCAGAAAGAGGATGCAGATGAGGTATCGTTCGTCATCGGTAAGGACAGATTGATTGAGGGCTTCGAACAGGGTTTGATGGGAATGAGAGAAGGTGGGAAAAGAAGAATGTTAATCCCTGCCGAGAAGGGGTATCAAGACGAGAAGAGCCAACCTTTACCGGCTAATTTCGGCGACAGACGGCGTTTGTTTGCCACCGTGCTCAACCCGCGTCGGTTTAAACGCGCCGGTGATTTGGTCATAGACGTACAATTGCTCAAGGTGAGATCTACAACATGAGCGAATCACGCGTATATTATTATAAAATCTTGGCGCATAATTTCCAACGTCCAATCGCCAGTCTCCGTTCCGATATCTTTACCCTCTTCAATACCAGACTTGACCAACTCAAATCCATGCATGAATGACGTCTCCATATCGCCCGTGTCCGTCATGTATGCATCCGCTTTGTTTCCAATTGCCAAAACATCCGCTCAAACCCCCCCTCTAACATCCCACGTCCAACCGGGATGGCGTCTCGCCGCGGCCGGCAGTATCGCCGGCATGATGACAAACACTTTACTCCATCCGCTCGACACCGTCAAAACAGTCCGACAGGCAGATCCTAACAATTTCCGCGGCGTCACCGCCACCATTCTAGCCATTCTTCGCACACGCGGCCCATTCGCCCTCTATGCGGGCATAATCCCCGCGCTGTTCGGCAGCGCATTGTCATCAGGGCTCTATTTCGGCGCGTATGAATTCATGAAGAGACGCGTCGCAGTCGTATTTCCCGATGCTTTTCAAAAGAGAAACACCAGAGTCCCCTTGACAGCGTTTTCCGCCGCTTGCGGTAATCTCACCTCCTCCGTCTTATTCGTCCCGAAGGAGGTCGTGAAACAGCGCATGCAATCCGGCGTCGACTCTGGCCGCTTTGTCGGTGCCGTGCTGGGCGTCGTGCGAACGTCGGGCATGGGTGGCTTTTATCGCGGATATAAGGCGACGCTATTGCGTAATATTCCATCGACTATGCTGCGCTTTGCTATTTACGAAGAAGCGAAGGATGTGCTTTTGCGTCTCAAGGCTATGAGAGGCAGTCACGCGTCCATGCTGTCGTCTACAGAGTTTGTTCTCGCTGGATCTGTGGCTGGATCGATTTCAAGCGCTTTGACGACACCGATGGACGTCGTGAAGACAAGGTTTGCGACTGGTAAGATCAAGGCTGGGACGAAGATTCCAGTAGCTTTCGGGGATATTCTGCGTAATGACGGGGTTGCCGGCCTGTTCGTAGGCATCAGACCACGTGTTGTGTGGTCGGGTCTGTATGCCGCTATTGGTTTCACGACGTATGAACTGTGTAAAGCGTGGATGTTGAAGGAACGGCAAGTAAAATTGGCAGCACGTAGCAATCGAACACAGACTGCAGTGCCACTGAAATGAAGGCGTCAAAACTTTATAAAAGCATGTACCGCTTAGTTTAGTCAACGATGGTGAATAACCCTTAACAATGTGCAGTTGTTTTCTTTGTACTAACTTTGACTAGCGTATAGTCATGTAAATATACTAGTTCTTGTCGATGCAGCAAGAAAGCCATTCTACTGGCTAGTTAGAAAAGGATCGTCACGAAGCTTTGTGGCCTGTGGCATATCGAGACCGGCTTTTGCGACGGTGATGTCATTGTTAATGTGAAAGACAAGGTCTTGAAGAGAATCAAATTTCCACTCCGGTCTGAGGTAGGCAATGATACAAAGACGCATCTCCTCACCGTAAAAGTCATCGTCATATTGTTCCATTAGATGAGCTTCCAACACTCGTTCCTTAACATCATCAAAGGTAATGTTCCAGCCGAGGTTTGCCACCATCTTCACAACGCGATTTCCATACTTTGGGACAACACCATAGCCGAAATAAACGCCGTCTCTACCCGCTTCAGAGACCGAATCGAGTAGTGTACCAGGTAAATTTGCTGTCGGACATCCGAGATCTCTACTGCCGCGTCCAAATCCCATCTGCACTTTTCCTTTGACAGTGATTGGCTTGGGCAGCCAGTCAATCTCCTCCACGGATGACAATCTTTGCGTCATGATGTGTCGCGTAGTGGAGGATGTTCGATGGTGTTCTAGCCGAGTTTTGGCATTGCTGCCGAGCGTGAGCGGGGAAGGCGCTCTAGGGGTGAGTGGGGTGAATTGCGACGGGGAAAAAGCTGCAGATCTCATGATGTTGTGTTGAATTGAATTGCAGATTGTAATGTGCTGAATTTTGAATCTTGTTGGCGCCAAAGGCTCTGAAGGCAAGTCGGAACGTAACCGCAGATAGTGGTTATCACTTCAGACGGAGGTGAAATTGTGCTCGATTGTCGGAGATGCACGAATGCAGGCCGTTTGTTAGACGGCCAGAAAATTTGGTCACGGTGGCAATAAACCTTGTGGTAGCGACGCGATTGGTTGCACAAGATGTTCTCGACGCTTCGCTGAGGCTTTCCCATGAAACGGGTAAATCAGTGGTGGACATGGAATCGAAAAAAATTCTTGCAAAATCTGATTGGTGCCCATGTCTCACCATCACATTGACGTGTAACAGCACGTCAGAGCTGTTAGCAATCATTTACCTTTTCCAACACAAACACATGTCCTTTGTTATCTCTCCCAATCCGAATCGACTCATCTAAATACGTAATGTCCAAATATCCCTCGGGGTCGAAAATCTGCAGCAACAACGGCTTGTTCGTTCCAAGTAATTTCTCAAACGCCACTGGCTCCAGACTTGATCCCGTTGTAGTAACCATCACACGAGTCGGCGACTCGACCTCATACGAAGCATTAATCGTAAAAGTACCCGACGTACCAGTCAGCACTTCAAAATGCACGATATTACGACTCTCCTTTCGATCAGCGTCTACGACTTGTAGAAACTCGCCCAAATTCACAAATCCTGACTTTGTAGACGTAGCAATTGCAAGCTTAACTCTCTTTCTACCCAGAATTTCCAGATTGGTGTACAGAAGCCGCCACGTCCCCGCGGCAGCAACCGCGTCGCGCTCCGTTGGATTCTTAATCGGACTTTGGCTCTCAACCTGTTGAATTATCTGCTCAAGCGTCTGACGACTCTCGTCCTCCATCCCGAAAATCCCCCGTTCTTCCCCAGCAAGGGCTTCAATTTCATTGCGCAAACGCACAGTACTTTCCGTGGTCGTGCAACATTGAACTCTGCCGCGTTGCGCGGATATCCTTGCAAACTTGCTGCAGATTACAGGCTTCTGCAACCAATGTCTGTTCAAGGTAACTGGGTGCGCGTGCAGGGAGAAACAAGGATGGGTCGCCATGCGAGATGCGCTTTCAGTGCGCTCCTGCTGACGGCAGTAGCCATCATGATTCTGTAACATATCGATAAAATTTGTGGCCAATTTTGTGAGCTCGCGCGGTACAGATCATTCGTTACTCGGATATGAATGAGAAGGTTAGTTCGCATGTACATACTACCGACTCGCCTTGGCGTGCATGCGCGTCTACGATCCCGAAATTAGCTCGCGATCGTTTCAACTCGACAGTGTATAGTAGTCGATCATTTGACTCTTCCATCTCTCTCCATTTTACGTTCTTCATAGCTGCAAACACGGGAAACGCTTTGTCGCTGTACTTGGGCATCTGTTAACAATGCAGAGAGATATTGTGTTAGAAGCAACAAACTAATTCGTTTTGTAATGGAACAAAACTTTCTTGTTGTAACGAACCTGCCGTAGCATTAAAGCACTCGTTTGACCGAGACCTTCAAGTATATGCAAGCGACTAGGCGGAGAGTTCAATAATGGCTGTCTGGACACTGCAGTTACTCGTTGTCCGATTACATTTTCAATGGCATGACTGATGAGTAGAAATGGCTCACGATGTGCAAGTAACTTTTTGATCTGAGCGTCTCCCAACACCTGCCTACCTAGTTGCTGAGCTTTCGTCATTCCCGCACTTCTCAATATATTGTTGTCTTCTGTGACGTGCTTCTTCGCCAGGTATCCGTGCCAGTCGATGGCTTGCAAATCGCGTCCGAATTAAAATTTGTGACGCCGAGACGATTTTAGCCTCTCCACATTAATTTCAGTAATCTCCCACAAGATTCATGTCCCAGTCTCAACACATCCAAATGTCGCTTTCCTTCGCCTTCACGACAAATATCCTCTATTTCAAACACACTAGCTTTCCTCGACCAAAAATCCAATCACAGTCTCTTCGACACCAATGTTCATCTTGTCTGATAGACTCCTTTGACAAAGCTGTGTCAAAAGGATACATCAAGGACTTTGGCAAAGTAATTCACCTAGACAACCACGGATATTTCCCTGCGCAAAATGCGTTACATCTCTCGGACAACAATATCTCACTGCTGAAACCTGTGACGAATGCAATACTACGCTCGGCGCGTCTCGACGCAACTTCAATCCGCAGCATTTTCGTCAGGGGATCTTTCGTGAGTGGAACGTTTCAGAATGACCGTTCCGACCTTGACCTCCTCATTATCTCAGACCGCATTCCATCAGAATCCAGTAAGCGAAGATTGCGTGCCGCCGCGTTGCAGGCATGTCAGGGTGTTTTGCGTGTCTGCGCTGTAGATTTTAGATATGTACAGACAAAGCGGCGAATGCTTGGTAGGAATGCATTGGATGTACTTCCGTCCGTTACTGCTCTTTTGCACGCATACTCCGTCCGACTCTACGGTGATGGACTGCATGCACTAGGAATTGCTGAACACAACGTGCGACCGGGTGATGACTTGGCTATTAATATTCGCTCCGATCAGCGTTTCTTCCTCCGCGCTTTCCAGTCCTCAGATGATTTTGGCACCAAATTGGCTGCACTTCAGTGGATTTGCAAACGTGGTCTACGAGCAGTCACAGACATTTGCAGTTTTGAAACGAAAATGCACAGTCGAGATATCGTACCTTGTTTCAAAATCGCCTCCAAGGCATATCCTCAATACAAATCGCTGTTCCTTTCTGCCCTACTAATTGCGTGTGCCACTGACTCAAATGGCTTTGTTGGGCTTTCAAAACAGTCATTTGAAACGGAAGGCATACAAATTGCACTGAATCTTGTCGAAGTTGTCGAAGAGCTTTCCCTGAAGAAAATGTTCGGAAACCTGGAGAATCTAAATTTGCAAACATACTCTGCCGTGAATCCGACCCAGCCTCATTTATTCTCTCCGACAAAACTATACCAATCTGTTGTGTCACAAATTGCAAACATCACATCGCTGCCCAAACAATATCGCAGTTCGCAAACTTTGTTCCGGTCTAGCGCTCTCCCCAAAATAGAGATAAACGCCCACCGTTTTGTCGAAGAACACGCTCCACTACCTCTCACGAAAACAGTGTACTCCAAAGCAGGGCTGTTACCATACCTTACAAAATCGAACAAGCCGAAAGTTTACCGACGAGTCCTGCAAGAACATTGGCCGGAGGCATTCAGTCAAGAAAGAATTCTGAACGAAATAGTCAGTACTCAAGCAAATGTCCAATGCCGGGTGTCTCCCATAAGCGAAGTTACGTTCTGTCGGGGCGATCATGCCTGGATTGAATCGAACATATTTTCGCCCCCGAGCGTTGTGAAGAATCTGTCTCCAGTCGAGGCATTGGAAAGAATGACACGAAACTGCTCTCTTCCTGCCATGTATTACACTCGTGGTGGGGATGAAGTCGTATATATGCAATCTGAGCTGGAAAGGAAGCTCTGTTTGTTTCGTTTAGAAGAGCGGGAACGAGTGGAAATTGCACAGGCGGAGAGAATTTGGATTTCTACAAATGGAACAGTATCTAGTCTACACTACGATGCTGCATATTCAGCTTTGTTGCAACGAAATGGTTCAAAGAGAATGCTATTCTTCGCACCAAACTGCCTTGAGTTTCTTGGCATATATCCGCTTGGACACCCTCTGCATCGAAGGTCGAGAGTGAATCTTGGCAACAAAGATTCGGTTGTGTTTAAAAAGTTTTGGAGTGATGCCGCTCCAGACGTCATCGAGGTAGTTTTACACGAAGGGGATTTGGTGACTTTCCCGCCATTCTGGACTCACTATACAGAGAGCATGACGTCCAGTGAGAGCGAGCTCTCCATATCGCATACAATTCGATATAGTTGATGCTTTTATCCAACATCGTTCAACTTATGACATTGCACTCCGTCAACCCCCAAGACATTTAGTATAATAGATTCGAAACACCCTATAACGGAACCATCATTCGCTACCACCTGAATCATCAGTCACAATCGATATCGTGACCCGATTGGGATCAGTAGGATCAAAAATCGAAATTCTCGCGTTGGGCTCATCCTTATTTAATTTATCAACTAGGCAGGATTCTTGCAAATAAGCTATCAGCAACCTGTACTGCGGTCTGTCTTCGTAGTTCAGCTAGAACAGAGACTGAATGGAAACCTCGATACGGGTAGACGTGATCGTTGTGATATTCTCACCCTCATTGATCGATTCAGACAGAACAGGTGTTGTGTATTAGAATAATTTATATTTTCGTCCGTTAATTCGACATAACTCGATGCCGGTTTATGGACATGGCAGAAGTAGAGCTTGGAAACGACATTTGCGATACTTGGAACACTGGCCTGTATGCGGATCGGGTAAAGAACTATAGTTCAAATGGTGTAGTACGAATTAGTGATTCAGATTCAAAATCAAGCACTAAATTAATTTTAATTTAGTCTATAATCTATGTAGCGCAGAGACCCATACAGAGGGGTATATGCTTACGGCACGGCTCGTAACTGTTCCTCAGGGCAACGCGCAAGCTGCATGCGACATCCGTTCTGATAGCTTTTCAAGTTTTTTGTGCTAATTCATGTTTCTGAAAAATATTTAGCATAAATCCCGATGGCCATGCTTCTAATTTAGTTCACGATGAGCCAATGGTCAGATCTAAGATCCATAAAACATTGATTTGTAGAAACCCAAATCCTAATCTGAACTTCAGACGCCGACCGCCGTTTGCAGTACTTGCGATTGCAATGCTCCCCTTGAAACCTTCAAATCTTCCGCTATTTAAACGAGGATCCGCCATCCTGAGTTATCTGGCTCAACATGCTTGGTCCTGGATTCCTTTGAAGTATTCAATTTCTTCAGGAGAGTGTTTCAGCCCTGTCTGAAGCTTGTTGATACCAGAGTCATCATTGCACAACAGAGGGACCACAGGCATAATGAGCACCGGGGTCATACAGCGTGGCAGTACATGTGTCTGTTAGACTGTTCTATCACGAATGCGACTCAAGTGCATCACTAAGCCGTCGTTCCTGTACAGGCGCATAGTTCAGATATAGATGTATATGTAGTATGTGCGGCAGTTGATCTCTTTCATGATGAGAAACTAAGGCAGCTTCTGCGGAAGACTGCGCCGAAGATGTGTTGGTTGTGTTCGCGTGCAGCCTTTCCATCCATAATGAGGACACATTATACTGGTAAGTTTCTGAGAAGAGCATCAACTGCTGCCATTAGGTGAAATGATAGTAGTTCCATCGTATACGGATGTAATTTGTGGTACGAATAATTGTGTAGTGCATTGCTATCTAGGTTGAAGTCTACCTGCGAACACTCTTGTGCGATCTCTTCACAGTCTAGATCCCTATTGTCGAAAGTTCTCAAGCGACGACTGGTAATTTCCTTCCTTTATGTGCATATCAGTGTGTCCGGCTGATGTAAAGTTTGTCACAAGTACCGCATACATAATTAAACCCCCAGAAGCATGTAAAGTTATTGGCTTCCCCCACGGAAGTCGTCAATTCTAAACGGACTACAAGCCGAAACGCAATCCGAATAATCGTTCAGCATTAAACCCTTCAACAATCTCGATAGCTTCGTCTCCTTTTTCCCAAGTATGTCTGATAGGTGTATTGCAGCAAACGTACGAGCCTCCGGGAAAATTGCCCCCTGTAATGCGATAAGAAATGCGTCCACTGCAATTGTTCTGTCCGCTACGAGGTCTGAAAGGCCATACTTCCATATCACCCCCAGGTTCAGAACTGCACTTGCGTTCTGTGAACTGACAGCTACCTTAAATAGATTGTACACCTGCTCCTTGACCAGAGCGTTCAGGACCTCTTCATGCCCCGTTCCGCTCTGCGCCCACAGATGAGTCAAAGCAGTGCAAGCTTCGAGGTCTCCCGCTGTCGCTGACAAGTACAATTTTTCTATCCCTTGCTTGGTTGATTTCCGGCACTTTGCCGCCGTACGCGCGACATTCCAGTACTCGTCCTCCCCCGCCAAAATGAGTCCATGTGTTGTTTGCGCGCAAAAGTTGCCTTGTGTACTAGCCATTTCAAGAAGAGGGATTGTTGCTTCCGAAAAATTCCCACCTTCATGCATACCAACTTGATCAAAAAGTGATTGTAGCCTCTCCATGACGAGCACGGCGTTTCGAGCATTTCCTCGCACTAACATTATGCGACACACTGTGATGCGCCGGAAGTCAAGTAATGGAAGGCCAGTTGTTCCATTGCGAATGTCGGCCATTATAGTTTCAGACAATCCGATTGCACCGTCCAACAGTTTGAGAGCTCGATGTGGATCCCATGGTACAATCGCTGCTGCGAGATACACTGGATCCATGAGGTCGACAGTAGCAAGCCAAAACTGCGGAATTCCCGCAGCTTCCGTCTCTGCTTTATCGCTAAGCATATGCGGAGGAGGTTGGACCATGTATCTGAATGCCCTTGGTTGCGGCGACCATGACGCCTCCGAAAACGCGATTTGAATTGCCCTGTTAATATCGTCACGCAATATTTGCTCTCCTAAGACGGCGTCTCTATAATATCGCGATATAGCAAGAGCTCGTGCGCTCCATTTAGCCATTCCCAGTTCTCGTGGGAGATTTGGAACCGCGCATAAAACATCACGTAGCCGTCCCAAAAGTTGAATTAATCCCTCAAAGCATAATACACCCCATGTGACGGCACTACCCACTACGTTATCACTGCCATGAGATTCCACGAAAAAGGTATAGAATTGCTCAAGGCCAATGGCCATATCTAGAAGCCTACGCACCGTGAGTTTGCCTTCGTCGTATTGCGCCTGCTCGGTCATTATACGAGTTGTGATCTTTTCATCGACGTTAGAACCAGCCAATAAGCATTTGACTATTGAGTAGCACAGCGTTTCACGTGCTTGGTCATCAGAAACATGTCCCGTTAGCAAGATGAAGTTGGAATGGTTAGCGAGTTCAGCCCAATAACGCCACATGGCACCACACAGTGTATAATAGAGCCAATCTGCAATTTGCGGCTCCGATGCCGATGGGTCAAAGGTGGGAATGGAGTTGAGCGGACAACGTCTGCAGAAAGCCCGTGCTGCAAGCATAAAGCTTTGGTTGGATGAATCGAGGTCTGACGCGTAGCATTGATACCAGCGGTTAGCATTACAGAGTTGCAGCACGCTTTCTACAGAATCAATGACACAACGAATGTTATCAATAAAACTGGTCTCCGCCGTTAGCTTTGTGTCTTGCGCATTGACAAGGCCCAGAATGCGCATTACAACATGATCACATGTGATGGAATCTCTTTCACGATTGGGCGGTTGCGAAAAAGTTTCAGTTGCTTTTGCTTCGAATCCATTTTCCGCCCATCCATCGGCATGATTGGCTTGCATGCGGAGTGCATCTGAAACGATTTGTAGGACGGATTGGGAAATTTCAAGAGCATCCTGATTGTTGGCAACAGATGGTGGATTCAATTTCTGTGGAACAGGATTTGCATTACAACGGCAGAAAGAAACCAAATCGAACATAACAAATGCCAAATCGAACAAAAGCATAAGGGTCGGCTTGCGTGAATCGCGCCCTCGCTGACGAGAAGCGACGGATGTAATCCAATTTCGGTCTTCAGGAGTGAGCTGCTCTCCGTTACGACACACGAGTTGAGAAACAACTTCAGCTACAACGATGCGCACAAGGGCGCATTTAACTTCCTCCACTTGCTTGTGGCCAATATGAGGAGGTTTGGCGGCAGTGCACGAAGCGATGAGACGCTGCCAGGGCCCGCGCCGACACCACAAATCGTTTTGGAGGAGGGCGAGGGCCCAGGCGTCCCAATCGTAGAAAGGGGTTCCATGTTTGGCGACGCGCTGCGGGAGGGGAAGTTTTCCATGCGATGCGGCAAAGTATCGGACGGAAGCGAAGAGCCAGCGGGGTAGACGCTCCAGGGCGGGCGCTCTGCGACGGGTGGGGAGCGGAGAGGGAGGGGGCGATGTGCGGACGGGTGGGGGTGCGGATGCGGGTATGGGTTCGACGCGACGCTTCTTGTTGGGACGCTCGACGGACGGGGCGGCTGGTTTGGGCATGATGTACACGGCGGATGGGTTGGAATCGAGGGGTTGGGACGGAACTAGGGGTGCATCGGCGTCGGTGTCGGGGTCGGCGTCGACATCGGCTGGAGTGGCATGCATAGTTGATGGGATGAAGAGTTGGGGAGGAATGAACGGGGGTAGGGTAGCGCGTGCGGACGGTTTGATCAGCAGCTGCGACAGCATTGGTGGCGCGCGTCCATACACATTGCAGGGCCCGGGCCAGAGGCGACGTTGCGCGCCGCCCGTCGCTCTGCTCGCATAACACACGGCCAATCAGAGAGAGCACACGGCGCGTCCACTAGAGCGTCTGTAAGCGTTCATTCTTCAAATTTCATTATCAAGACCAATCATATTCGTTGTGCACTTTCAGAATCACGCATAGATATTTATTGAATTTTAATCTTAGCTCTTGTACAGCACTCGATTTGGCCCATTCAATTGCGCTGATCTGGGGCCCAATTGCAATCGACTCGTTTCCCGAGCACATTTTACTCTAGATTTGATCCTCCGCTACGATCAATGCTTCCAAACGCCGATCACTACCACACTCACACACTCGCATCAGTCTGTTGCGCGAACTATTGCTTTTGTTGCACTTCTTACATCTCCACACCCGTCGCATCGTTGTATCAACAGTAAACTTTTCCCTAAACCCGTCTTCTCCAACGTTGCAAAACACATGCACCATCGCACGCGCATCATTCGCAGCGTACTGCAACTGCGCATTGGTCAGCGGTCGTCGCGCCCAATTGCTCTTTTGCTGCTGCTTACTCAGCGTAATACCGGCATATCTCGCCGCAAGCTCCCGCGCTGCCAATTGCTTCCATTGCCTCTTCCCCTTGTGTGCATCGGCCCCGCTCAAATGCTCCTTGACAAAGCCCACATCAATCACGCTCTTCACGCGACGAAAACAGCAGCATGTCGAGTACATGTCATGCAGATTGCGTAGATCCTGCTCGATACCAACACCGAGAAGCAACACATCCTCGCGCCCGAACAGTGTACCGATGGTGCTGTCGAAATGTTCAGCGGCATGCGGTAGTAAATTGAGCAGATCAAACAAAAACACACGCGTGGTTAGTTCGCAATGCGTGTCAACTGTTTCCGTACCGCACAACTGAAGCAGTGCGGGCGGCTGTCGTGGCGCGTTTGATTTGAACACCGGCTTGGTTTCTGTGTCAAATCCAATGGCTACACTGCGCTGCAGAGATTTTGACGCATGTGTCAGTCCATCGACAGTGTCCACGAAGACAACATCAGCGACTGGATCCCAGGGGGTGCGTGATGAAGTGTTGGCTGTCATGCTAATCGGCTGTCTTCGACGTGGTTTCGCGCTAACGGTTAGGACGAAGGCGACCGTTGAAGCATTGACGCAGGCTACTGTACGCATTGGTAGTAGTGAAGGCCAATTTAATGGCTTGAAAGGCACTGTACACAACAGACCATTCCAACGCCGACGCAATCGTACAAAGTCCCGTAGTGATGTATTGGATGGGTAGGGTTGTCGGATATTGATCGGCAAGGCATGTTGCTGCCCTTTCCCAATAGCTTCGATTCATATCAAGCAACTGGAGTCGACCTGTATGATCCGTGTTGTGTTTTGATTGATTGGCGATGGACGTACGTTCTCTGCGCATTGGTTGCGCGCCTTGTGCAGGAGTAAACCAAGTTGAGATTTCAGCCAAAAAAACAAAATTTCATGGAGGAAAAAATTCGACAGCCACATGCGAGGGTTCCAATTCGACTTGAACTCGCGACCTTAGGATAGCACTGAGATTATGAGACCTACGCTCTACCGACTGAGCTAATGTGACGATGCCGCATGAACTGACTTGCTATTCGATTGAGACCATTAGGTTTATATCTTAGTCAGTTCAAATGTTCTGGAAATTTTCCAATGATATGTCCCGTGCTCCTCGGCTTGTGCCAAATAGAAAAGAATTGTGGCAGACATGATGCAAACGGGATGAAAGCGCTAGTAGAGCAAACCTTGGGTGATTCGAGCACCAAGGAGGGGGATTTCTGCCAATAGTATCACGCCCTTCCTTATCCATATTCAACACAGATGTTCAATCGAAGAATGCGAACACAAAGTACTCGTCCCATGCAATTCGTTCGAAACAACCGGTTCAGTTGCAACATGACCCATTGCAGGCAAACTCATCCAGATCTGAAAAATCTGAACCAGGAGCATGATTGGCTAACGTACTGCAAGAAAGCAGAGCCCACCCAACGAGAAGCTGGGGCGGCGGAACGACCGGTATGATATTTCCTTAATATTTTCTGGAGGCGAACCGTCGCCACATTATCCCTGGACGCATTTTTTGATGGTGGCAAGTAACATGCGGCAACCACACGTTTTCTCTCAAACAAAATCGAGCTCTCATAACGTATCGTCAAACGATTGCAGCTCGACTATTCATAAAAAACCAAACCATCCATTGCATCCCCATCCATCCCCCGTATCGCATCCCCGACACATCATGGCATTCGTCTCCAGCACCCCTCTGCCGCTACGCCGCGCACGTACTGCACTCTCACCATGTGCAGTTCCGCGTATGTCCGCCCGTTCCACTCCACGCTCCTTGCCTGCCATCCTTGCAGACCGCTCCGCCAATCGCGCCGAAGAAATCGTTAGTCTTCTCTCCAATGAGGCACGTCGCGCCGCAAGCATGGCCGCTGCCGCTGCCATACTCGCATCCGTTGCGACCGGCAGCCCCAATCCCGCTGCCGCTGCCGCCGACCCCGTTCAGATGACGGTGCCGCGACAGGAGACTTCTGCAGCTGCTTCGAGAAGTATGAATGATACCGTGACAAGCCCTGCCGTTAATGGCGTACAGGATTGGCGCTATTCCGAATTCATTAGGGCTGTGGAGAAGGACCAGGTTGAAAAGGTTACGTTTTCCGCAGATGGGCAGCGTTTACTCGCAGTGGATACTGACGGCAACCGCTACAAGCTGGATGCTCTTCCGAATGACCCAGATTTGTTGAAGACACTCACCAGTCATAAGGTGGATGTTACTATCCTCCCGTCACAACCTGAATCTGGTGCCGGTGATTTCGTCCGCTCTCTCATTTTCCCTGCCATCCTTTTCGGTGGACTGTTCCTGCTTTCTCGTCGAGCCGGTGGCGGTGGCATAGGTGGCGGTATGGGTGGCCCGATGGACTTGCAACGATCCGGCGCTCGCGTTGCGATGGTTCCTGAGACAGGCATTACATTCAAGGATGTAGCTGGAGTTGATGGAGCAAAGCTTGAGCTCCAGGAAGTTGTTCAGTTCTTGAAGGAATCTGAACGCTTCACAGAGCTCGGTGCGCGTATTCCACGTGGTGTCATTCTAGAGGGGCCACCCGGAACTGGAAAGACTCTTCTCGCCCGAGCTGTTGCAGGTGAGGCTGGTGTACCGTTCTTCTCGATTTCAGGTTCTGAATTTGTGGAGATGTTTGTTGGTGTCGGTGCATCCCGCGTGCGTGATCTGTTCGCTAACGCGAAGAAGAACGCGCCCTGCATCATCTTCATCGATGAGATTGATGCTGTAGGCCGTCAGAGGGGTGCAGGTATTGCGGGCGGTAATGATGAACGTGAGCAGACGCTCAATCAGATGCTCACAGAGATGGATGGCTTTGAAGGTAATTCAGGTGTAATTGTCATTGCTGCGACGAACAGAGCAGATGTTCTCGACCAGGCTCTCCTTCGACCAGGTCGTTTCGATCGTCGTATTATTGTTGACTTGCCGGATTTCAATGGTCGCTACGCTATTCTCAAGGTCCATGCGCGTGGAAAGCCGCTTGCAAAGGACGTCGATCTCGAACAGATTGCACGTCGTACTCCCGGGTTTTCAGGCGCTTCGCTCCAGAATCTTCTCAATGAGGCTGCTATCTTTACCGCGCGTCGCTCAAAGACCGAAATTGGTCCGGATGAGGTCAGCGATGCCATCGACCGTGTGACGATTGGCGCTGAAAAGAAGGATGCTGTGATGACAGCAGAGCGCAAGAAGCTGGTTGCATATCACGAAGCGGGCCATGCCGTTGTCGGCGCACTCACTCCGGACTATGACCAGGTTGCCAAAATTACTATCATCCCGCGTGGCGGTGCTGGTGGTCTTACTTTCTTCGCCCCTAACGAGCAGCGGGTAGATTCTGGACTGTACTCTCGTCAATTCCTGGAGGGCCAACTGGCTGTCGCTCTAGGCGGCCGTATTGCCGAGGAGATTATTTTCGGAGACGAGCAAGTGACTACTGGTGCATCCAATGATTTGCAAAGAGTTACTCAGGTTGCGAAACAAATGGTGACTAGGTTTGGTATGTCAGCCAAGGTTGGTCAGCTGGCTTTGAGCAGTGAAGGTTCGAACCCATTCCTTGGACGACAAATGGCATCATCTGCTCCACAAATGAGCTCGGTGCTTCGTGCCGATATTGATGATGAAGTTCGTCGCCTTGTGAATGTCGCATACACAAGAGCCAAGACTGTGTTGACGCAGAACCGAGCTCTGTTGGACGACCTTGCAAATATGCTAATTGAGAAGGAGACAGTTTCAGCGGAGGAATTCCAGAGAATTATCGCCGAGAACAAGATTGAAATGATGCCATACTCTGTGTATTAAGATGAGCTAAAATTGGATACTGGTTGGTAGTCTTAAACGGCCAGTAGATAACATATGTGTAGCGTTAATAAATCTAGAGCGTCGGTGCACAATGTGTTTTTGGCAAATACCATAGATGTGTGGCGTTGAAGATCGTTTTGTTACAGAAGTATTGATAGGCTACAGTCGGGGATGTTTGTCCGCGACATCAATTGTTGGTGCCCTGCTGTTGCTGGCTTTTAGCAATCGCCTGCATTCTGGCGTTGTGAACATTTGTGGCGGCGGCAGTTCTTCGTGCCGGGCGGGGATCATCGCCGTACCCAGGGATTCGAATATTCCAATTCTTTTCCAAGTGCAGTTGCACATCCCTCGCCTCAAGCGTTTTACTCTTCCTGTGTTTCGACAAGAGACATGCAAACTCGGTGACGCTTTCCACAAATTCATCGACGTGTTCTTGTAAGAACTGAAATGTGTACGAGACAAAAACTGGTCAGCAATGCTGTACAATGTGGACAAATCGAGCGCATTTCACGATCACATACCTCCTCCACATCCAGGTCTAGTACTTCTCCAGGCGCAACTTCCTGCAGCAATTCACTGAGCCTGATAATTGAACAATCTGTAAGTGGGCAAATCATCGCGCAACACAACAACGCGCAGCATTGACGCAGTGGAAACGTACTTTCCAGATGGCAGAAGTTCACGACTTTCAACCGACACATAACTAGATGTCTTGGCTGACGGCTTCGATTCTGCTGGTATTCCACCTCCACCACGTCCAGCCATTCCTGGGCTCATGTATGCGGAAGAACGCGGGCTGGTCACGGATGTTGGCGCTGCTTGCGGTGGTGGAGCAACAAATGTCGAAGAAGGCAGCGCATAGATGTGAAAGCGGCAAGTTTTTTCCAACGCAAAATGGCCATACTGGCTGACTGCCTGCGCAGATAATTATTATTGGGATGAAATTGAAAATTTCAACTAAAAAATGCGGCTCATGATGCACAGCTGGCCTGCGCTCACCCTGCGTGGCCTGTGCCGCCTCACTTCAATTTTTGCAGCACTGCCACGAATCGTCCATGTCGTTAGCCAACCGATCACTATATTAAACTCGGGAGTATATCCCAAACCAACGTTTCGTCGAGAACATAAACCTTAGCCTTCCTCTTCGTCAGCCACAGAACAAATTGATAACGAACAACACTCTTTATATTTCCCCCATGCTAATACTTGACCATGTTGTACTAGCAAAATCTACAAATTGTCCGTGTAAATTCCTCTAAACTATCACTTCTTCCATCTCTTCGCGTTCATCTCTTTCGTCTTTCCACTGTTAATCCCGCTGCCTCCAAAGTTCTTCTTCCGCGCTTGCTTCTTGCCCACGTAAACGTCCAAATCCGTTTCCTTAATCTTTGGTGCATTCTTGATTTCAGCAACCCCAGGAATAAATCGAGCTTGCAGCTTCTGTCGCAAATCATCATTCTTCTCCATGTAAGACTTGTAGTCACCATCATAAAGAACAAGTTCCTTATCCTCAATTGCAAGAATCTGTGTTGCTACTTGCGAAATCAAGTATCGGTCATGGCTCACAAGGAGCAGAGTGCCGTCAAAGTGCTGCAATGCCTCCTCCAGCATTTCCTTGGCTGATATTGACAAATGGTTACCAGGCTCATCAAGAACAAGAACGTTGGCAGGCTCAAGCATGATTTTTGCGAGTGCAAGGCGTGCTTTTTCTCCCCCACTCAACGCACTCACCTTCTTATCTACATCATCGCCTTTGAACAAAAACTTACCAAGCAGCGCCCGAATCTCTTCATACCTCATATCCGAGGGAGCTGCACTGCGCAGAGTGTCCAGAACCGTAATATTCAGGTCCAATGCATCCGCCTGATTCTGCTCATAATACGCCAGAGATATATTGGTAAGAGATTGGCACTCAACGCTTCCCTCCTGTGGCTTCTCTCTTCCAGTGATCATGCGAAGAAGTGTGCTCTTTCCACATCCATTAGGGCCTATCAGAGCAATTCTGTCTCCACGTTCAATCGCAATCGATGCATCCTTCAATAGTTGCCGCCCATCATATCCGTGAGTGACTTCATCCACGAGAATACAGTCACGTCCAGATCGAGGAGCCGGCGGAAAACGGAACACTAGCGGTTTTCCTCGCCGCGGCGGTTGACGAACCATCTGTCCCGTTCTTTCCATACGAAGAAGCATCTTTTCTCTACTCTTGACTTGACTGGTTCTTGCAGGATTTCGCCGGTTCTGCTTGATATATTGCTCCTGTTCCTTAACAAACTTCTGCTGTCGTTCGTACGCAGATTCCCATGCTTTCCTCTGTTCCTTCTTCAATTTCACAAAACGCGAGTAGTTTCCAGGATATTCAAATGCTTCGCCGCCCTCAATCTCAACAATTTTTGTACATACACGATCAAGGAATTCCCGGTCATGGGAAACCACTACCATAGGTAACTCACAAGTCTGCAGGAATGATTCAAGCCATTCCACCGATTCATTGTCCAAATGATTTGAAGGCTCATCTAGAAGCAAAAGATCTGGGTCTTGCATCAAAACTTTTCCAAGCCCAATACGCACCTTCCATCCTCCAGAAAACGATGCTACCAACTTGTCATTGTCTTCTTCAACGAATCCAAGGCCTGGCATGACCTTATCTATCCGCGAATCAAGATTCCATGCGTCTTTCTGCTCACATTTCTCTCGTAAATCTTCTAATTGATTGAGCAATCTTTCTAGTTGGCTCAGATCTTCCCCTGCTATGGAAATGTCCCTTTCGCACTTTTCATACTGCGCGAGAAGCCTTGATTCCTCCGTAAATGCAGTATAGAACTCTTCACGAAGAGTACGTCGAGGGTCGAGCTCATCTACAAATTCCTGTCGCAAAAAGGACGCCTTGATATTTGATGATGACGTTACAACTTCGCCTGATGTCGGCTCCATCAAACCAGCGATAATTCTGAGCTGAGTAGTCTTACCACTACCGTTTTCCCCTATCAAGCCCACTCGCTCTCCTGTTCGCACGCCCCATGTAACACCATCAAGAATTGTAGTGTTACGGAAGGTCATTGTGACATCTTCCAGCCTAACAGAAGTGAATCGGCCACCACCGCTACCAAAGTTCGCGTACTGCGGATCTGCAAGTTTGCTTTCTGATTCATTTCGTTCGCTGCGCTCTGATTTTTTCTGTTCACGTCGACCTTTGGGCGTGAAGGACGCAAGTTCACTAGAGAAATTTTGAAACTCGTCGACGACGTTGGCGTCTGGCTCGAAATCTTCATCTTCTTCCTCTTCTGCAGAGTTTTCTGACTGGTTTAAATCGCCTTCATCATCGAGAGATCTAGTATCTTCGCTGATTTCTTTCGTGACATTGGAATCATCCGATAGGGTCGGAGGGTCGAGTTCAGTTCCTGAAACAGTAGGTAGTGGAGACTTCTTACCAAGAGCTGATTCTAGCAATTCCTGTTGCGACAAGCCTGTGTGACCCATTACATCGACAGCATTTTCGTCAGAACCTGATATCAAAGACTTTTTCGCTTTCTTCTTACCCTTCCCTTTCCCCTTCTTGGTCGTTGTTTTATCTAGGCCATTCTGGCTTGTCTCTGAAGCGACTGGTGGAATATTAGACTGCAGTGCATCATCCTGGGAATGTGCCTCAACGCTGCCATCAATTCCATCTTCAAGTTTACGATTTTTCCTTTTTGTGTCTTTCGGAGGTTCAGTTCCACCCAAAGCTTCAGCCAACAGTTGCTCTTGAGTGAGATTTGCACCTGCAAAGACGTCGACAGCATTATCGTTTCCCACATTCTTGCCCTTACCCTTCTTCTTCTTACTCTTCTTGGGTTGTACCGGGGCAGCTTCAGCCGTATCGGTGGAATCACCCATGGCGGCTGCAAGAAGTTCATCGGGGTCTAAAGAACTGGCACCGAAGACGTCAACGGCGTTATCGTCGGATTCAATAATTTTGCTTTTCTTCTTCGGTTTCTTCTTCTTCTTCGGCTCTTCCGGATCATTAGCACCAAGCGCAGAGGCGAGCAGTTCATCTTGAGAGAGTCCTGATCCAAAAACGTCGACTGCATTAGTATCATCCTCAGTAGCCCCGCGACGAACCTTTTTCATCACAATTGCTTGTCGAGGAGCTGAACGGCATGTGAGGTTCATGCGGCGGGCACCGGCACTCCGAAGTATATTGGACGAGGCGGGTGACACGAACGCCATGGTAGGATGTGACGCTGAACCATCCATAGTTGGGGTACGCAGAGCTGGAAGCTCGGAGGGGGTTGTGACTTGAGGTTTCGACTATTACATCAACGAGTGTTGAGAGTGAGGGAGATTTAAAACTATTTCCACTCGTTTTGGACAGAGCGTTCAACCACACGTGCCGTATGGCTAAGAGGTGCGCCGTGGCGCTTCGAAATTTACTTGCCTGTTTGGGATGTTGTATTTTAGATATTTCCAAACATATCTGCAGAAAGTGGCACTCCCTGCGGTCAGCGTTTGTCTAAACATGGCAACTGAAATAATGACAAGTGGAACGTATCGGCCTCGTGAGCTCGCCTCTCACAACGGCAATTGTTGTGCAATTTTGCGGTCCTGACAATGCTTTCCTCTGCCTTCACCAATTGGAGTACGATTTATCCCACTCTGAGAAATTCGCACACGTTGTGCTCATCTCCCAACCCCAGCTTAACATCCCTTTTTCCGATTGTCCCCGAACAGTCAGCTAATTTCTGCAACATGGGTCCTCTTGGATTCTTCAATTCAGCTGCTCTTCCAGTTCGTGTTTTACGTCAAACACCATGCGTTTTCACGACTACCATCCGAAGAGCACCGCCATCTCGTAAATTGCGAATGGCGGTTGCAGCACAGGCAGACGCATCCAACCAGCCAACTGTAGCAGTTGAGACACAGCAGAAGAAGCGTGTATTGTCCGGCGTGCAACCAACTGGAACTCTGCATCTTGGTAATTACCTTGGCGCAATGCGCCAATGGACAAAGAATCAAGATCTATACGATAACTTCTTTTTCGTAGTTGACCTGCACGCGATTACCGTTCCACACGACCGAAAGGCTCTTTCCAATTGCACATTGCAATCTGTTGCAATGTACATGGCGTGTGGAATAGATCCGCAGAAGAGTAAGATTTTCGTCCAGAGTCATGTGCGAGCGCATGCCGAGCTTACCTGGCTATTGAACTGTGCCACACCAATGGGTTGGGTAGAGAGGATGATTCAATATAAGGAAAAGGCACGCAAACAGGGAGAAAATGTCTCCGTGGGACTTTTCGACTATCCAGTACTCATGGCTGCAGATGTGTTGTTGTATCAATCAGATTTGGTTCCAGTGGGCGAGGATCAGCGTCAGCATATCGAATTGGCGAGGGATATTGCACGAAGGTATAATGATTTGTATTGTAAGAAGAAACGACCAAGAACGTTCAGAGAGCCAAAGGCATTGATGCAAGCAACAGGGGCCAGGGTAATGAGCCTTGAAGACGGGGCAAGCAAAATGTCTAAAAGTGCAGAGAATGATTCTTCTCGCATAAATCTCACTGATCCTCCTTCAACCATTAAGAAAAAGATCAAGCGCTGCAAAACAGATTCTTTTGTAGGATTGGAATATGACAACCCTGAACGACCAGAATGCAATAACCTGCTCTCCATGTATCAATTAGTTACAGGTCGCTCAAAAGAAGAAGTTCAGGCGGAGTGTGCAGACATGAAATGGGGACAGTTCAAACCCCTTCTAGCAGACGCATTAGCCGAACATATGGCTCCAATTCAGGAAAGATACAACGAGCTATTGGAAGACAAGACTTTCTTATCTTCAGTTTTGAAGGATGGTTACGAACATGCCAGTGAAGAAGCAGAACGCACCTTGGAAGCAGTGAAGCGGGATATGGGTTTTATTCTTCCATCAGATCTGGGATATTAGTGCATTTCGATCCTTTAGTTTTCTGTCTTACTGTCCAAGTTCTTCAGGTAATTTGTAGAGACTCAGGAGCTATCCGGCTGGAGTTTAGATGAATTTTCAGAGAAACAAACCTAGCCCGACTATCATATTCTACCTCTCTATTTCTTCACTTTACCATCAGGGATCTCTATTAGCTTGAGAGGCGATGTTGTATCACAAATATAATATCCTCTCCTCTCAAGCTGAATTGTATCACCTTTCTGTAACAACCGGAGGTTGATGTCGCCAGACAGTGCTTCAATAGCCTCACTGTCCTTGTTAATATGTTCCTCAAACGTGTCCTCCTCATCCAAACGATCCTTGGTTAGAAGATCACTATACTTATGTACATTAATAGGCACAAGGTCCGGGATGTCAGCGAGCCAGGTCACCTTCTTTGTTCCTTTGAAATCCTGATCGTCCGGAAGATAGACAGCCTCGAGGTTACCTGATTCATCACGGGATGAAATCTGCATGTTACCCCAATCCATGAATGTAACCTTCTCGCCAATCTCAAAGCTTTCTGCATCTTCACCTTCAACAAGGATCTTACTTTGATAGATGACATTCTTGGTTCCAAGGTCAGCATTTTTCTTGTGTTTCGGCATGGCCTTCACGTCTTCCTCTGCATTTGTAACAGTGACTGCCTTTGCCTTCGAAATGTCCAAAGCAACGTGACGTGGAGCAATAGGATCAATCACTCTCTTGTTAACCGTCCAGATCTTATCCCATTCCTGTGTGGTATTATTCCTCGAAGCACCCTGGGACAAAATGAACGCACGAAGCCCCTGAATCGTCATCCCTCGACGCCGAATACCCTGAATAGTTGGGAAGCGCGGGTCATCCCAAGATGAGGCAGCGCCAATATCTACCAATCGCTGTAACTTGCGTTTCGAAAGGACAGTCTTCACGAAGTCCAACCTAGAAAACTCCCAGATGCTTGGACAGCGAATATCAGCAGCTTTGGCAAACCACTGGTATTGCTTCTCACGGTCCTTATATTCGAGGGATCGGAGGGCGTGGGTCACACCCTCCCAGGAGTCCACGAGAGGGCAGGAGAAATCATAGGTTGGATAAACATTATACGCAGTACCAGTTCGATGATGAGGCATTTTCTTCACACGATACATGGTCGGGTCTCGCATGGTACCGTTCTTATGTCTTATGTCAATTTTGGCACGAAGACAACACTTTTCTCCTTCTTCAGTACCATTCACCATTTCATTCCACAATCGTAGATTCTCCTCTACAGATTGAGAACGATACTCATTAGCTTCGCGCTTCAAGCGCTGGGTTTTCATCTGTTCAGGTGGTGTCGGATCGACGTAGGCTTTTCCGTCGCGGATGAATTGGACAGCCATTTCTAGGAGCTTTGGGAAATAATCGGATGTATATTCCACAGCATCTGGCCTGATTCCTAGTCGGGCGAGATCCTGTACGATAGCGTCTTCGAAACCTTGTGTTGCTTTGTCAGTATTGGTGTCATCGAAACGGACAATTAGTTTGCCATCAAATTTCCTTGCGAAATAGTCATTGAGTAGAGCTGCTTTGGCATGACCAATATGAAGAAAGCCACTCGGCTCTGGTGGGAATCTTGTGACAACTTTGCCGTGTTCTGCATCCTTCAGATTGACATCCATGCTTCCCTTGCTTTTCACAAGGCGCATTACATCGTCCCATGTATCTGTCATCTTTGGTGGTGAGTCTGCACTGGTACTCTTTTTTCTTTACGAGAAGAGAAAACAGTAATGAAGGACCTGAAATTGCAATGGGATCAAACACAGAAGCCAGTTGCAGCAAGTGTGTCCGGAAATTTGAAGTGGGATGTCGATGGTGAAGTTTTAATTCTTTTCGTAGGCTGTCGACGGCGCCTACGATCGATGGAAATCAATTGGGGAAGCTGTAAGGAGGTGGAGAGAGGGCGATCTTCTCTACGTCTAACCGATGTCTGTTGGTGCAAAGCGTTGACACACTGTGCTGGCGTCACACCGCGGGCAATAGATCGGTTTTCAACGAATAAAAGGAATCTTGAGCCTTTTTAATTTTCGTTTCAGAGCATTCTGTCCGCAATGCATACGTTTGTTCTCGGACGATTACTAAGCGATCTACCGCAATCTCTCCCGCATCGACTCGTGGTTTCGTAGTTGTGCCGCATTTATTATACTTACACAGCATTAAAGGACATGCTTGAGACAACAACCTCGACCATATTCAGGTTACAACATCATCGTCAACAGTAAGATCAACCCTTGCAAACTTTACTATGATCCGTGCTAACTCTCAATATGTCCAGAAACGGAGTCCCACATCTCAAAGTTTGTTCAACGTCAGTTACTTTCACGTTTTAGATTCCATATGTGCACACGCTGCTAGAGCACTACCACTATCCAAAGAGCTGTTGACAGTACTTGCCTCTAGTTCCCATCTTCTTCGCAAATATTGCGAAGTTTTCTCATATACAGCCAGAGTGATACCACTGCCAGGTCCCACCCATAGCACTCGAGGCAACACGCCCCTTCCGAGTACGGACAAACCTTCCTCCGCAACAAGGCGTCTCAAACACTGTGGAATAGTGTGATATTTCCTCTCCGATCCGCTACTCTGCGTCATGAACCTTGTCTTAACTACATCAAAAGGGTTTGTCGCGATTGCAGCTATAGTACCCACAAAAATGCCGAGGCCTGTAGCCTCCATGTTGGTCAGATCGTGTCTGCCAGCATAAGCGCGATAACGATCTTTGCAGATCGTAAACATACTAAATTGCAGCGCAGTATACGGTACATCTCTCAACATTGTCGGCCAAAACCCAGCGAAGAGACCGCGCCGCCCCTCAGTTGCATAAATAGATTTCGCCGCATGAATCGTCGAGTTATAATTTCTCGCGGGACCCAACGCGGCAATTTGCATTCGTTTTGCAATAACCTCCGCTGGAACATAAACCGGCAATGCGAAAACTTCGCCAACGGCACCACTCGCCATGTCGATTGCGGCCAATTGGCGCTCATCGTCGACGCCCTGCTCGTAGCGACGTTTCAATGCTTTGTAGCCCGCAAACATGACGGCATGCGTAGGAATGGTCCCGGCAAGAACGGCGCCAAAACCGGCGTACAGCCCCTTTCGGATCCCCTCCTGTTGAGCTATCAAGCGAAATCCATGCACCATGGAACCGTATTTGAACGGCGGTCCACGTTGTACGTGCAAACGTGACTTTACCGTGTCAATTGGGTGCAGCAGCAGGTCGCAACAAAATCCGGCAGTTGCTCCAGCGATCAGGTCGGCAACAATTGTCCATCCCTCAGCCCCTGATGCTTGTGTCAACTGCGGCTCGCGGCCCATGTGCCTTTGTTCGCGTAGTCAGCAGCGATCGATTGGAATTGCGTTGCGCCGCATCACAAACCAAATCCGAGCCAATGTTTTCGTACTTTTCAGACATCGAGTCGATGGACGAATAAAATGCTGTTGGCGGCCTAAAGAAGACGTAATATTACATGGGCTCGTACTGTACAGAAACAGATTCACAAAATTAACTGAAACCATTACCTTGAAGCTCTATTTACGGATCCACAGCATAGATCCAGTGATTCCTGCTTCTTCGTTCCAATCGTCGCCAACATGAGAGACGATTCGGATGACTTTCGAGTTAGAGCCGCCGATGATCCCGCGAGCATGCTCGTCGTCATTCTAGACGTTGGCATAGCATCGTGGGTTGATGTAACAGGAAAACAATCTTCTGACGCCACCGAACAAGCTGTAGCCGCACTACAATCTGTCGCTGAACAACTACTTGTGTTCCTCAACACTTTTCTTCTTCTCCACGAGGCGAATCGAGTTTTCGTTATTCTCGCCGGCGGCCACGGTGCCAAATTAGTCTATCCCGTCTTCCCAGATCCCGAGTCGCTTTCAACTGATGACGATGTTCAAATTGAAGATGCTTCCTTTGACGCTGGTGCCAGTGAAAGTTCCCGACTAAGGCATATCGTCGACTCTGAACTCACAGTTAGAGAGCTTCGTGACGCTGTCAGAGACGGCCTGCTGCAATCTATACATGCTCAAGATGACGTCAATATCGGTAGCAGGCCAACGCCGGTAAGTACAGCTCTCGCATCTGCACTGTGTCTTCACAACAGGATGGGACGTATAAAGACTGCGAGAGCAGCGTTAAACACGGGTACTAATGTTGATCAAGTGGATGTCGATCAAGCTCCGCCAAGCAATGGACGTATTTTCACGCTGTTGGCAAGTCGCGATGCTCCAGAGCAATATGTGCCCGTAATGAATTGCATCTTTTCAGCGCAGCACATAGGCGTACCGATAGATTCATGTGTGCTATCAAGGGAAGGAGATTCAACTTACTTGCAGCAGGCTGCTCATCTTACTCAAGGTGTATACTTGCGACCTGAAAGCTTTTCGACTTCACAGCCGGATTCTCTGCTTCAGATTTTGCAGACCGTTTTTTTAGTGGATCGACAGAACCGCAACTTTCTTGCAATGCCAGCCCCCGAGAAAGTTGATTTCCGTGCGTCATGCCTCATAACTCGCAAGACCATTGAGGAAGGATATACTTGTTCTGTATGTTTATCAACATTTGACTTGTCAGTTGGAAAGAGAGCTGCGATGTGCCCTATTTGCGGAGCTCGTTTCGCTATCGCTGCGAGACCGCGAGCTAGACCACCGCGTCCAAGTTAGTTCCACACCTTGTATTAGCGACGATAACATTTACTATATCGAAAAGTTGGTATCCTACCGATTCGGTTCTGTACATAAAAGTTTTACTATTCCTCCATGTTGTCTTGAACTCTGGATCGGCTTTTGAGTATTCCCTTTGAGACCCGACTACCGGCTGCCACATGAAAACTTGGTTCAATTTCGTCCTTTCGCTCCGTATCGTTCTTCGCCTCAGGGTCGTTGATTGCGTCAGGGTCGTCCTGCATGGCAGCTTCACTTGCCTCGGCAAACAATGCCTTCTTCCTAGCGGTCATTTTCAGAGAGCGAAGATCGACACGTTCTTTTTCTACAACTTTCTCCATATCAAACTCATTACCCCATTGCTGCACAACATCAGCTCCAAGTTGAGCTGTACTTGGACCTTTAGGTGGAAGAGTATAAAATGGGATTTTGCCACTGTTCCAGTCTTGTAGAACAACCTTTGCTGCAGCTTCGACGTCGAAAGCTCCACCTCGCTTATATTTACCTCGGAGTTTGCACAAGAAAGCCAAAAACTCAGTTGTCGTGTCAAACATGGGAATACCGTAAGCCACCATAAGTGGTTCTGAACCAACTCTCTTGATGATTGTTTCGACGGGCGAAACAGGATCACAAAGCTGTTCAATCTTGATGCAATTACGCAAAACTAGAGCGTCTGCTTGATTGGATGAAAAGACAATACCAGGACAGTCAATGAGGCGGATGTTCTTGTCTAGATGGACCTCTTGAGCACTTCTCGTCAAGCCTGGCGTTGCCCCAGAAGAAACCGCGCGACAGCGCTTTAGCGAATTAATCAGAGAACTCTTGCCGACGTTCGGGTAGCCAATAACGCCTACGGCGATTGAAGTTTTCAAGTTTCGGCTGCGCGAATAGTTCTTGAGCAGAGACAGCAAGTTGTTGGCACCAAGGCAGTCTGATGTATTGACTGATGAAGCAGCTAAAGCAGTCATGTCCGCTTGTCCTTTCCCACGTCCCTCTTGTAAAGAAGCCCTAAAGGCCACAGTCGGGAATTCATTTCTCAAGTACGCAAGCCATTTGTCGGCAATTTCTTTCGGAATCATGTCAACCTTATTCAGCACGAGAATAATTCGCTTCTTACCACCTGAGGATGCCATGACAGCCTTCTCGGCTTCATAACATCGGCATCCGATAGGATCGCGCGCATCGAGTACTTCTAGGATAACATCAGAACTCTCCATGACTTTTCTGAACTCTTTCATGAATGCACGTTTGGAACTATCATGTGCTGAAGTATCGCCTTCCTGAAAGGCTGCATTTGCTCCGTCCGAATTGGTTTGGCGACCTTCAAACTCGACAGCGCGCTTTTTGGCATCAGCCATAATCTCGGCCATAGCTGGATCCACTCCTGCTGCACGTGCAGCTTGCAGGGCCTCCCTGCGTGCCAATTGGGCTGCTTTCTTGGCCTCCGCTTCCGCATTACGCTTGCGCTCAAGAGATTCCATCATTTCCTGTTTAAATGGCCAAAGATTCGGAATTCCAGGATCCTTGCGCTTACTCTTCTTGGCAGAGCTATGAACTTTTGTTGCTCGACGGACATTGCGATGGTGTTGACGAACTTTCTTTTCAACCTTATACTTATGCCTTAGAGTAGTTCGCTTGCTCTTGACGTGCGGAGCCATATTTTCGACCTGACAGATCACTGGACAAAATCGCAATGGGAGAGCTTACGAATGACCACCTCTGACGTCCGTGAAGGTCGTGTCTGGGAGGATTAGTCGATTGGTACGCCGTCGCCTTCGGTCGACTAGCTCCATTGTTCTTCATGTTTTGGAAGAAATTCAATAGCTTTGTTAAATATTTTCAGTTTCTTGACTGCTTTTATAAACATGAATGATCTGCAGATGAAACTTACAGTGCAGGGTATAGAGAAGTAGTGTATGCGCGTCTGTATGATAGCGCAAGCTGGTCTCATAGCACTAAGTTTAGTAGTCGGAGCCATTTTTGGCGGGAGCTTTTAGAATCAAAATGTTGCGCTTAGAACCGAAAGCATTTGTGCTCAGTGAATCGCAATCTCCTCCGCGACGTATACAGCAGCGAGATATTGGACGAAGCAAACCACTACGGAGTATTCTCTAATGCTCAACGATGGGTCGCTTGGACCGCTTGGAACTGGACAATTTCAAAAGCTATTCTGGTCACATTGTTGTTGGCCCCTTCAAGGGTTTCACTGCCATCATTGGGACAAATGGAAGCGGGAAAAGTAACCTCATGGATGCAATTTCTTTCGTCCTTGGTGTTCGTACTTCACAATTGAGAGGTAATCAACTACGCGACCTTGTGTATCGCAACTTGGAGGACCCCACTGATGATCCCTCCAATCGCAAAGCGTACGTGAAGCTTGTATACCAGAAGGGTGACTCGGATGACTCCAAAAATGAACTCGAGTTCATGCGTACTGTTACGCTCACAGGCTCGAGTGAATATCGTGTAGGCAATCGCGTGGTAACTCTAGAGAAATATAACACTGAGCTAGCAAAGATTGGTGTATTGGTCAAGGCTCGCAACTTTCTCGTCTTCCAGAATGAAGTCGAAGGTATCGCCTCTAAATCCCCAAAAGAGCTCACTGCCATGTTCGAGGAAGTTTCTGAATCAGCTGAGTTCAGACAGCCATACGAAGAGGCGCGAAATGAAAAAGATGCAGCCGAGGAAACTGTCATGCAGTTTTGGCGCAAGCGAAAGAGCGTCGTCGCAGAGAAAAGACAGTACAAGGAGCAAAAGGAAGAAGCCGAACGATTCCGTCGCCTGCAAAATGACATTGCCGCAACTAAAACTGATCGCGCCCTATTTGAACTTTTTCATGTGGATGAAGATTTGAAAGCTGCCCGAGCAGAAGTTGCGGACTTGAAAGATGAATTAGAGGTTCAGGAGAGAAATTTCGCTAAGAAAGAGGAGGCTCTCACGGCAGAGAAGAAAAGAGTCGCCGAGCTTGATAAGAATAAGTCCAAGCTCGAGAGGAAGAAGAAACGCTTTGCTGATGAAATTGAAAAGCTGCGTCCAATGGAGGTCAAATATGAGACAGAGAAGTCTGGCCTTACTCGTCGCATCAAAGGTGATGAACGCACGCTAGAAAAACACCATGAAGATGACTCGAAGAGATCCGATGCAGCTCGTGCGCTAGAAAGAGAACTGAAGGATTGTACTGATGAGATAAGTTCACTGGAGCAAGAGATCACAGAAGCTGAGGAAGCCAGTGTCACCCCCGAGAGTATGGCAGAATACAGATCCTTAAAAGAAATGGTAGCAACGAGGACTTCAGTTCTTCAACAAGAGCTGGAAGTTGCGAAGCAAAATGCCGACAGTACTTCAAAGCAGAAAAGTTCCCTCGAATCTCGCGACCGTGAACTGCGTGAAAGGATAACTTCAGCACAGGGTGACTCATCTGTGTATAAGCGAAGAGCAGAAGACTTGGGGATTCAAATCGATAACACCAAACACGAAATTTCTAAACTTGAACAAGAACAGGCGAGAATTTCTGAGGTTGAAGAGGAGCGTGGAGGGGTTCGAAGACAACTCGAGAAAACTGTTGCTGATGTGACACAAGCTCTACGCGATGCAAGAGCTGATCTCAACGAAAGTGGACGTGAGCGTACGTTTAATGAGGCGCTTGAGACAATGCATCGTTTATTCCCAGGGGTTCGAGGTCGTCTTTCTGACCTATGCCAACCTACCCAGGCCCGCTATAGAGAGGCAATCGCAGTTGTCTTTGGCAAAATGATGGACGCTATTGTTGTGGACAATGAGAAAACTGGCTCGGAATGCATTCGCTTCCTTAAAGACCAACGCGTAGGAATGGCCACATTCATTCCTTTGCAGGACGTTCGAAACCGCCCTGTGGACGAGTCTCTGCGACGATTAGGAGGATCTGCTCGGCTCGTGATAGACGTAGTCCAGTATGAGGAGTACGTCCACAAAGCTGTTTTATATGCAGCTGGAAACGCAGTCGTATGCGATAGTTTGGATGAAGCCAGGCAACTGCGATATGGCGGAGGGAGGAAAATCAAGATATGCTCCTTGGATGGAACTCTCATCAACAAATCGGGTTTCATGACCGGAGGAACAAGTCGTGGTGACATGGCGAGAGCGCGAAAATGGGATAGAGGAGAAATTGAGGCACTAAAGCGAAAGAGAGCTTCGGCACAAAAGGAATTGAATGCTCTGGGAGCTGCCGATACGGACAGAAGAACTGCAGCATCGATTGCTGAAAATATTGACGGCCTACGTCGTAAGCTCACCATTTTGGAATTTGATTTGAAAGAAGCCGAATCGCGGGCAAGCAACTCTGAGAGAGATGCTTCGCAGGCTTCCCAGGAAGTCAATCTGTTGAAACCTCAACTTCAATCGACAAGTTCTGCATTTAAGAAGGCAAGCGACAAAGTAAAGCAAGTTGAGAATCGCTTACACGGTCTAGAAAACGAGCTTTTCGGAGACTTTGGAGAACGTCACAATGTGGAAACTGTTCAACAATTTGAGGAGCAGTTTGTCCGAAAATCGGAGAGCTTGAGAGCACGGAAACTGGAATTGGAAACAAAGCAACTTAGCCTGCGATCATCCCTCAAATATCAGAAAGGACAAGAAAGTCAAATCTCCATTACACGACTAGAAAAGAAGATTGATGCACAGAAGACAAGAAAAAAGACAATTGAGGACAACCTTGAAAACCTACGGACGAAACGGGCAGAACTGGAAAGCAGAGCCGACTCGATCACGCAGGAAATTAGTGATCTTGCCGTCGATAGGCAGAACTCGATCGAGATCATTGCAGAAAAGCGACAAGAATTTCGAAAGGAAACTGAAGGGGTCTCTGAAGCGAAAACAAAGCTGATACACAAGCGCTCCAAGCTCGATCAGTTGGTTGCGCAGCGTACCAAGCTCCTAACAGCGGCAAAGGTTGCACAAGTAAAGATTCCTACCCGTGACGCGGACAGCGATGACGAAAATGAAGAAGCAGGAACGGCGAGGAATGATACCGATGGAGATGTAATAATGGATGTTGAAGGTGAAAATGATGGAGATGATGGAAACCAGGGGGCTGTAATAGTGGACACTAACATCATCGTAGACTACTCGGGACTCTCCAGAAAACTGAGAGCAGCGGCGACGGTTGACAAGCAGAAGGAGATGCTCGCATCTTTCTCGGAAAAAATCAAGGCTATGGAGCAGCAACTGGATGGGTTAACGCCCAACATGAGAGCAACACAGCACATGAGTGATGTTCAAGAACGCCTAGTTGAAATTGACCGAGAAGCCGAGGCTGCACGTGAACGAGCGCGAAAAGCCTCTTCAGACTTTGAGAATGTGAAGCAGAAACGTCAGGATCGTTTCAACGCGTGTTTCACACATGTGGCGGATAAAATTAATGAAGTGTATCGCCAATTGACAAAGAGTACAACCTATCCAATGGGTGGAACCGCTTACCTGTCTCTCGAGCAACAGGATGAACCATATCTGAAAGGAATCAAGTTTAATGCAATGCCACCAACGAAGCGTTTTCGAGATATGGAACAACTGAGTGGAGGAGAACGCACAGTTGCTGCATTAGCTCTATTGTTCGCAATTCATGATTTCAGACCTAGTCCGTTCTTTGTATTGGATGAGGTTGATGCTGCACTGGATAATCTAAATGTCGGCAAAGTGTCATCGTACGTGAAATCTAGAGCGCCTGAACTGCAAACAATTGTGATTAGCTTGAAAGACTCGTTTTACGAAAGGGCCGATGCTCTTGTTGGCATTTATCGAGATGTCTCCTTGAAATCATCGCGTCTTTTGACTCTCGATTTGTCTGCATTCGATGAACCATTACAAGAAATAGCCAACCCTACTCAATGAGTAACTCAATGAGTAGTTCATGTAAATTAAGATTTGGATTCCACGCGTCGTTCAAATACGTAGCTGTTCTGACATCGTTGAAGAAATGCCACTTGCCACGAGCCGTTCGACAGAGAGCCTAACAAACTTTCGCAAGAAGTATCTCCTCAGAGGAGACTGGGAGCCTGATAGCATATCAAATCGATTCGAGTACTTCTTAGTTGCAGCAACGTGCAGTTTTCTACTTTCCTCGTACGCTTGCATTGCAAGATCCATTGATGCAAAGCCTTTCTCCTTCTGTCCAGCAAGATGATTGGCAAGCAAATAGCTATCTTCCACTGCAAATGTACCGCTAGTGTGAACATTTTCAATATTGCCGGGACGCCCAGAGTCACCGACGAGGGCAACTCGAGACGAATTGGAATCTACCCATGAAAATTCTTCCGGCCATACGCGCTTCATCTCTGCACGGTAGATATCGCGATCATTTGAAACAGAGGATATAAGCTCCAACAGCTCGCTTGGAAACGTTTCAAACAATCGAAGAAGATGGGGGACAAACGGCCGCAGAACTACATCATCAAAATTAGACACAATAGCCCACCAAACAACTTCCTCAGGACTCATTCGGACGTATCCAAACCGTTTGTTCAGATCGCGAACCTCCTTCCCCACATGAAAGGGGTACTTGTCCGTGTTTTGGTTCTTGACAACTGCTTTCCACACAAGAATACCTGACGAAACAGTCATCGAAGGTCTCGACATCGCCAAACGCACAGCAGAATTTAAACCGTCAGCGCCAATTACAAAGTTTGCAGAACATGACAAAGCCGATGGTCTCAGACCAGGACGAGTGCGATCTGATGTTTGTTGCAGTTTCACGTCGACAACATTATCGACAACATTGAGAGATCTGAAGCGTGTATTGAAGTGGACTGATTCGGACGGAATAGATTCGTAGAAAGCTTGTTGTAAATCTGCTCTTGGTACTGTCCACACTTCAGAACCGATTTCCGTAAGATTTACCGAGAGGATTTCTCTGCCACGCACATCCTGTATGTTCACTGCGTGAATTGGTGTGCCCAACGTTCTGAACTGCGGCCCAAGTCCGAGACGATCCAAAATGCGCACAGCGGATGACCCGAGAAAGATACCACTTCGTGAATGCTGCGTGAACTTATCCTGTCGAATTATGATGTTGTTGCGAATGCCAGCACGATGTAATGAAAGCGCAGCTGTGAAGCCTCCGAGTCCGCCACCAACGATCAGAACCGGAACTTTACCTACGGTGGCAAGCCTCCCACGCATTGCGCACAAACTACATGCTCTGCTTCGCCCTCTGACCAATCTCCGGTTTAGACAGACAATGAACAAAATTAGTTGGATGGTTCTGACAAAGCTTTTCCGTACTTCACCGAAGAGGGATTGAGATTCCTCACGTGTTCAGATGCAGATTCCCGATTTTCTGCGCTATTTGATCGTGAAACAATTTTGGTCCTTTCGATAGTGGGTAAAAATTTACTCGTTCTTTATCGCTCAAGTACTATTAGTCATGGGAATAGGGAGCCGTGCTACCAGTCGGCGGCATGAAAGATCTCGTCTTATATACATTCTCTCCGGGTATCCATCCTGGGACGTCTTTCATGACTTCTGCCTCCCATTTGATATGTTCTTCCCTCTGTTCATAGCAGGAATCACAAAGTTATGGATAAGTTAGTTGATCCAACCACCAATCATTCATTTTCTCATAGAATCTGTAAGCGCATGTTCAAAAACGCGCATTAAAACGTTCTACTTACTGCAACAACGTATCGCGCATCTTCCTCGGCCTGTAACAATGGCAAAATCGCCAACCGAATTTCCTTCTTCTCCTGTTTCAACATTCTACGCCATCATCCCGCACCAACAAAGGGAACAGTTAGATGTTGATTGGAATTGCTTCAGTGTGGATCACACAAAATATCATACCTCCGCTTCACATTAAACGTTCCGACTTTGTAGAATCCATACGACATCATCAGAGCCGTACCAGCAATCAGGATTCCCGCATTCCGACCAACTGATTTTGGAACATTTCTCGCAACATCAATGGGAGCATATCCGCCTTTTGGAGCAACTTCCTGTCGCACAGTTCTTGGTGGATGCTGCGGCGGACGTGTCAACCCGGTGGAGGTCACCATATCCGATATCGATCTCGCTCGGTGGGAAAAGACAACAGGCAAAAATATACTATCAACGCAAAAGTTCGATGAGGAGATAAAACGCAAGCTATCCAAGATGTCGACAGCCTGAGGGAATTCGGAAACGAATGAGAAGTTGGACTTGGATGAAGATAGATATGCTGTCTAGAAAGGTGTTAAATATTTTTAAAATCAGTTCTTTTTTTAAATTTATTGTATTGATGATATGCTTTGCTCGTGCAGGACGTGAGCAGGGTGAAGGCGGCGGCGTAATCGTGACAAACACATCTTCCCTCACCATCAGACACAATCAACAACCAGATCATTCAATACGCATGCTCAATAATGCCTACAGTATCTCCAAATCCCGGACAAACTGAATTCGTTCTGAATGCGGAGGATGAAGTTTGGATTGCAAGCGTTCTGAATTTGATTCCGAAGGCAGTTTATGGTGGTAACAAGCATGTGCTAAGTTCTGAGCAATCTGAAGGGAAAGGAAATCGCAATTCCACGAAGAATGGGCTCAAATCGAAAAAGAAATCAACAAAGAAGAAACCTAAAGTTGATCGTGACGATGATGACGGCGAAAAGTCAGAGCTGCGAAAACGGCTTCAGGAGAGAATTTCGGAACTGCGAGGAAAACGTAAGGCAGATAATGAGGCTGCAATAGCCGTCCGGAACAATAAGAAAAGGAAGCGAGAAGAAACGAAAATGGAACGTCAAGCAGAGGGAAAGAAGCAACGTCGTGCGGAAAAATTGAAGCAGATAAAAGAAGCGAAAAATGCCAACAAGGCTGCAGAACAGGAAGAAGCAAATGATAGTGATGAGGCAAACGAGCCAGAAGCTGATACTGCTACTCTTGAAACGACTCGTCTGGAGGGATTTTCGGAAGGTACTAAGAAAGTGAAACGAAGGAAATTGCGTGGAGGTAAGCTCAAGGAGCTGCAGCAACAACTGGAGAATGCTACTAATGAAAGAGAGCTGAAGGAACAAGCTGATGGGAACCCTGCACCAGATTCTAAAACTAGCGCTGAGAAGAATACGGATGACGGTGCAGGGAAGGGAATAGAAACAGTTGCGAAGGATCGAGATATCGAGAAGGCACTGGCCAAGGCGCAGGGCATAGAAGTGCGAGACGATGTAAAGAAGTTGAAGAAATCAATCAGGAAGGTACAACGAAAATCAGAAAAAAGCAAGGAAGAGTGGGCGAAACGAGTGAAAGCAGTGGAGGAAGAGCGGGCGGCAAAGCAAGCGAGGAGAGAGAAGAATCTGAAGGAGCGAAAGGAAAATAAGGGAAAGTCTGGCAAGGGTAAGGGCAGCAAAGGTAAGTCTGGCAAATCTAGCAAGTCTAGACATAGGAAATAGTTGAGATTGTTAAACATAGCTGTGCGTGAAAAATGATGATGGTCTTTGGTTTTGTGGAAGTAGTATGTATCTCCTTTGCAACAATTCGTGTACAGAATAGATTCGTTGATCCCATCACGACAGCAGCGAACCTGCTCGTATTTTAAATTAAATTTGAGCATACTATCCACCGCCGATGCTACAGCATCACCGATGATAGGCTAAGCGTCTTAGTACTCGACCCCTCTGTTTCATCTTTTCAGCGCTGTTGTTCTTCCGTCCGAGACGCCCGCGGCCACCGCTGTCTGCCATCTTGCGCTGTTTTGAGCACCTAGTCGAAATGGGCGTGAAAAACACTCGCAACGATGTAATCAATGCCGATAATGACATCATCACTATAAATGATGATCAACGCTCCATGAAAAAAGCCAAAACAGAACGGGCAGCTTCCATAAAGGCCCAAAATGCAGACCAACCGTCAGACACAGAAGAAGATGGCGTCGTTGACGAGACAGACCTCACCACAAACACCGAAATTCCAGCCTTGGAACCAAGCGATGCCAAGCAAACTGGTCAGATGCCACGTTCCTTTGGTATTCGTGTTGAGTCAGCAGCTGCCAAGGCAGATGCTCCTGTCACCGATGGTCCTGCCCCCAAATTGGGTGAGTCTCCTGCCCTCCTGAAGACATATTGTCAACATGACGTATCTCTGCCGGCAGACTATGCTGAACCATACGACTTCAACAATCTAGTACAACCAAAGGGGCACAAGCCAGCAAAGGAATACTCTTTCACTCTTGATGCTTTCCAGCGTGAGAGCGTTAAATGTCTTGAGCGCAATGAAAGTGTACTCGTTGCTGCACATACCAGTGCGGGTAAAACCGCTGTGGCCGAATATGCAATTGCAATGTCATTGCGGGAAAAGCAGCGCGTCATTTACACATCCCCAATCAAGGCGCTTAGTAATCAGAAGTTTCGCGAGCTTGAACAGGAATTTGAAGATGTCGGACTCATGACTGGTGATGTAACCATTAACAAGAATGCTTCTTGCCTTGTGATGACCACAGAGATTCTGAGAAGCATGCTGTACAGAGGCTCGGAAGTTGTGCGTGAAGTTGCATGGGTAATTTTTGATGAAGTACATTATATGCGGGACAAGGAAAGAGGCGTAGTCTGGGAAGAGACTATCATTTTAGTTCCGCAGAATGTCCGTTTTGTTTTCCTCAGTGCCACCATTCCAAATGCTCGTGAATTTTCAGAATGGATTGCACATTTGAAGAACCAACCCTGTCACACGATTTACACCGATACAAGACCAGTCCCTCTTCAGCATTACATTTTTCCCTCCGGTTCCGAAGGACTTCATCTCATTGTTGACGACAAGGGCCAGTTCCGCATGGATTCATTTGAACGAGCAATGGCTGAAATTGGCAAGAACGATAAAGTGCCAGGCTCGGGCTCAGGTGCTCATAGAAACAGGAAAAGGGGAAGGGCAGGTTCAGGTGCTCCTGGAAAGTCCGATTGCTACAAAGTCGTCAAGATGATCATGGAACGCAACTTTCATCCCGTTATTATTTTCTCTTTCTCGCGTCGTGACTGCGAAGCTATGGCAATGCAGATGGCCAAACTGGACTTCAATGATGAGACTGAGATGGAACTAGTGAAAACCGTGTTCGAGAACGCCATGGAATCCTTGAATCAGGAAGACCAGGACTTACCTCAGATTACTGCAATTCTCCCGCTCCTTCAACGCGGTGTTGGTATACATCATTCTGGACTTTTACCGATTGTGAAGGAGGTTGTCGAGCTCCTATTTCAGGAAGGGTTGTTGAAATGTCTGTTTGCCACAGAGACGTTTTCTATGGGACTGAATATGCCTGCAAGAACTGTATTATTCACAGCTCTGCGGAAATACGATGGAGAACAGTTCCGCCATGTATTGGGTGGAGAGTACGTTCAGATGAGCGGTCGTGCAGGACGTCGAGGCATAGATGAACGGGGAATTGCAATTCTTATGTGTGACGAAAAGCTTGAGCCCGATGTCGCGAAGGGTATTATGAGTGGCTCTGCGGAACCCTTGAAATCCAAGTTCAGACTTGGCTACAATATGCTCCTCAATCTGTTGCGCGCAGAAGAAGCAGATCCAGAGTATGTTATTGCTCGCTCTCTGGCTCAGTTCCAAGCCGACAGAGCACTTCCATCGAACGAAGCCGAACTCGCGAGACTGGAAGTCAGCCGTGATAGCATTCAGTTGGGTGGAACTGACACCGGCGTAACTGATGAAGAAGTGCATAGCTACTTCAAATTGAGAGAGGCAGCAGAAAAGCTGCGAAAGGAAGTAAGGGACAGCATTCATCAACCAGCCAATATCTTGGCATTTTTGCAACCAGGAAGGTTGATTCGTATCCGACATGCAGAGGATGAAATGGATTACGGCTGGGGTGCTATCGTTAGGTTTACTCGGAAAGCGGGTGCTGCCAAGAAAGCAGGGGAGGAAAGATATTCTATTGATGTACTCCTTCGATGTGTTGCCAATCCGGCGCCTGGAAGCCGCCCTCAACCATTTGATCCAACAAAGGATAATGGAAAGGATCGAAGTGACAAGGAGGAATGGATTGTGGTCACTTCGTCTTTCCAGGACATTGATGGACTGTCCGCGCTCCGAGTGTACAAACCGGCTGACCTCCGACCGGTAACAAACAGGGCATCCGTCGGGAGATCTATCGCCGAAGTTTTGCGGCGTTTCTCCGATGGTCCTCCTATGCTAGACCCTTTCACAGATTTGGGGATTGTGGATGATTCTCTGGCAATTTTACTTCGCAAGGTGGAAGCAGTCGATGAAGCTCTGATCGCATCGTCAGTTGCTCAATGCCCTAAAATTGGCATACTGATGCAACGATGGAGGAAGAAGGAAGAAGTAAACAAGAAAATCAGGGAGGTGAAGAAGCAATTGAAGATTGCTCGTGGCTTGATCCTCAAAGAGGAACTAAAGAAGATGAAGAGGGTTTTGAGGCGGCTTGGATTCATCAATAATGAAGGGATTGTTGAAGTCAAGGGAAGGGTAGCATGCGAGGTGAATACGGCAGATGAGCTGGTCATCACAGAACTTCTCCTCGGTGGCAATCTCAATGATATGCCGCCAGAAGTTCTTGTCTCAATTTGCTCATGTTTTGTGCTGGATGAAGGTAAGAAGGACGAGAATCTGAAGCTTGAGAAAGAACTTCAAGTTGCATTCGACACTCTGAAGGCAGTGTGCACCAGAGTGGCAACGGTGACCCAGGAGAGTAACATACCTGTGAGCGTTGATGACTATGTGGAATCATTTAGTCCAAATGCAATGCGGGTGGTGTATTTCTGGTGCAAGGGTGAATCATTTGCAGAAGTTTGCAAGTTGTCGGATCTTTTTGAGGGAAGCGTCATCCGTTGTTTCCGGCGGCTGGAGGAGTTACTCCGGCAGCTTATTGCCGCAGCGAAGAGTATCGGGAACACAGAATTAGAGCAGAAGTTCGAGAGTGGATCTGCATCACTCAAGCGAGGAATCGCATTCCATTCATCACTGTACATTTAATAAAGGCTATCAAGTTGCAATCATGCAAGGAGCGCTCGTCATCATCCGATTTCTATAAACATAGTTGAAGAAAATACCATTCTCGTGCAGAACAGTCTGCACGACAGCAAAGATCTCAGTAATACAATTTTAGTTACACGCTTCCTAACAAAACTACATGGATTGGATTTTTCAGTTAGTCCTCTTCCAGCATCGCGGCCATCCTATGTTTCTCCTTGTTCGCACGAATCTTGGCCTGCGAAACACCAGAAATGATATCGCGCTTCAGTTTCAAATTATGTTCATTTGGAGAATCAAGGCTTCTCTCCATTTTCAAGCCTGGTTTTCCCAGCCTTGGCATCGTACCAGGTCTTCGGGAAAGCTTCCAGCTGGTGGCGATTCTAGAAAAACAAGCAATCCGAGTTTGAGAATCTTCGCTAACGTATTCTGTGACAGCATAGCACGATCGCGATGGGCCATCAGTCCCATCAGTGCCGAATTGACCCTCGCGAATCGCGTATTCTTGTACCCAGTCGTACTCCTCGTCCTTCACAAACCTTACCATCTTCTTTTCCTTTTCTGACGGACTAGGCCCATCCTCATCTTCCTTCACTCGTTTCCTCTTCTGCAGCGTCCTCTCAGTTGGTGTGTAGCACGCAATATGCTTCTTACCACTAGTTCCCTCCGCCACTGAAATCGTTGCTGTTGTGCGGATCGCATCTTCAGCCAGCTCCGGATCATTCTGCACTCGGTCGGAATGAGTAAGCAACGTATCCTTCTCGAATTCCAGAGCGATGAAATCTTCCCCCAGGTTAGCAAAATCCGGGAAGATAGGGGCAATGCTCACAGGTTTGAGATGGGACTTGCGAAGATCCGGATGCTGAATGGGCCTTCGCCGGGCTGCATCAAACGATTGCATGAGGGCCCTCTGCTTGCGCTCTTTGATCTTGGGATCATTCTGACGCTGCTGAGCCCTCCTCATAGCGACGTCCTGCTTCAGAGGCGTCAACGTCTGTCGCTTAGCCATAGTGCTACCAGAATATTCGTCGTAACTCATGCGTCGCATCCAAGGCGCTGTAGTAGATGCTGACGCCGGGTTGGTGGTGACCGCCTTTTGTGAGGAGCGACGTAGCCCATCGCCTGGTGTCGCAAAGTGGCCGGGGCGGCCTGCGACGACGGATAGAAGAAGGGCGTCGTCATCGACAGTGAGGTTGGCTTGTTGGGAATATAGAGATCCCTCGACAAGATTTGCGCGGAGCGCAAATGATGGATCGGCCGGTACTGCCACTGCGCGCGCATTCCGCTCCAGCGTGGAGATGTGCGCCTTGGCGTACGATGCTGTCGATAGTGCGCCGAGCAGCATCTTGGGATCCATCGGGGGCTCCGGAAGGTCGAAGCGGAAGCGGGGACGAACATTGAACCGAATTGGCGGCTTCGCAATCGGCCGCTTCTTGTTGGCCTTGGAGAGCACGCCTGATGTCGGCTGGCGCACCTCGCGTGGCGGCGGTTTCGGTCGCACAGTCGTCGATGCGCCGGTTCGGGCAAGGCTTTCGTATGGATTAGACATTTTGGTTGGAACAGAAGTGCTGAAGTTGACGTTTGATTCGGGCTGATGCCAATTGACGGTGATCGAGAACAGAACGATTGGCACTGGTTGTTCGCTTGTTAAGAAGTGGTTGAAAATGGGAACGTGCACCGCGGAGTGGCGACCGAAATAATGAGCACAGGAGGAGTAGCGGACATCCACTGTCGGTAGATGTAGAGCGAATTGAAACTTGAAATTAATTGGGAAAAAGAATTGAAATTTTTGTACAGCGAGTGAAGTATACGTGGGAATAGGTTTTTGACAGTTGAGATGTCGAGTTAAGCACAAGTTGAAACGTTTATTTGTGCAGGATCAAACAGCATTCTTCAAACCGCTATTGCCGAATGAATCCTTTCCACATCCCTCGGCCTGTGATCTGACTTGCTACAACTGCCAACATCAAGGACGCTGCTCTGCTGCATCGAAGATCCTGTTTTCCTGACTCTCATTTCCTTGCCGCACGGTAGCGTTTCAAATGGCGCCATATTTCGACTTTGTCAGTATTCCAGCCTTTGCTGTCGCCTGGGTTGTGCACATGTTCACTGGAATGGTAAGTCAACATCCCGTTTCTTGTAGCTCTCCAAATCCATGTCTACTCAGCACAAGTCTGACATGTGGCGTCTCGTCGTGTGCCTGCACAACAGATTTGGTATCATCCAAAAGTATTCGGCACTGCCTTTATCCGTCTCGCCCATCGCGGCAAATTCCAAAAGCCCGATCCAAATGCTATGATGGCTGCAGCGCTTGGTAGCGCAATATCGCTTCCGTTCTTCTCCTTTATGCTCAGTGTGGCAGGTTGTGAATCTGCAGGTGAAGGTGCCCTCTGGGGCTTGGGCTTTGGCTTCTTTTTCGATTCGGGGCTCAATGTTTCGCACGGCTTCTTTGAGGACAGACCTTTCCCGCTATTCGTTTTACACAGAGGATATCATACTGTTAGTCTCACATTTATTGGTGCCATACTTGGCCAGCTATGTGGCAAGAGAGTGTAAATTGCTTGACGTGTGCCATCTTGAGTTGTTTCGCAAATGGTTGCCGCTAACTGAACAAGCCTATGTTCAGGTGCACATATTGTGATCTCTACAACCGAGTCGTCGCAGAAAGGAGCATGTGAACATTGACAAGAGTAATATCTTTATAATCCACATTAATAAGTAAAATTGACAAAACTCGGCACTGGTGGTCTCGTATCAAACGACCTTGTTCGCCATATGTACACGTGCGAGTGCGCGTTGCTTGCTCCACCTACTTTTGCACCGGCTTCGGATGCTGCGGCAGAGATGACATCGCCATCTCCATAGCAGTTTCTGCCGCATCCGCCGCGTGAATTACGAGCTGAGGCGGAATATTCTGTACAGCCACCGAAATACCATTCGCGAGAGCTTCAACATAGTCTCTTTCTTGACACTCAAGTTCCTCGTCAAGCGCATCGCTCGCTTTTTCTCGTAACGCTCTTATTCGCAAAACGTTCATCATTGTCGCATGATTCGAGTTTAGAAGCTCCGCCAGTTCCTCCGACGAGCTCTTCGCACTATTTTGTACAAACTGCGAGTATGCTTGCCTGCTTGGAATGTATGCGTTGTGTTTCGCGCCTTTCATTAATCCGCTGATAAAACTGGAATCAATCCCGTGCTTGTTTAGTAGCCCCTGTAAATCTGTAACTGACTCCTGTGAAACAACAGCTCCGGCGCTTGACGGTGCACATTCACCATTCCTGAGTACCGCCGTTTCAAGCTTCTCTGCCATTTCCGTATCGCTCAGCTCGCCTTCTGAACCTTCATTGACCGCCGTGCGCAATGCAGTTGCCAATGCGCTTGCATTACGACCGCTACGCGGTCGTCGTACGGTTTTTGATCCAGCAGCTATCTCTCCGTTTTCTTGCTTGATTGTCACATCCTTGTCCTCAATTTCCATTTTATCGTGAACCCCATTTGTTCGCGCCTTGGGCCGGGTACCGTTCGGCTTACCTTCAACTTTCGGATGTGACAGATAGGAGTCACTGGACTCATGTGGCGTGGGGATAGCGCTACTACCATCTTGTGTCAAGCCGCTAATTGCCTGATGTCTGCGAGGATCAACTTGAGACATGATGCACATGTCATGAAGCTGCACTACTTGCGCATCAAGCACGGTGGCAAGAAGGCGGCGTGCTAGTGGTGCCGATTTGCGAACAAATTTTTGGTACTGACGCCCAAACTTGAGGTCAGTGGCACGCTCTTTGCTCAGAAATTTCGATAAGGTAGCACCGCGAGCATGCCACCGGCCGATGCGCTTCCAGGAATGTGGTATATCTGCGCAACGATCTCGGATTTGAGGATTGGAGGCAACGGGAAATTCTTTGGCTGGTAGCACTGGCGCGGAGCCTTCAAGTTTGTTCAATATGGCACCAGGGCCGTTGAAAATTTGGTGGTGCGACGCAGCACCAGGTGGCGGAACACCAGCAGCGAGAGAAGCGGAGTGCAATTCTTCCGCGGCAGCCTTGGCGGCTGAAAGAGCTGTGTCGCGGATGGCACGAGCACGGCGTAGTTGTGTATCGTGAAAGGTCGGCATCTGAGCGGCTGACGCAGAAGCGGATGGAGAGGCCGAGCCGGATGGGGATGGATCCATTTCTGCATCTGAGTCCAACTCGGAAGCGTGCGGTGAAGGAGACGGTGCGGGAGTGTGGGAAGGGGTAAGTCGTGAGCGTGGTAAACGCTTCTGGGCATGACGTCCAGGGGCAGGGCCGTTTGTACGAGGAGTAGAAATGCCGAGTGCTGCAGCTACACCGTCGCGAGTAAGAGCTCTGATTAGGTCATCGTAATAGCGGTTGGCCAGAGTTCGCAGACGTACGGCTTCTTTGAAGTATATGGAGTCATCAGCATTGAAAGTGCAACAGTTGGTCCAGATGAGATCTAGGTCGGCACGCAGCTCCATCGGAGTTCTGTAGACGCCCATTTGCAAGTTTTTTTGGGCGGTGGACAGGTCCATCGGGCGAGAGATGACATTGGCGTAACCATCGACGGTGTCGATATCGACTGGCTCGAGAAAAATTGCATAGCGGTCTTTGTCAGAGACTTTACGAATGAGGTCGGCACCACGCTTCTTGAGAATATCCTTGGGGTCGCGCGCAGGCCTTGGCGGGGGACGCGGAGGTCTTGATGGGGCCATGTCTAAAGCAAGTACAGGTGTGTGCAAGAGTAGGATGAGCTTTAAGCAGAGGCCTGCTGGTGACGGCAGGCGACGAGTGGGAGAATGCGCTTTACCCAATGCAATCGCTGAATTGCGCCCATTTTCCAACATATTGAACATCGGCAAAGCGCGCGCAGTGGATTCAATTTGTAATTGTATTTCCACCAAACAAATTTATAATTCGTTCAAGCTGTCACAAAACGTCTCGCGTCCAACTCTCCCCCTGGTCCATCCGTAGCCCGCTCCACTCCAGCGCATCCCATCCCTCCGTGCGATTTTACCCGCCTAAACGTCCGTTGACAACTTTTGACTAACCGCCCAACCACCCCGGCCGTTATGGGCGCGGGAGCTACGGCGAAGCGACGTCGCACCGGTACCGAAAATTCTGCGAACTCGGCCACGCCCTCCCGCTCTAAGCCCTCCGCCACTGGTCGCGGCAGAGGCCGCCCTCCAAACGCACCTCGCGATGGCCGCGAGCGACCGCCCGCACTCGCAGAATGCTTTCGCAAGCGCTGTAGCGACATGCTCGACCGTCTCAGCAAGAAAGACCACTACAACATCTTTCTTGAGCCTGTCAACGTTGATGACGTGGCTGGTTATGCTGAAACCATCAAGCGCCCAATGGATTTCACCACTATGCGCACAAAGCTCGCGCAGGGCGTCTACAAGAGTCTGGGCGAGTTTCGCAAGGACCTCGACCTCATCTGGTCGAATTGCTTACTCTTCAACGGCGAGGAGCCTACTAATGTTTTCAGTAAGAAAGCAATCGAATTAAGTCGACTTACTGAGAAACTAATCGTTACCACGCGTCAAAACCTTGAAAAGGACAAAGAAAACGTCTTGAAATGGAAAGAGAAACATCGCAGACGAAAGGAGGCTATGCAGGCCAATGCTGCAAACGCTGCCGCAGGCCCAGTTTTGCACGGTGCTTCCATTGGTACACCCCCTGTCATGCATGCTAATCGAGATCCTCGTTCCAGCACCCCAGCGCCTGCCGCTCGCACTCCAATAAATAACTCGCCATCTGAACTTGATGAAGAGCCGAATGGACGTACTCCTGAGCAAAATGCGCTTGCAGAATCGTTGCGTTTGCAGTATGCTGGAACTTCAGGCCTTTACAAGAAGAGTGTGAGGAACGCTGCGCTCCCGCAATACACTAAACCAGACGGCAGCATCGTGCAGATTCCCCTCGTCAGATATTCACCTGAGAACGACAACTGGGACACATATCGTTCAGAATATCTAGATCCTGTCATGTCCGAAACTCCTGATTTTCTTTGCCAATCTCTCCCCCCGAAACGAAAGCGGAGAAGATGTCGCCCAGAGCCAAATCGTCAATCTATACTTGTTGAGGATTACATGAATTCTCTCCACGATTTTGTGAAAGAAGCTGGTCCGGTTTCAATGCGCATCGTTAACGAACTTCTCAGTCCTGAGCTCGCTGTTAAAAAGCAGCAAGAAGAGCTCCGCAAGCGAGGCCTGGACGTGCGCAGTTGCCCTTCGAAACCCAAGTTGCCGCATGCCGTTAGAGTTCCTGCTGCCAAACTCAAATGGGATGCTGATTCTATTGTGAAACTTGCAAACGATATTGAAATTGTGAATAAGCGCGATGTTTCAATTTTACCCAAACTCCATCGCTCCATAAAGGAGCTCGATGGCATCAATGGCTTGAGGCAACTAGTCGGTGAAGGGATTGCCCGTGAAGTCGATGAAGTTCCAGTTCAAGTTGTGGATTATGCCATGCCACACGGGGCAAGTTTATCAACAATACAAGAGATTTGTGATATCCAGAAATCCACTGGGATTCAATTACCGGAAAATGACCTGCGTCACATTGAGGACCTTCGCAAGACTGCACAAGATTTCCTCTCTCGGATAGGTCCGGAGGCCAGACCAAGAATGACTGCCGCGTCTGTTGTTCCAGCTGCTCATTTGCATGCAACCCAGCTCCGTGCCCTTGCAATGAGACGAAATCGCCGAATCGAAGCTGAAAAACAGGTCACGTTCATAGCTCAACAAGCGCAAAAAGTTGAAGCTAAACTTAGTGAAGTACCTGTGACACAGCAGAGGGCATTAGGGCTTAATGCGCAAGCGATGGAAAGGGAAAGAGCTGCAGTAGTGCGTGCCCCTCCAATTATAGCGAACGCGCAACGAGTCGCTTATGATCAGGCAGCTGCCATCGAAGCCAAATCTCAAGTTGCACTCGAGTTGATGAAGGGATCTGGTGCTGTTCCAGTCTCGGCACAATCAGTTGGAAATCTTTCTCATACATCAGCTCGAGCTGTGACCCCTCAAAATGATCATGGTATGAATTCATTGCCCCCTGCCACTAAAGATTCAGTTTGTAAAGTATGTGGGGCGAAAGACACTCTAGGGTGGCAGGGAGGTGCAGTTGACGGAAGTGGTGTCGAGCGATTATGTAATCAATGCGGCGCACCGTGGGAAAAGACGAACAGCCATCGTCCTGGTGAAATTTGGGGACATTCTGCTCAGCGAAAGCCGCGTTCTGCGAGTGGGAGTCCCGCACCGAACAATATAAGTGAAAGGGTTGGTGGTGCAAATGTATCGGTAACGCCAAATGGAATAACAGGCGGCGCCGTACAGAATACATCACGTTCATCCCCCTCAGGATCGCGACGTTCTCCTATGTCTGTGGGTTCTGACGGTTCCAAATCACGGATACCGCCGAATATGATGATGTCAAATCAAATGGCGTTGGGTGGTCACAGGATAACGAACGCGGGTATCTCCTCCAATGGATATGAAACCGCCAACCTACACCCTAACGCGCCACAAATGCAACTGGCTACGCAAGATTTCCCATCCCAAGGCGACGCAAGATCTAGCATAGAAACGAATAACTTCCTTGCACAACAGGCAGTGCACAGTGCACATTTTTCGAATCCCATGCCCTTTACTGGAACTGCTGGAGTCGGAACTGCACAGCTAAATGTACAACCAACCGCTCCTGTTGGAACAATGAACACTGATCAAGGCGTTCCGGCAGCTGGTGTGACACAAGCAGCAAATACGGCGTCGACGTTTATACCAGTTCACAAAGAGGCATACGCTGGTAAAGCACAGACACAAGAAACAATCGGAAACGCTAATGCTCTGAATACATCGTTTTCTTTGCAAGTGGTGGATCAAAAGAATCGTAATCTCGCATCGAACGGCAACGGAGGAGGGTTGCAACAAAAGTTTGCTGGTCATACACAACTGATGAGTAAGGCGACGGTGGTGGGAAACAAGCCAAATGGAGGTTTGATGGGAGATCAACGTCAGGTTATGATTGGAGATCATGGAATGATGGGCGGTAATCTTGGAGGAGCAGGCATGCAAAATTTCATGAATCATGCCAATGCGAATTCATCGCTGGTGTCTGGGTTTGGAGATGAAGATACACGGAGTGCTTTCACGGGTGGGACGGTGGAGAATAGTGAAGGCGTTGGGGTGGGAACTGAACAAATTGTAGAGAACATTTTCTTCGATGAAAGTGGGCTAGACCGGTCACCTGTTCCTCCCGAGTTTGATTTTTGATGGGGATGCAGAAAACTAAGAATGGCGGAAAGCGCTTGAAGCGTTAGGAAGTATGCCAGATGAGCTTGTGAGCATGTTTTTCCTCCAGGCTAAGTTTGAGAAAGGCTCTTGTCTTTTGCGCGAGTTCCCGGGCGGTGTTTATTGCGGCTGCAAATATATGATCCCCTCCGCAATCCCCCTCTGTATAGACTGACATAAAGCCTTTTTCGGCGGCGAGAGCAGTGTCGAAAGTAAATGTGAGAACTGCTTCTGCCTCTGCCTGCTCCACTCGCACCGGATCTACCACCAGCGTTTGATTATGTACGGACAAGCAAGCGGCAGTGGGGACGGTCTTCAAAGGGACTCCAGCATCGATGAGCGCCAAAACGGCCGCATTGAGCGCGGTAGCAAGTACGGCGCCGCTGTCAGCAAGGACTTGCACAGCGACAACAATGGCCTTGCGCGGGTGCAGGGCAGCGATAATCACGTCGGACACAATGTTGCGCAGTTCGCGTGCGGCCAATGCCTCATTACCAGCGATAGTGCTGTCATCCGAGGCATGCTCGCGATGTCGAAATGTGACGCTCACCTGCAGGCGCTCCGCATTCTGCTTGTGCACCGCGCACTGCATCGGGCCGTAGACGGCCACGAGCACATCGGTGTTGCCGACGCGAATGCGAGCGGATCCATCGGCTCTGGTTAAAACGCCCTGCGATGCGGTAATGGAACGCATTTCGCCTGGTTGACGGCCGTCGCGACGGCCGGCTCGCGCGGTGGTTTGCATGCCGGCCATGGCGTCCACGCCGGTGCCGTGCGCTTCGAACGGGACAATGTCGGTCATGATGGTACAGTGCAACGGGTAGAAAGTTGGAATGTGGCGTGCTGCGGCGCGATGCGGTGAGAGTCGACTTGTTGCGGCGTCGTGGTGGCAGTTTTGAATCAAGTGATGAGACGACGGTGAGAGGAGTTTGCAAAAACTGGAGAGCGAGCGACTGTGCGGAATTGCTGCATCCAGGCCCACAATGCATACATCGACAAAGATTAGACGGTAGCACACGGTACACCAATGGGCCAACACGGCTGCAACTGTACGCAGAAAACGTCATGTTTCAGTTGGCTGCTTCACAAGTTTGCAAAAAATCATTATGTCATGTTGCCCAAAACTGGCCAAATATCACTAAAACATTCCAAATTTCCTGCAACCAACTCCCCCCTCTACAAACGCTCAACACCGTCCCTTTCAGCCCACGCGCGCAACAATCCGTCCAACCAGCCCGTCAGCGCGCGGTCGCCACCGTACCTTATCCGCTGCTTCCATCGTCCAGAGCGCAACCATGCCGTTCAAATGCGACTGAACCCTTTCCCGCTGCCCAACCGCACTCCACACCTTTCGCACCCCCTCGTAGCCATGAATCCCTTCCTCGCCGCGTCTTCCGTCGAGACCGATGTTCCGCGCTGTCCAAACTCGGCCCCATCCACCCCGCCAGACGCCCCTTCGCCCGATTCCATTTCCCCGCCACGTCTGCCCTCCCCCAGCCCCCCCGCGTCCCCCAACAAGCGCCCCCAATCGCCCCTGCCGACCCAGCGTCGCCGCAAAAAGGCGCGTGTCTTCGAGATCGTCGAGCCCGCCTTTCAGCGTAAAGTCACAACGGTCGCCACCATCGTGCAGGGAGCCGGCATCCAGCTCTCCGCCATTCCGAATATCATGTATTCCATGGACAAGTGCAAAGCAAAGGACCCGCAAATCGAATTCTTGCATCGCCTTCTCTTCAATTGTCCCGGCCATCACAGTAAGCGTAAGGCAAACATTCGCCAGTTCTCCGGCTTTGTGTTTGCCTCGAATAAAGATAGGACTCGGGTGCGCGATAAGCTCAGAAGAGCTCACTTCAACATCGTACGAAAAGTGTGCGCTTTGTTGGACGTTCCGCTCCAGATTGGTAGGGAACAAATTATGGACAGCATAATGACTTTTTTGGAAGCACCCAAGTTGCTAGACGGTCGCTGTGATCTCGCCCAGCGGGATAAACAGTTGCGGATGGAAAAACTGCGCAAGAAGGCAGAAAAGGCTCGCGCGCTCAAAATGGCTTTACAGAAAAAGAAACAAGAAAGCGATGAGGACGGTGACGAGGATCTCGAATTTGCTGCCAAACCTTGGATTGTCTTGGCCAAGGAGCAGCAAATCGAGAAACAGCTCGCGAGCGAAACAAGTTCACATGATGACTTTGGCGAAGTAGAGGAAGAGGTGTTGGCTGGCGAAGGCAGAGTGTCGGGACAACTCGACTATTAGTTGCACTCGTACACTGTACTACTTGAGAACATCCCACTGACTGTCACGCCGATGCGCAGATCACTTGTGCAATTCATCCAACATGTGCGTGTCTGACTCCCCTATTGACATAAACTTTACTTTATTGCCATATTAAAACAATGTCGTTTGTCGGCAGCGTTCCACTACAGCGCGTACTCCACCCGAACTCGGCAATGACTCGAGCGTCTTACGTCCGTGCGCAAGTTTTTGCATAGATTTCCTCACACTTTGTATTGTGCTTAAAGATTGCTCAAGATTTGTCGCAAGCGTTGTACAATCGGCAGACAACTCGGTTGTATTCGCATCCACATCCGCATTGCGATTTGAAACTGAAGGTCGTGCAGCTCGAAATGCAAGCGACTCAGAAGAGAAGAGTCGAAACCGTTGAACGAGCGCAATTAACGAAGAACACGTCTTTGCAATACTCCGAATAGAGCTGCTATCCACAGCATCCGATTCCTGCTGCACGCGATCAGCACGACTATCTACTACCTGTTCCGCTGCATCTAATGAACTATGTGCATCACGCTGCATACTGCGCAAGTGGTCCAGAATCTGCTCCCTACTTTTCGAAGCACTAGTCGGCGAATCTTTATCCGACGACCGCACTCGCGAAGCGTGCTTATGCGGTCTGGAGCCATTAACGGACGACTGTTTCTGCGAGAAGGGGCGTCGTTTCCTGCTCGAATGCTCCTGGAGAAGGGCGAGTGTATTGGGGAACAAGATATGTCTCTGACTGAGCAGCAAATCCAATTGTGCATTCGCGGTGATATCTTCCTGCGACAGGGCGGGGGCGCCATGATCGTCCTCGTCGTCGTGCACCGGGGCGTCGGCAAGACGGAGACGGGCGCGTCTTCTCTGGGCGGCCATGGCGAGGTCAATTGCTGCGCGAAGAAAGGTGTTTGCGGCGTGACGATCGCGCAAGCGTTCGGAATCAGCGGTGAAGGGCGGACGGAAGCCGGCGGCATTTGGAGCGGCTGAATGGAGACCGAGATTGTTCCAGAAATCGGCATGCAGTTGCTCGGTGGCGGGCTCGAATGCAGGGTCGATTATGGACGCAAGCCATTGGAGCGTGTGCAAACGGGCGTCGCCTGACGGCTCGATGCTGCACTTATCGGCGGCGCGCGGAAAGCCGAGCGTGGTGAGGTCTGTGGATAAGCAAAGGGGAGAGGAGAAGTATGGGGCTGCCATGAGGGTTGGTTGCGGCAAGTATGCGTGGCCCCAGTTGAATGAAATGCAAAGTCGGGCAGTTTGAAAATCGTTGGTGATGATATAGATGTGGATCAATGACTGTTACCGTATTTGAATGCGTTCGAATATCTGCGTTTCCCTCCACTTGTACCGCACGCTGCGTCTGCCATCACGTGTCAATCTGCACGGCAGATTTGTATTGAAATTTTAAATTTCAATTCATTGTATCGATTGATGACGTTGAGATTGCACTACAGTTACTGTACAGTGTACACAGACACGCGCGCCCCGATCAATGCTCCTCCGCTCCCTGCACAAAATTAGTGTAGCCAAACAAATTCGATCACAGCCCATCAACATCGACAACGTCTTGAGTCTCCATCACTTCCTCACTCTCATCTTCTTCATTAAACAGCTGCGAATAATCAACCTTATTCCGATTCCTTCGCGACGGATTAACCCGCACAGAAGCACTTTTCTCCTCCTCATTCACCACAACGTCATCGCCCTTCCACGCCTCCGAATCGCTATCATCCAACAAAACAATCTGCTCCGCCTCGTTGTCCACTTCCAACGCCTTATCCTCTTCCTCCGAAGACGCGGAAAGAGCACGCGACTTACGCCGCGCGACCTTGGGCGCCTTCCGCTGCGACGCGCTCTCCCCCGGCGTCTCCCATAAATCGGCCGCGAGTTGGCGCTTCCTCTTCAGAAAATTGGGCAACGGCAGAGGCACATCTCCGGGATTTGACTTTTCATCTCCCACCCACGCCCATTCCGAAAACACTACCAGCGTCTCAAACGAGTCCACCACGTGCACCGGTTGCGTCTTGGCGCCCCCTTTGAGAGCGATGATGGGGTTGCTGGGGAACACAAGCGATCCCTTCATTTTCAGCCGCCCATGCGGTGGATAGTCGACGTACAGAAATGGCGTTCGTGTGTCGAGGCCGCATAGCGCGCCGATTTTGGCGCCGGGCGCCAGTGATATCGTTCCGGGAAACACGAAGAGGTACTTTTTCTTTCGAGATGATTGTCGTTTGAGAATGTCCGCGCCATCGCATTTGCGCAGAGCGCACGGGATTGACTGTTCTTGTAATGTAGTTTCGTGCGTGGCTTGTAGCAAACGACCTTCGGCGCGTTTTCGAAGACGGTTGGTTTCTTGCTGCACGTGTCGGTCCTCTTCTGTCTGCCCCTCGGCATTGTTGGACTTTTTCGCGTTGGACGGCATTGCAACGATGCTGGGGATTGGAGTGCGTCGGTGGTGCGTGCGAGCATTGGCTTTTCTAGTTCAAGGCGACACGGCGCGCAGCTTGAGTCAGCGCCAAGTTATTCAAGCGCGTTGCAAAGTATTTTAAAATTCATAAAATAAAAATTTATTTTGCAAACAAATCGAGGCTGTCTTACTACTGTACAGGGCGCTACGCTCTATATAGATAGAAACAATAATTTTTCGTTCACTCGTGATCAAGCTGCCCAATCAACAACCACAACGCTGTAAACATCCACTACCTTCTGCATGGCTGGTACCAAGCGCTTTCCCTCGTTGTATTGTATGTTTCGCGCTCTCCTTCTCCAATAGCAACCCAACCAAGCCTCCAACATCACGATGCCCGCATTCGCCTCGCCCGTCGGCGGCGCCCTGCAGAGAACAACTGCAGCGGCAATCTCTGCAAACAACGCCGCTCAGACAGCCCCCCACATGAGCAGCGCAGCTGCCATAAACCCGGCGCGCACAGCCGTCATCACTGGCGCCAGCGGCGGTATCGGCGAGCAAACATCGAAAGGCCTGGTACGATCGCTGCCCAATCTCGAGCAGCTCATCCTGTGCTGTCGGAACACCGAAAAGGGCGAGGCCGTTGCGCAGGCGCTTCGCAACGGCAATGTGGCCGGTAGACCAGTCGCTGTGGACGTCGTACCCGTGGAATTGTCCAGCGCGCTCAGCACGGTGCAATGCGCGCAAAAGGTGAATCAACTTCTCGCCGAGAAGCCGCTCGATTTGCTCGTGTGCAACGCGGGTGTCATGGCATGTCCGCTGGACTTTTCCGCCAAAGAGTCGGACGATTTTCATCGCATCGAACAACAGTACTTTGTCAACCATCTGTCGCAGGCTCTGCTGTCGGCAAAGTTGCTCCCGGCACTGCGAAAGGAGCGTGGTGGTCGTATTGTGTTTGTGTCATCCATGGCAGTGGCGATTTCGCGCGCACGCGCAACCGCGCCGCTCATTGCTGAGAAGACGGATGATGTTGTGACTGATGAGACGTATTCGAAATGGAAGGCGTATGGTGACTCCAAGGTGGCTATGTCGATGTTTGCGAAACAGCTGGCGGAAAAGGAGAATGGACTGGTTGAGTGTGTTAGTTTGCATCCGGGTGTCGTGGCGACGGATCTAGGGAGACATCTTCCGTTTGGAAAGTGGTTGAAGGTTGATGAGAATCCGTCATTTCTGGCCAAGACGTTGCTGCGAATGTCTGGACTGAAAACACCGGTGCAGGGTGCGCAATTGAGTCTTGAGCTTTCAACTGCACCGAGGAATTCGCTGGAAAACGGCGCGATGTATGTTGCGCTTGGTGGAAAACAAGTGGACAAATGGTCGTTCCCGCTGCTCAGCAATGCAGAGGAACGTGAGAAATTGTATAATGATACAATTAAGTTTGTAGATTCATTTTAGAGACAACTAAAAATATGTGGTATTATGATCTTGGTAGCGCATGGGTATTGAGATTGGATTAACACAAGCACCAAACAAACTGTGTAATCTTGGTGCACGCAAGTTGCTCGCAACGGCCTGTCGCACCTCAGGTCTCTATAAACACGTTGACGCCATTACTTTAAACGACATAGAACACACGCACCATCATCTAGTACCACCTATACGCAATCAAACGCTGCGACAAATGCCGTTCACACCGATCCACGCCGTCATAGGCGGGCTGTCCATCGGTCTAAGCACATTCTGGAACGCACGTCTCAACGGAAAAGTGACGGGCATCAGCGGCACACTACGCTCCGCTCTCAGCCTCAACCGCCAATCACTAGCGTTTCTCGCGGGGTTGTCAACGGCCGGCGTGCTACTACGCCCGCTTATCGATGCGCCACTTACAGTTGACATTGTCTCCGCACTGCCATTGGCGCGATTAGTACCGGCCGGAGTGCTCGTCGGACTCGGTGCCACGATCGGCAATGGATGCACATCCGGTCACGCGGTGTCCGGTCTATCGCGACTAAGCATGCGTTCGTTATTGGCAACGCTGACGTTGATGACAACGGCCGTTGTTTCGGCAAAACTGAGCGGCACGGCACAATTGTACGATCTTGACGCAATCGATGTGGACTTGTCAAATATCTTTGCAAATGCGGTTTTGCCATCTGTCAGACAAGCGACGCGTATGCTCGCTACAGTGCTCATATCGGTTGCGGTGCCGCAGTTGGTTTGGAAAATGGCCAAATTAAGACGTGCGGCCTCGGGTGTACACCCCGATGATAGCCATGTTAGCACGCCGCGATGCGTGCAGGAAGTGCTGCAATTCGTGTTGGGGCTGAGCTTTGGTGGTGGGCTTATCGTGGCCGGTATGGCGAATCCTCAGAAAGTGATTGCGTTTCTAAATGTGGCAACAGCGAGTTGGGATCCGACGTTGATGTTTGTTTTTGTCGGCGCAATTCCGTTGGGTATTTTGGGATTTCGACCGATTGTGCGTGGTGTGAAACCGAAGCTTGCGGACACGCATTCGTTACCGTCACGGTCGGATGTCGATGGGAAATTACTGACAGGGGCAGCATTATTCGGGGCTGGTTGGGGCATGGTCGGTCTTTGTCCGGGTCCAGCATTTGTCTACTTTGGTGTATTCCCACAAAGTACTGGTGCAGCGTCGTTTGTAGCTTCCATGATCGTTGGCATAAGTTGTGCAAAACCTGTACTTACTTGTAATGATGCGTGGTTGAAATGATGAATGTTCGAGCGGTCTCTACGTGTTGCTCTGAGGTAAAGTTAACGCGCGTCACTTGAAAAGGGGAGCGCGTCACATTTCAGTCGTGACACAATAAATATAGTAGAGTGATCTTGACTACACCGTGCAGTGCAGTCTGCACGTCATCGGGTAAGTCGCAACGTAATGTTACACAACATTACAGTAAATCGATGTCGGCCGCTACCGAATTTCAACTGTAAGTCTCCGTTTGTACAGCAAATCACAGCACGTTGCGCCGACCATCTCCTCGAGTTGCATCGACCGGCGACTTAGCCTTGTCGCCGTACCATGCGACACACTCTGGACTGACCACACAGCGCGACCGCCGCCGTCATGAACTCAGATCGATCGCAATGTGCAGCTCCTATCCCTGACGCGCTTCTTCGAGCACCCGTCAACGCCCCAAATGAACGTCGAGCACGTTTGCGAAACGTGCGGACAAACCTTCACCCGCAGCGGTCATTTAACTCAGCACATCCGCATTCACACCGGTGAGCGTCCATACAAATGTGACCATCCCGGTTGCCAGAATCGCTACTCGCGTAAAGACCATCTCCGTCGCCATGAACTTTCCCATCACCCCGAATTGAAACATCTCGAGTGTCCGCACGATAATTGCAACATGCGATTTGACACCAGACAGAAATTGCATAGACATGTGGCGTCACATAACCGCCCCAAACTCTTTCAGTGTCCCGACTGTCCTGAACAGTTTGTCAAGAAATATCAACTCGCTGCGCATAGTACCTTGCATACCGGTAAGAAACCGTACCCTTGCACGGTGGATGGCTGTTCTATGTCGTTTCTGAGGTCCAATACGCTTAAGAGACATGTGCAAAATTGCCATCTGTCGCAGAAGGTCTATATATGTTCGGATCAGAGATGCACCGATACTGATGCATCGTTTACAAAGTTTACAGACTTGCAGAAGCACATCAAGAAAATGCATCCAAAAGTGCGAAAGACAGCGTGTGATTATTGTGGTGCCGTGTTTCTGAAATCAAACGACCTTAAGAATCACATGCGCACCCATGAGGTTCCGGTCGCCGACCGACTTGAATTCGTTTGTAAATATCCCGGTTGTAACGCTGCATATACAAAGTCGTCCAATCTCGGCACTCATATCCGATCCAAACATGAGGATACTTCAGCTTTTATCTGTTCTGTATGTGAGACAGCTTTCTCCCTTAAATCTTCATTGAAGCGTCATATGAAGAAGCTGCATAACATCGACCTACTGCCCAGCAGTAGATCGAAACGCATAACTGTACCTAAAGACCCCAATAGCACTACCTATGACGATGAAGCTGCTGCGGCTGCCGCCGCTGCATTCCAACTCATAGACGATGATCCAATGCCATCACCGGAAACCACTCCAATGCAAGTGAATGACGAGGTGCAGCTCCAGTCAAACAACCCAGCTTCACAAATAGATGAAACCCCGTCTGCGCAACTGTCCAATACGACTGCATTGCGTGTACTACCCGCCGTTACTTCCTTATCGGTGCTACCTGCGCCCGAAAATGCAAATCGCATCGTTTGTACCCAGTGCAATGGTACATTTGCTCGAAATGAGTCCTTGCAAATCCATATTCAAAAGCATCACGACAAAAATGCTAGTCTGACAGCGGCTGAAAACAACAACGAATGCATGTCAGATTCGGCAGCGGCGCACAATCCGCAATCATCAAATGGAACTGTCAATTCGCTCAATTTGTGTCCACAGACAGGTAGAGCTCCAAAGACGGGGCGGAACCTATCCCGCGATGGAACAACCAGCCAAGCTAGTGTATCCAGTTTAGACTCTGCCAGTATCGTTCCCCATGCTAAAATTTGTCCAGTGTAAAGATCACTTTCATACAAGCCACACACTTGCTGTCCATATCCGCGTCACCACGCACATATAGAGCGACACATCTCCGACGTCACCTCGACAAGGCGCGCAAGTTCCTTTCCCCAGTTCCAGAGCATGTCCACGAGTGTACCGCTGTCGGTAATTTGCAACAATGTCGGCGTTACACGAAAGGCTGGACCAGGTTTAGTGTTAGAACAGCTTGTTTTACAGGATGGATCGACGTATCCGTCCTACCCCAGGGAGTTTATCTGTTAAGCTAGTCTAGTCCACAAGTGCGTAAAATACAAATACCTTTGAACCCTACCCACTGCCTCGCCGCCTTCAAATACCTACTTCAACGCTGCAAATCTCTCTCGGAAAGATTGCACTCGGCTCCTCTTCTTGCCAGAACCCTGTCCCTTCACGCCACGCGCACCCTTCGTGAGAGTTTCAGCAGATGTTAAGCTCATAGAGCGTTCTATCTTTACGCCACTGCCACTGGACTGACCTCGCACATTCTGCTGCCATTGCGCTGTTTGACCGGCAAAGAATCCATCACCCTTTCCACCACCGATCGTGTTAGCCCTGGGTGCAGCAGCACGAGAAGGGAGAATTTTGCTGATTGGGGATTTGGACAGCGGACCAGCTTTCGCTGGTGCCGGAGAAAACAGCAATTCGTCGTCATCTCCGGAAGACATCAAAAGCGAAGTGTCGTGAGGAAAAGATGGAACTGTGATAATTCGCGATTCCTTCTTACCAGACCCTGACGACCTGACCTTCGGAGGCTTCCAGCTTCCAAACATGCTTCCCTGAGCCTTTCTCAGCAAACCCTGTTTCTTTGATGAGTTCCTGCCGTCAGTAGCCAAACTCTGACGCGCTGCCCCGATCTCGGGAGACATGAACAGGCGCTTCGGAATCGAGCCTTCAGATGGGGTTGGAGAGCTCGGCTTCGCCGGCATGCAATCATACCCCGGTCCATCAAGGTCGACATCGATTTCATCAGGATTGGACTGCACCTCAAGAACAAGACTGCTCACACCTCCTGGGTCAGAAAATACTGAGCCTTCCTGCGCCATGTCATCTTCGTTCCTCGCCTCCGCAGCTTCAGCGACTGCAGATTCTAGAGCTCTGTGCCTCGCAACTGTTTCATCATCTGACATGACACCGTCAGAGGGGTATGATGGACGGTCCTGAACTGTAACGCTCTTTGGTGCATCGGTGTCTTTCGCAACACCAGAACCGGGGACAGAAACTGCTCGATGGAGTGCCTCCTTGCGTCGCATAATCCTACGAGGAGTATGCTTCCTTTGCAAAGCATAAGGGCGCGGAGGAGCTGCGGCAGATTTGTGTATATTGTCCAAGTCATCTGAGGCCTCCGTGCGTCGAGTGTTGTCCGGTTTGATGATGTTTGAGACTTCGCGTTTCACATTTTCATCCTTCTTCCCAGAACGTCGACTAGCGCTGCCAGGCTTTGCTGTTTCTGAAGCTGGCTTCAACCCTCCGTCTTTCTTCACGTTGGGAAGAATAGCATCCTCTTCTTCAGGACGAAAATCTTCAGAAGTGGGTGGCAATGCTTCCGGATTGGACTTATCAGTGTCTCTACTGGGAACATCAGATTCAATCACACATGTCCGAGTTGCGCTATAGGATGGCGGAAGAGCCGCAAAACGAACGCTCCTTCCCGTCTTTGAAGACGGAGTAGTTACTGAATCCTTGCAGTCGGAAGTGACTCTTGCTCTGTTCGAGCTATGTGACGTTTGTGAGTCTGATCTGCGTAAATCCTTGCGACGATGAGAATGACTCATAGTCGAAATGCTGGAAGCCGATAAAATGGAGGAGGTGGAAGTGCCTCCTGGTGACGAGCGGTAGCCCTTCCGGTCAGACATCTTCGATGCCTGTAAGGCCCGAGACGCGACGTGTAAATCTTTAGCGGTTTCTACTTTGGCAGACGCAAGCTTGGAGGATGAAAGCGCTGCAAACGCGTCTGCCTCAGATTCAGTGTCTGCTGAGTCTGATGGTTCATCCGCGATCCATGCTGGTTTTGCCACTGTCACATTAGCTTCTCTGTTAATGACACCTTTGCCGTCATCGGTTGAAACGTCTGCTTTGCCAACTTCAGAGAGTGATTTTTCAGTCAGTTCTTTGGCCGACTTACCAAGTCGACGTGATGATTCTAGCACGCTCTTGTGCTTGGCGATTGCTGAGCTGACCATCTCCGGAGTGCGATTCTGATCAACCTTCTGTTTTGCTACATCTGTCTTGTTGCGCGGCACTTCGGCATCATCACTGCCCGGCTGGCATATAGACTCCATACGGCTCGTGGCTTGCTCCAGTTCACTAGTCGCAGCTCTCACCAATTCTACTATGTCGCTTGCATGCTTGCTATCAAGATCCGGGAGGACAATTTCCCTGCGTAACGAATCTCCTTGAGTGAGTTCAGGCTGTACGATGGCTGCAGGATGATTCCCTGTTTCTACGATACTGATAGAGGCACCATCCGCAGCTTTCTCTGGCGGAAGATCAGACTGCTTCGGGCTCTTCGTGATTGCGGCGGTGACTTGAGGTACCTTTGATGACGATGCAGCGAGTGCACTGACGTCATCCGCCGTCACACTAGTTGTTTGTTGCTCATCCTCTGAGACCAACTGCTTTGCAGTGGAATCATCAGTTTTGGGCTCCAGTTGAGCGGCGTGCTGCAGATTGGCAACAGCACCATCGATACGGTTTCGTTGGAGCAATTGGTCGACATTTGATCGCAGTGCTCGTGTCTCAGAGGAAAAAGCGAGCAGTGTGTTGAGATCAGCAGCAATGTCTTCGCATGCATCGTTGGGTTCTGGAAGTTCATCGACTGAAGAACCGGATTCCATGCTTTCTATTGGACTAGTTTTGAGCTCCTCCGTTAGCTCACTGCTGGGAGAAGCGGGATGTGTGGATACAGTGGAGATAGTAGGCGGTGAGGAGACGGATTTTGGCGGATTGGATGCGGATCCACGCATATCGACACCGTTCTCATCAAAGCCCATATCAGCGAGCTGCCCCTTGAGCATACGGAGCTTGGCTTCAAAGTCACCGATCTTATCGCGAAGACTGTCTGCCTCGGAGGTCCATGTTTTAGCGCCCTGCTTGCCCATATCGGAGGTTCGTTGGAGGGCGAGTCGCTCAGCCTCGATGCGGGTACGCATTTCATCGGCATCCTTGGCTCTCTGCTGAGCGGCGGAGAGCATACCGACGCCGAGGAAGCGGCGCTGGCGCGGGGGGAGGTCGGAACGAGAAGCGTGGGAGGATCGACTGGTTCGCAGGGAGGATTGATGAGAGAGAGTGCTATCAGAACGGACCTGCTGGGTGATGAGTCTGAGACGGGAGACAGCGCCGTATGCTGGATGGCGTAGGCAAGCTTGCTGCACGGCGAGGGATGAGAGGGACCAGAGGAGATCCACAAATCTATCGCCACCGGCGGAGGCGACGACGGACTTGCGTGCGGAGCCTACCGGGAGTAATTTTGTCTTTTCGAGAATCTGGAGACGAGTGTCGATGACGCGGCGGAAATCACGCTCCTGATTGCGATCGAGAATGGGCCAGCACGGCTTGAAGAGCACTTCTGCCACATCGGAATCGATGATGGAAATGAGGAAATGGAGGACAGCGTTTGCGGGAGCGGTGTTGCCTGGCTTTGCAAAGGTGGTCGGGGCAATAGTGTGGGAGTAGATGGAGTGGAAGGCATCGGGGGAGCCGGACAAGAGGTTGATGTTATCTACGATTAGACGGCCAGGGGTCGGGAGGGCTGGGGCTTGCGGGGATGAGGGCGATGGAGTCGGGGATGGGGGCGGTGGCGGGGACGGGGGTGGGGGAGCGGCCATGATGGAGGGATGGTGCGGCAGAGCCGCGGATGGGAGGAGTTGGTAGCGATGGATGGGAGGGAGGGCGGGCGGGCGGGAGAGAGGAAAGGCTGTAAGGTTGGAGAGATATGGTGGTGTGTTTGGCTGGAATAGGTGTGACGAATGATGTGTTCGAGGCTGTGCTGTGCTGTGCTGTGTTGGGGCTGGCTGGGCTGGGCTGGGGCTGGGGCTGGGCAATGGTGCGGTGTGGCGTCTGTCTGTGGCAGAGGGGGTTAGACGGTGGGGGCGGCTCTTAGCAAACGGGCGTAGAAAGGCGGATATGAAAAGGAGACGTGTACGGGAATTTTTTGGCGGCGAGCGGATGGGAGTTGTCATACCTGACTGTGCGGAAAACTTGCGTTTGGTGATTGGGAATGGGGGCAGTGTCAGAAGGGTGTCAGTGAACTGTCAGTGGGCGTCTGGAAGCAAGTGAGACGCGGTGCGATGAGGCGTGCGCGCGTGACAGATATTGAACAGCAACCGACGCTAGCGGACCGACTGTGGACAAATCTACGGTATTTCGTAGTGCACTTGCGTTTGGTTTCTTAATTTTTGTAGAATAACGCATCTATTTTTGAAAAAACGACACTGCTCAATTCAATACACCGTTGCCTCATTCCACGTGCTTTTCCATTACTGCTACGCAAAAGACACACGTAAAGTGGTCACGCCTTGTACGTGCCACTTGCCGTTGCCAGGCCCGACTAGCGAGCGCACCTTCCAACGTGCACCCATCGCGTCTCGAGAGCGCATGTAAACCCTTTGCTGTCGTCGTCGCCGCTACGCTGCGCTGCGCTGCGTTGCGCTGTTCTGCGCGCTGCAGCCAATCTTCTCTATACTGTCCGCACCTCTTCCGCGCCCAAATTGTGCTAAAATTTTATACCGTTGCCCCAAAAATTTACTCAGGCAGCACGAGTGCCGCTCGTGGCACTTGACAAACCCTTTGTTCAATTCTATGTCTACTTGCTCGCTGCTCGTCGTATGTTAAATTTCAAATAGCCACGTCAAACAAGAGCGCAAATTTTGCACACCAAATAACAGTGGATGTACACTCGTACAGTAATTGTCAGTGCAAAGGCTTGATGGCTACACGTTCGATACGTAAACCATTGCAGCCCGCCTCCAGCTTTCAACGAGCTATCGCACCGGGAATGGCAGCGTGCCATGCGGCGCGCTGGCCCGTACCAAACGGCAGTTTGTTGGGAACAAAACGTCAGGATAACGCAATGACAGGCATGGCCAAGTAATCGCGCGCCAATTTGAATTGCATTACTGTGCGTTGCGTTACAATTCGGGAATCGAAAGCAATACAATCGGGCAATGGACCGCTGCGTTGCATAAATGTATAAACTAACTTTTCGTTTTCTCGCACGCCTTCCACCAGTGACATTACATATTCGTTTCATGCAACGCACCGCAACGTCCGCGCACGCCGCCAAATTGGCTCGCAACGCAACACAACACTGCGCAACAGTTGACCTCTCGCCATGCCGTACCCTTCGTGGGACAAGACAATTGACACGTGTGCTGCACTGTGCTACACTCACTTTCGATTGCTATCAAATACGTTTATACTGTAGATAGATAGCGCCACAGCCGACAGACGCTTGTTGTGAGTGTTCCATTCGAGTTGCAGACAACTCGTACCCTGCCCTCGAGAGTAGCGTGCCTCGAATCGAATCGTGTACACTACACTACAGTGCGGTGCGGTGCTGCCATCAATCACTAGATACATATTCCCATTCTGCGTGGCTGTGCAATCACCTCGCGGGTACATGTGTAGGCACGTATGCTAAACACGAGAGATGTTGAAATTCGCCCCACAACATTACCTCCGCGCCTGCCCACCCACCCACATCACTCAGATATTTCACGTTATTTCTCGTCATGTATGACGATTCATCTAGACCAGACCAGACCAGACAAGCCCACGAGTGCTGCACCCGCCTTTCGCTGCCTTACACAAGAAGCGGCCGTCTGTTGCGAGCGCAACTTGCAACGGTTCACTGTTGTGCCCTATCTTTCCTCTGTATATCCTGCGCGACAAGTCTATCACTGCCTGTTGAAACATACATGTCGACAGAATAGAGTACCTATTGCGATACCGCTGAATTGCCTACCGCATGGTACGAATGATATTTAAAACACGCCATCGCAAATGCAATTGGGTGCAAATGATCAGCATGTTTCCATGCGCACATGCTCCTTGCCGTTGACACAGATTGAAAGCAGCGATGGGACAAATCTGTATGAAAATAGTATTATACAATCACCATGGATAGTTCTTTGGTGCAACCTGGTGTTGTTGGTACGGACGCAGCAGGCACAGCACTGCACTGCACATTACCATGCTTACTTCGTTGGCATGGATGCACTTGCCTTGGCATAAAAGGTTTATGAGATGCATCCGAACCGAACCAAACCATCAAAGGTATCCCATAGAGCGCGACGACGAATGATCAGCTTTTGGTGGAAAACCATGTTTGATATGCGCCGTGCCTATGATTTGCAGTTGTAAGTCGCCCGCCTTCCATGGGTGGAGGTAGTAATGCAACGCCATTGGACTTATCAACGCCTCGTCTTTCCCACAAACATTGCCTTACCTTTTCGACTGTCCATTCTGCATCCACTCTATCATTTCTTACACATCACCGACTTGCAAATCCTGCCGACACCTATCTCCGAGTTTTAGCTCAAACCCACCAGGACCCATCACTTTCCTGCAAATCCATACCGCCTCAAACCCTACTCGACATGAAAACGCAAGCGTAAGCTGTGAGAATAATTTCATTGTTGCATGCACACAATCATCTTCGACTCGACATCTCCAGCAGCAATGTACAAACTCAGCTGCATCCATCACGCATTGCATGATTGCACCAATGGAATTGCAGCTCGACAAAAATTTCCCGTCCAATCGCAATCCAACAACGCGACATCCTCAAAAATCAACAAAAATTAAAACACAAACAAACCCTCCCCACTTCATACCTCCGTCCCCGCCAATCCCCCTCCACCCGCCGCCGACCTCCGTAATCAAACACCCGACCCAACACAACCCATGGCCGTTGAAACCGAATCCACGACTACACCACCGCCGACACCGACGCCTCACGTCCCAGAAAATGCTCCCCAGGGCTGTCCGGGCGTGCAATCCGAAACAGCCGGCAAGGCAGACACCTGCGCCGGCTGTCCCAATCAAACCGCATGCGCCTCACGCGAAGCCGCAAACGCACAGCCAGACCCTGACATACTTGCGATATCCGCCCGATTAAAACACCCCGTCAAGCATAAAATCCTCGTCCTGTCCGGAAAGGGCGGTGTAGGAAAGAGCACCTTGGCCGCCCAACTCTCCCTCTGTCTCAGTGCCAATCATGCCCTCGATGTCGGCTTATTGGACGTAGATGTATGCGGCCCGAGTGCCCCCCATATGCTCGGCGTGTCCGGTGAGGAGGTGCGCATGAGTAATAGCGGCTGGAGTCCGGTGTATGTCGAGCACAACCTCGCTGTTATGAGTATTGCCTTTCTCTTGCCTGATAAGCATGACGCCGTTATTTGGAGAGGCGTGCGGAAAACAGGGCTTATCAAGCAGTTTTTGAGAGACGTCGATTGGGGCGAGATGGATTATCTTGTGGTGGATGCGCCGCCCGGAACGAGTGATGAGCATATTTCACTCGTGCAATTGCTCGCAGAAGCAGATGTAGATGGTGCCTTGATTGTCACGACACCGCAGGAAGTGTCCTTGCTCGATGTGCGTAAGGAGATTAACTTTTGTAGGAAGAGTGGCACCAAAATATTGGGTGTGGTGGAGAACATGTCTGGATTTGTGTGTCAGAATTGTAACCACTGTACTGAGGTTTTCTTCCCGAGTAGTGGAGGAGCGCAGAAGATGTGCGAGGAAATGGGCGTGCCCTTCCTGGGCAAAATTCCGCTCGATCCTACTATATCGAAGGCTGCTGAAATGGGTCAGTCAGCTTTTACTAACAGCACCAACTCACCAGGCGTGAAGGCGTTGCGCCAGCTTGTAACAAAGATTCGCACTGCTGTTGGTGATCCAAACTCTGAAGATACGAACTGATGATGTTTACTCTACCTGGGATTTCGCTGGATTATGAACTGAATACAAGATAACTAAATTAGCAATCAAAGCGTACTACAAAGCTTTCGACTAATCTAAAGTAACTGAGCAGCGCGACAAGCTAAACGATACAGCATACCAAGCCTCTCGGGCTGAACTGCGAGTCGCGGTGCATTCCCATCACGTCAATCATGAAGCATGCATCGATACAGGCTCCAACTTTTGTCAGTAAAACCCAATTGGCATGGTATATCCATTCTGTACATGTCGACAATGCAAACGGAGAGTGGCGACAACACATCATGCGACGTCATTGATAGGCAAGTTGGCATATCGGAGCTTCACATATCGCAGAAACTCTTCCCGCTGTCCCCACAACTGCGCCGCCTGATTATTCAACGGAGAAGAATTGTTCGGCGTTTCGAGCAGTCCTTGAATCGACAACAACAGCGCCGACACTGTGTAAGAGGCGCTCCAATTCTCCTTGAGAATATCCAGACAGATGTTGCCGCTCATGTCGATGTTGGGATGGAAAATCGGCGTCATGAAGCGCACCTGTGGAGGCGACATTGGGTAATTGAGTGGGAAACTAATAGTGAGCGAGTACTCCATACCGGCATATACGCCGTCATCGTTGCCTTCTACGGTGCCCTTCCACAACAGCAGGTTGTCGCCGTCTGGAAAGGCGCTGACGCCTTTGATGGGGTTCATTATGAGCATCATGAGGTCGGATTGTAGCCGCTTTGCTACTTGGCCTTCGACAGACATTGTGGAATACAGGTGGGATGAGCGCGTGGGTGCGAGAGTTTGAGAGTGGGAATTTGGGACGGATGGACTGGTGTGTGAGTCGGTTTGATGGCGGTGTATGCTGATCTGGGGAGAGCGCCCGTCTGCGGACGGTCTTTATAGTTGCTGGATGGGGAATGGGTGTAGCTGTTACTGCTGAGGAATGGGTGGGTGGCGTACAGAAACGACGCGCATTTTGGCGGTTGGATAGCTGAATTGTGACTATGTATTAGAAACCGAGTTGGAATGGGGGTACGCAGTTGAATAAACGACTGTCATCAGATGTTTGACGCTGATGGTATGTGGACGGATCGACATTGAAGTGAACGACGTTCATTAAACGGTCGACAAGAGGTATCGAGTAGGGCGGACTGTGGCTGTAAAGGGCGATACGACGAGAATGATATTACCGTTCAAGTATCGTCACGCAGAGTGTGCTGATACAAGATCTGTGTTACTCAAAACGCGTTGAATAGGCGTCACGATGAGATTCAAGTTCGCTCCCTCTGACAGCACATGATTGGATGATGTAGCATAGTAACAAAATTTGGATGAGCCAATGAGCGTTCTAAAATTTAATGGCTAAAGTGCATACATCAAATTATCCGTTACGGCATCTCAACTTTCAATTGTCTGCGTTTAAACGTTCCGTTCTCACATTTCAAACTTGAAATTCCCACCGTTCTATCTCTCGACACTGTTAATAATGTCCAACCGCCTTCGTCAGGCACAAGTAACGTTCACGAGCTGAGAGTTACTCCTCGAATTGCAGCGTACTGGCTGTCAAGGTGGACATCAATCCCCCGCCGTATCACCCTGAAACCTCAACCTTACCTACTTGCAAAACCCAGTCCTGCGCGTACTCCACTTGCCAATTTTATTTTATCGCTTTTCAGTTCGTAAACCCTGCGCGTTGCTATTCAGCTCCGAAAATCCCGCAATCCCGCTGCATCCAGCACAATGCGTGGAACATTAGGTAGTGACATAATCCCTCTCCATCACGACCAGCTGCTCGACGTTGCAAGAAGCCTGGTTTTCCCAGACGCAACCCCTGTACCAGCTCCAAAACCAGAGCGAAGACTCGATTCATCCGTCGGTGGAGACTCCGCACCCGTCTCGATCACTGCGGAAACTACCGGCGATGAAGCGCCCGCTCAAGCCATCCAGGTTATTTTACGCATACGACCGCTAAATGAGAAGGAGCGCGCAGAGACGAAACACAGCTGTCTATCAGTCCCGAAGAACAAACCATCGACAATCCACATCATTCCGCAAGATCCTTCGAAACATCCCGCCTCAATCCGAAACGCAGGGAAAGCCATCTTCAAGTTTTCCAAAATCTTCGATGACACTACTTCGCAGTCTGACGTCTTTGAACACACTGCGTTGCCCCTTGTGGAAGGCTTGTTCCAGGCGAAAAGCGCTGTCGTGTTCGCATATGGCGTCACCTGCAGCGGCAAGACCTGGACTATCCAGGGCGCTGCGGAATGTCCAGGGCTTATCCCGAGGTCATTGGATGTCATCATCAATTCCATTGCTGTCGCCAAGGGGAAAGGCTTGTTGCAAGACACTGTCGTCAGTGATGATGTACTTGAGCTTACGTCTTGTAGTTTTCGTCAATCTAATGCTGGGGTTGTCACGCGTAGGAGAAGGAACCTGGAAGGAAAGCAACCCGAAAAAGTTCACGACTCCAACTACCTCGAGATCGATGGCAGTGTTGAATACAGCCTCTTTGCATCATACCTCGAAATTTATAACGAGCAGTGCTACGACTTGTTTGAGCGCCCGGGTACCCTCGTGAAGGAAGAACCTGCGTCTGTGGCACAAAATGGTGCTGGTGTCCCATCTAGTAGGGACGCTGAAGAAATTTCGCACGAAGCTCAGGAGATATTACAGCAGATCAACGCGGCTAACAAGAAGCGACGGGTTTTAAAATTGAAAGAGGATAGCTCTGGCGAAATATACGCAGAGGGGTTGACTGAAGTCGAAATTCATTCGGGTGCGGATGTCGACCGACTTTTGGAATTCGGCCAGGAGAACAGAAGCGTTGCGAGGACGAATGCAAATGAACATAGCTCTAGGAGCCATGCTGTATTCACGATTACCCTGAGACAGTCCCAAGTAGTTGAACAAGAGCGTGGCCCTCCGAAGACAATCAAGAAATCCTCCAAATTGTTTATCGTTGATCTGGCAGGTAGTGAGCGTACGTCGCGAACGAACAACTCTGGGACGCGTCTGAAAGAGGCAGCCAAAATCAATACTTCGTTAATGACTCTGGGACGTTGTCTTGAGGTCATGCGGCAAAACCAAAAAGCGGCCGCTAAAGATCCCACAAAGAAACTAAAGATTGTGCCATTCCGTCAGAGCCGCTTAACGCGACTCTTGCAACATAGCTTGGGAGCGGGATCAGCTGTGATGATTGCCAATGTCTCTCAGACGACCAAAGATGCAGATGAGACCATTCGAGTATTGAGATGTGCAGCCATTGCAGGTGAGGTGATTATCCAGCGGAGAAAGCCTGTTGCCGCTGTGTTGACTGAATGTACCAACACTGTGCAAAATAACACCAAATCTCAAGCTGTACGAAAACTAGGTGCAAAAGCTAAGGAGAGTAACAGGCTACCACCACGTCGAACTCGAGCGCAACTTCAGGATGGGAAGGAATTTAATACTCGTACTCGAGCGGGGAAATCACCTGGCCAGGATGGGAAAGTGGAATCCAATGATAGTTGGAATAATTGTACAGGGAAAGAAAAGCAACTAACTGAATTGAAGCGCCAACTTCAGGAGGCTTTAAAGAGAGCGGGTGAACACAAGAAGGAACTGGAAGAGACGAGAAGCGAGCTTGTTGGAGTGAAAAAGGAACTTTCAGAGCAAAAGAAAGAAAACGCGGAGCAACTGAAAGATATTGCCCAGTTGCGATGGCAGATGGATGAGGAAATACTCGAGCGAAAGGCAGTAGATGATGAAAACGACAAGCTATGGAGGGGCAAAGAACGCTACGAGGAGCGTATCGCGGACATGGAAAGCAGAATCCATACTCTTCATGCTGAGGTCCGGGAAGAAACTGTACGCGAAGCGGATGCAATCATTGCCGAGATGCAGGAGCAGCATGAGCTTCAATTGCAACAAGTCATTGCCGACAGCCAAGCATTTGTAGATAGAAAAATGAAAGCAAAAGTACCGGAAACAGAAGTTCGGGACAAGGTCCGCAGCAGATTATCCCTGGCTGTTGACCAAACTGTTGCTATCCATTTCCCAGGTGATGGTGAATCCTCCGAAGAAGAGATGGGTGAAGAAGACGAAGAAGAGTACATTGAAGAGGATTGTGATTATATCGAATGAGTATTGCGGTTCATTGTTTCCTAGAAAATAATCTTGTAAAGCAATCTTTATCCCCAGCTTCAGATGCTAGGGAAACCACCAAGTTTGACAGCCGCGCTTTACTGCTTCGCTAAAGCTCGTTCCGGTCAAATAAGCATCAGTACAAAACGCCCGAATATGCACATTGTATTTCGATAGTATAGTGATATAAGATACTGCCCGTGAGAACAAGAGCCTAGGGAAGAATCATTGGTCGTCAATGGAGAAACCCCCGTGGTAACTTGGTCGACTTGATGAATGCACTGTTTTTGCCGAGCGTTAAGCTTCAAAGATAATGTACCATCAAAAATATTGTGAGCTTGCGGGATTTGTGTATACATGGGCACCCCACGCCAATACTGGCAATCAGTTTAATATCGCAATTACACATTCCATGCCAAAAGTCAAATTGTCGTTTAGAACGTGAAACTAGTTTGCGACCGTCGACTCAACCGGAGTTGCGCTGGTTGCACCATTTTCATTATTCCCAACCCGCGAGGCCCAGCTATCAACGAATTGCGAGTACGGATAGAGGCTGGGATGTCCATCACTCCATATAATTTCAACGGCATAGTTACCAACTGGTGCGATCTTCATTGGTTTCTCGGATTCCTCCACGTCGTCAGGGTTTAATTTTTGCACACCTGTCATTTCATCGATGCAGAGTGCGCATCTGCACATTCGACGAAGGGTAGCAGGCCAGATCTTTTGAGGTTCAGATGAGGACCCCGCAGTTTCTACAATAATGTAATTGCTTTCTTCATCGAAGGAGACTGTCGGTGGCGTGAGTGCACCAAACTTGATTTTGGCTACTTCTTGCACAAGAGCTGCGGCCATCTTGTGATACTCAGCAGTTAGTTCTGATGATGGGTTTGCGACAACGAAGGGAACGCCGTTGTCGCTGTTCTCGGACAAAGCGGGATCAATTGGCATCGAAAAAGAGTTACCAAGTCCATATTGTTCCACTAATCTTTGACGATGCCCCTTGCCAAAGATGAAGTGTTTGACACCGCTCTCTGGCGCAGTAAAGTACGACATATTTTCTACCACTGCAATGCTCGGCACATTAACTTTGTCAAACATATCGATACCTTTGACCACATCCACAAAGGATAATTTCTGCGGAGTCGTGACTATGACAGCTGCTGTCATTTGAATAATTTGGCTGAGTGTCAATTGCACGTCTCCAGTACCTGGAGGCATGTCGATGATAAGATAGTCAAGAACACCCCACCGAGTTGTAGTGAGAAGTTGGTTGAGAACATTTGCAATCATAGGACCTCTCATAATCGCCGAGTCTGGATTCACATAGCCAAATGACATTAGTTTCACACCATGCGCTTCAAGTGGTGAAATCTTACCATCCCAGAATTGAACAGCTTCATCATCAGGCGTAACCAGAGTTGGCAAGCTGGGACCGTATATGTCCGCATCCATGATTCCAACGCGTGCGCCCTGTGCAGCGAGAGAAAACGCCAGATTTACCGCAGTAGTGCTCTTTCCCACACCGCCTTTACAGCTTGCAACTGCAACAATGGCACCGACATTGTCTAGCGCTCCCGTCCCTGTAGACCCGTTTTCGCGTGGCGGGGCGGCAGTCATAATAACGTCTGCCTTGCCAATCCAATCTATATCTTCAGCGAGACGCTTGCAGTCGGATTTGAAAACATCTTTAATTGGACACGCTGGCGTTGTCAATTCCACTTTGAAACTCACATCAAACAAGCCTTTGAGACCAGGCACTTCAGTGAACTCAACGTCTTGGACGAAACCAAGTGTAACAATGTCCCGGCCCAGGTCTGGGTCAATAATTTCACGGAGTGAGTTGAGCAAAACCTTTTTGCGATCCGTTGGATTTGCAGGGGCACAGCAAGTTATTTTTCCACTCGAGGGGCGGACATCTCTGACAATTTTTCGCTGAGGTACGCATATTAAGTTTGGCTTCTTATTGGACACGGACACTTGCCGTCGGCAAAACGAAGACGCTGTTGGATTGAAGATGATAGTGTTACTCACAAATGCCATAATTATTCCAGTACAATGTTCAAAAAGTCAGAACATGTAGACAAAGAAGAGTTATCTTAGGCAATGATGTGTTGAGGAGCAATTTGTGGACTCAGCTTGATGTGTGGAGATGAGGGAGGGAGGCCCCGAGCTACATCATTCAGGCGGACATTGAGATTGGTCCAAAATATGACCATGTTGCAGGAATTGATCTCGAGATTTGGACTATTTTATATTTTCCTTCTGAAGAAGTATGCAAAATAGGTTTCTATCATGATGAATTCCTGTTTCCTACTCAGATGACCAGAGAGGATCTTCTATCAACATGACAATGGTCAGTGGTCTCATCTAATCCTATATGTACTCTCACTCAACTTATGAATAATGAGGAGCATACTTGAAACACCGTAGTGCTATGTCTTATGTGAATGTATAGCTATTGAAACGCTGTAGTCATTCATCGCTTTCATGTATGCTTGTGGAGAAAGAGGTTTGGAGTTTCTGTGGTTGAGCAGGCCTTTAGATGGTAGACAAAACTCAAACGGTTGCAAAGATTTCGTGGCAAAATGATTTCGAGTCAAAGTAAGTGGTAGCCTTTAGACTCATGAAATGAGTAGTCCTAGTTCTGACATTCTCTTAGAACACTAGAAAAGCCAAGCCAGCATCGCTTCATTCGATGGTACTAGCTCTTACACCACTTCTGGTTGACGTTTCTTTTCAAGTCCAGCACTCCAAATGATGGAATCGAAATCATTGTACGATGACGAAAATGTAATTGCCGATGCAGCTGTGCGTCTTCACTCGACTATCGCAGAGTTTGTGAATTCACTAGCGTTTGAACACATAAACTACAGAGACGAAAGCGCCAAACAGCATGCAGCTACAGATGCTATGAAAAACTTTGAGAAAATCTGTCATGAAGCATTGGCAGCATGTGACGCAAATGAAGACAAAAACGTTGCCGTAAAAACGCGCTCAACGGTTGAAGAAGCTCGGGATAAGAGCAGTGTAGCTATTATCACGTACCAGCGTGCTATGTTGAAATACAATCGCAGGAAAGCGGAGTACGGCAAGTGCAATCCTCTAACGAGAGGCATTATCTCTCCTCGCGCAACTCCAGCCGATATTTGGAGAGAACCAGGCGGTGACGAAGAAAAGGATGAGAATGCTGAAATGAGTTGTATGCTGGTTGCTGTGATTTCATTCCTTTTGTTTGGGATTGCATATGTTCTTTCTTCGTATTCGGTCCCGCGTACTTTGCCTCAGGGGCAAAACGCTAGTCCTTTCAGAGCTTCGATGCAGAAAATGCAGGAACAGTTCGGCAGGGAAGTACTACCCCCTTCAGATGACATGGGGACAGCTTTGTCTAGATACTGCGATGCTGTATCTACGATCAAGGATGTGGAAGGTTTGGAAAAGATAGAACTATGATCTCAGAACTAGGTGTACATGACGTACTTATGTAGGCGGTCCATCAAAGAACTTTAGGAAATATACCACTTGAGGACTTGTAAAATGCCGTGCATGCAAAGTTCTGGAAGTATTGCAGTGTGAAAGTTAGCAGTTTATGAAGGGATGGGGAGGGAAGAATTATCAGTGAATAAATTGCGTAGTTGATTAGCTTCATTGGTCATTTCTTCGAGAGAGCGTGCAACTCGATTTTCATCGGCATCCATCTTTGTATTTCGCGAGGCATCGGATTGCTGAAGCTTATCGTACACCTCGTCGTTTCTTTCAAAATCGTCAGGACGTCTGGGTAGTACATGTATGTGGACATGCGGGACAGTCTGGCCAGCGGCCGGACCATCTTGTATGGCAAGTGTGAGCGCTTGAGCGTTGTAATGTTGTTCTAGCCGTTTGGATACTAATTGGGCTGTGCACCAGAGATCTGAAACTTCGTCTGGTGTCAAATCGGCGAACCTCGCAACTACTCTTCTAGAGAGAACGAGGCAATGGCCTTTGGGGTGAGCAAACGCGGTCAGAGGCAGACTTGTGGAGACGAATTATTGCTGTACGTTAGACCGTTCTTACCTGGCACAATAGGTTTGTGATTCACGATAGCAACGGATAATGGAGTAAGAAAGAAGGCCTCTTTCCAGCTGCATGGCCAGGGCCCAAACATGAACGATGCGGGCGGCATAACGTGATGAGCAAGGTCGACAGCGAAGAGTTGGCAGATGAGAAGTGATAGTGGAAGCACGTCAGAGGTGCAGAAAGAAGTGGACCAAGTGGGCAAAATGAAGAGAGACAAACTGTCCCGGAAGACAGGACAACTGTCTCAAAGATTCAATCTCCAGTGGGATTGGTGGTTTGGGGCTGACGGCGGTGGCAGGCGCCGATCTCGCTACGGTCCACTGAGTGCCCCGTGACAGGACATGAGCTCAACCATACGTAGGTTGGTGGTAGGTATGCTGTGCTGCATATTCGGCTATTTCAGGGTATGCCACAAACTGTCTCAAGCAGCTCAAATCCCTTGCTCGCTCTTCCACGAGATTTCGTGACCGCGCCCGCGACACAACCCATCATTCCTCCCGTCTCAATTTCTATCTTCCATTGTACGATCAGTAACTGACTAATTGCGCTACCATGGTGGTAAGTTGCTTTGTCAGCCTTTGCTGTCTTCCCAACCACAATTGCTCCTAACTCTTCAATTCGCTTCCTGCTGCCTCGTTCCACAGGGCGTCACTGGCAAAGGCGGAAAAAATGCAAAGCTCGTTCGCGAATTCAAAGCGGCCGGCAACAAGGCAATGCAGGCAGGTGCCTTTCAAAAAGCTATGCGGCTATACACAAAAGCTCTCGACCTAGACCCTGGCAACGCCATTCTCTACAGCAATAGAAGCGCTGCAAACTTCAATACTCGTCAGTTTTCCGAGTCTCTCGAGGATGCAGAGAGTGCCATTCTGTGTGACACCATGTGGTGGAAGGCTTACAAGCGTAAGGGTCTCGCCCTTATTCACATGCAGCGCTACGAAGAAGCTATCGAAGCGCTCGAGGAAGGTCTCAAAATTGTTGGCAAGAACGCAGAAATGGAGAAAAACCTCGAATTTGCACGAGCTTGTCAGGAACAGGCTCAAAATCTGTACATTCTTCCAGAGCCGGAAATGATGCAGCGCCTCGAGAGCGTCCCCGTCTTCATTGTTACTGATAATGTTGGTCAACCATTCTTTGTTACATATGAAGATGGACAACAGGTATGCACATTCTACTTTGATCAAGATGACGCCAATGCGACTTTGGATTGGATCAAAACAGAGAATCCAGACTTGGGTGATACTGCACGTGTCATTCACATTACTCTCAATCAGGCATTTAGTCTGGCTCAAGAGACACAGAAGCAGTACTACGAAGAGACGACGCGTGCAGCTGCAGAGGAAGACATGCGCGCAGCTGCAGAAGCTGATGCAGCGAAACGAGGCGAAACGTTGCCTGCCTCAACAACTGGTCAGGCCACTATGGTTGTGTCTGATTTGGACGGTGATGACGACGAAGACAATAAAGAGGATAGCGACAAGCAGGACGGTGAGTCCTCTGATGCGGTAGCGGAAGTGAGTGAAGTTTCTGAAACTGTGGATGAAGAGAAGGAAAAGAGCGAAGAGGAAACCAAGGAGGAGGAAAAGGATGCAGATAAGCAAGGAGATGCCAAAAATGATGACGATGGAGTAATTGACGAAAATGCACCGCTTTCATTCCAGTTCAGACCAGAGTTGCGACAAGTTACAGTGGCTGTGGAACTGCTGAATAAGAATCCGGACCCACCAGTGAAGCCGATTCTTCGAGACCCACCGTCTGTGAAGAAGGCTAAGGCTGCAGCAGCAGCTGCGGCGGCGGCTGCCGCTGCGGAAGGAGATGAGGTGGCAGAGGCAAATGGGGAAAAGGAAGAGACGAAAGAGGAAGAGGAAGTTGAGCTCACTGTGGATAATTTCAATGGAATTCCAGTGTTCCAGGCCAAGGGATTGACTCTGCTACAGAACAATAAGCAACTAATTCCGCTGTTCTTCTCGAAATGGGATCTTGAAGCTGCGTGGAAACAATTGGCACAATCAAATTCTGTAGAAGTACCAGGCGAATGTGATATCGATGTGGGGACACTGGAGGATGTACTGAGAAGAATGTCTGAGAGTAAGACGGACGAGTTTGAATCTGTGTTCTTTGTTCCTTCTCGAGAGTCTATGAAAGCGATCAATGCCAAGTTCCCGTTGGATGAGCTAGCGTCATCGTCATCGAAGGTGGTGAAGAAGGGAGGATTATCTAAAGCGAAGCAAGTTGCAGCGCGAGGGGGCACCAAGGATGAAATTCGGGCGGCCATTCGGGAGGACCTGGAAAGGTATGCGGAACGGCAGAAAATGGCTGAACTGATCACACAAATGGAACAAGCAAGGCGTAACGGGGTTGGAGTGGCAAGTGGAAGTACAGAGGCGAAGGGGAATATCGCTGGCACGGCGTAAAGGTAGATAGTGTAGACAAGAGTGATGTAGTTTGGCAAATTTGTTGCGACTGATGGGCTTCTTGATACATTTATGGGTAAATGGTAAGATAAGGTGGACGGACGAGCATTGGTGGGATGGATGTTTGTTATTGACGAACAAGTGAGCACTATGCTTTGGGAGCATTTGGCATATGCGTCAATAGAACAAGCGTCGACCGGTGAATAAAAACATTTTTCATACGCGCCGTTACGTAGTATGCTGCATCGACACGTGTCCTGTACAAATGCAATGTATGTTGCATCACATCGAGTGGCCCAGTATCACTCATTCCACCACAAACGCGCACGACCTCAACGGCACAATTTTGCGCTTAAATACAGCAACCACCGCTCACCCTTGTTACGCCAGATACCGCCCCAATCTCGTTCGCCTTGCTCACCATGAAACTCCCCAAGATCAAGCTTCCCAAGCTTCCCAAACTCATCACCGCTCGCGATGACGGCAAGAAGGAGTTTATCGGTCTCACTGCAAGCGAATGGGGCATGTCCACCGGCGTGTTGTGCGCCCTCTATGCAGTTTTGGCCGGCTTCTTTGCCGTGCTGCTCGTGATTGCACAATCCATTCGAAACAGCGGCGATATCGTAAGTGCCCCCATCATCTCGCTCATCCCTTTATTGATTCCCTCGCCACCCATCTAACCACTCCTCTCATTGCCGATGCGCAGTACGAAATTCCAGGCAGCGATGAACTTAGCACCAAGGATGACTAATCCATGTCTGTAACAAACACCAATAAACACGCTACAAATTTTCATATTTCCACACCCGATTGCACCACATGAGCCGCGACCCGACCGTTCCCTGCACATCCCCATGTCGTACACCAAGTCGACCTCACTCTTCTCCACACTAGAATCTCGTCATTACGGCGTGCAGCTCCCGTTCCAATGGCGCCAATCCTTCAAAAACTCCCGCCGTCGCCACCCGATCTCTAGCGCCGCGATAATCCCCCCCACAGGCCTCCATTGCATCTATCTCGGCTTCGATTGCACCGGAAACTACTTGGTGTCCTACAGCCTCAACGCCGCCCCCGGCTCCGCACAAGACGACCTCCCGCGTCTCCAATACTGGCGCGTCGATCCCTCCGGCCGCAAGAAAAACATTTTGCATTTTCAAACCCACCTCCTTCAATCCGCCGCACTCGACAACGACATCCATCGTCCCGATGTCTGCGCCATTTGCTTCGCCGATATGCCCTCAAATCCCCTCGCACACGTCGTCTGCCTCACGAGTAATAAAGTCACGCACTCCCTATTTCTTCCACGACCAGCCGTCATCACCCTCCATCCAAATGTCGCCGTACCGCGCAGCTGGGCCGTCCTCTATCCGCAGGCACACCCAGAGTCTTTAGACGGTTCGCATCGCTTGGCCGAGAGTCAGTCCGATTTTTGCGAGCTTTGTTGCAGTGATATTATGGATGAGATTTCGCACGCCATCAATATTCAATCCATGTGCAACGGAAACATTTTGCTCTCCCTGCAGGATAACTGGCATGAAACTGTGGAGATTAAACTTGCATCCCTCCAACTGTCTCAATTGCCACCACAACTGCAGTTTCCAGACAAACCGGACGATATCTGGTTTGCGTACTCTAGAGACTGCGATTTGTCCCCAAAACAACATCATTCCGAAACTGAAACTGTCGTATACGATCTCATTCGTGCCAAACTTGAAATAGAGGTGCTTCTCGCTCGAACCCTCGCTTCCGAAAAAGGTGCTCCACTCGCATCAAGAGTACTCGACTACCGGTCCAACGTTATCGGGCTATTGCGAGGCACGTACAAAGTCGTCTTTCAGGTCTGCTGCGGATTGCGCGCTGAAGATGGCTCTTTCAAAGTTCGAGTATATTTCTTTCAAATAGATATGCAATGCAACTGGAATGTGTCCGCTTTAAGAACTACCACCAAATCCTTTTACTACGGATGGAATCGATACGTCCTCGCGTCGTCGAACAAGTCAACACCGACTTTCTATTCAACTCCACCAAATCCCTTGTCGCCATACACCTGCCAGCGCAGACTCGACTTTCTATCCACTAGAAAAGTTGTGTGGTCCGCTTTCAGAAAGGCGTTTCCACTGTTGGGAAATAGTGTTTCCTTTAATGCATCGTTGTATAGATTGAGTCACTATGGTGTTTGCAATTCGACGTCTACTCTACCTGGCTTGCATCATCATCATGCTGCATGTCAAGTGATCATGTGCCAATTGTAACTATTTGTTGGGCACTTTCTAACAAACATGGTATAGAATTAGCGTAGAGCAATTTTCACGACAAGACTAATGACCAGAGTACGGTTCAAATATCGAAGCACGGAATGTGCGGCTGTAGAGGTACAGGGCCCTATAATCGCGTACACGCATAGTACATCCTCTTCCATGTGGTTACCTGCATTGAAGTGGAATAGTGGAATGTCACTAGGGCAGGGAATAAAACATTTTGGATAGACAGCGGAACTGAGTTTATTTACATGCCTCCAACCTTCCGTGCAGGTCGTTTTCTTCTCGGGACAGGAATCCCCGATCTTTTCTGAACTGCCGCAGAGTTACTCCGTTGCAGCCCTTTCACTGCCCTCCGATTTGTGGAATCAACTAATATCGCGCTATCATCACGTACTTCATGCTCTTCAGAGCACGAAGACAGACTGTTTTCCGATGGCTCGTCGCCATGGCTGGGGGAACGATCACCAGAGCTTGCATACTCCGCTGCAATCGTCCTTGGAACTGGCATAAGTGAACGATGAATCTCATCCACTGATGATGTTTCACTTCTTTCATGATTTCTTCCATTGGCACCATCGACAACAGAAGCACACTCCAGGGTAGAATCGGATTCATGACCTTCCGTCAAGCGCAATCTTTGCCCAAAATCTTCCACGGGATTCGCATACCCCATTCGCATCCGGAACTCCGTCAGCAACTCGTCATGCGGCCTGGTACGTGTCAACTCGACAGGGTATGTCCATTCCCGAACGGTGGGAGCGTCGTCGTGTTCAGTGTCTATCAGCACTTGGTGAGACATGACCGGTTGTTGCACCATCAGATCCAGTTGTTTTCTCGTTGACTGCACATGTCTTTCAGCACAGCTCTCGTTGTTCTTCAAATCTTCGACTATTTCAGATCTGGCCGACGCGGCCTTGCTCCGAACAGCGAAGTTCAAATCAGCTGCAAGACTGGCTTCCGTACTGAATTTCAATGCACGAGTTGTCACAGCTTCAGAGCGGCTCTTCTCAAATTCATCACCATACGCAGCGAAGGAGCCCTGCACACTCTCAAGAAGGCTCTGAGTCTCTCGACTGGAGTGGGTACTTGAATTTAGGATGTCACTGCATAATGTTTCTTGGTTCGAAGTTGCTTCCTGTCCCTTGTCGATAATAGCACTGATAGAAGACGTGCCCTCTTGGATTACCGCGGCTAGGTCTGACTGTTGTGTTACTGAGTTGTGACGGAGCTCTTCTCTACTTGCCGCAATCGACTCTGCATGCTCATCCAACGCTCCCTTCAATCCTCGAGCCCCAGCTTCGAACTTGTGCAGCTTCTGCTCAGTTGATGCGGCTGTATTGGCCATGACCTTGGTATTCTGTGTCACAAGCGTTTCTAGAGCTGCTTGAACCTGTTGGATGGCTTCTGCTTGGGTAGCTTCCAAGGTCTGCTTTTGTCGTTCAATGTCCTTCTCAACCTCCTCTTTCATTTCCTCGACGAGTCGCTGTTGATTTAGTAGTCCCTCCTGTATGTTAGCTGTGAACGCTGCTGACATTTCTTCGTGTCGTTGTAAGATCTGGTCGGTAACAGATCTCTGCTCGCAAGACCGCTCGCTCAACGAATCTCTTGTACGATCGACAATTTCCCCAATTTGCGACAGGAAGGTGTCAATAGAAGTACATGCAGCTGAGATGCCGAGTGCTTTCTCTCTGACTACGGATTGATTACTTGAGACTGTGGTTCCAAACGAACTGATATCTCGTGCCAAACTTGCATCGAACTCGGCAAAGCGTCTGGAAGATTTCTTCCAGGTCTCGTCATCGACATTCTCAAACTCTTTCCTGAACTCCGCAATGCGCGAGGCAATTGAGCTCAACCCAGATTCGACACCTTCTACCAATTCGTCGAGTTTCAGTCGAGATGCGTGCAGCATATTCACCTGACGGTCTCTGCTTTCCTCAAGAGTTTCGCAAACCGCTGAAATACCCTTACCAACAACCCCTTGCATGTTTCCCAATTCTCTTACATTCTCCTTCTCGATTGAAGCTTTTGCAGATACTCTAGCGTGCAGACTACCAATGTCAGAAAGACAATCCCTCACAGTCGACTGCAGTGCCTTCCCTTCCACCTGGAACTTCTCCTCAGAAGCGATATGGCTTGCAACGAGGTGGGCATTCTCCTCTTTTTCTTGGTTGGCGATTGCGAGGGATGTTTGAGTGCTGCGAAGGTCAGCACTGACAACTGACAGTTCACTTTTCGTGGCAGTGAGTTCGTCACGATCGCGAAGAAGAGCTTGTTGCGTTCTTTCCAGCTTCTCTTTTAAAACAGAATTCTTCTTTTCGAAATCTTCCCCACGCTCTTCCAGCTGAGCTATGGACTGCATTTGTTGGGACGTCTTCTGCACCAACCTGTCATAGTCTTCCTTGGTCATATACACTCCGTTCTTAGTTCGGTTTGCATCCAGCTCGCGCTTGAGCTTAGAAATCTCCTCGGTGTACTCTTTGAGCAATACATGCTTCGCAATCATCTGATTAACAGTAGGTCGATTCTTGATGCTCTTTGCCCGGTACGCATAATCCAGAGTGGAGAGCGTCTCCTCAACACTACTCGATGCTGGCGTGACAGTAGCAATAACACATGTTTTGTTGCGACCGCCCAGAGACTCTTGGAGGAGTCGCGTAAGTTTAGAGTCACGATACGGAATATGCGGGTGGCGATCAACAAGAGCAGTGATAACACGGCCTAGAGTAAGAAGACTCTGATTGATGTTGCCTGCCTCCCTTGCCCGACCTTTCACTGCACCACTTCGCCCCACGTTTTCTGAACCTGCCAAATCGACGAGATTCAATTTGCCGACTTTCAGCAAATCAGCTCCCTCTGGAGTTGACTCCTTGATGTGAATTGTTATGGAGAAAACGGAATGAGAACGCGAAGAGTACTTGTTCATGAGAGTTTCTTCGGTACGCCGTTTTGTTGCTGAATGGTCGAGAACGGCGAAAATTTCCTCTTCGCTGCGGACGACAACATCCTCCAAACCTTGCACGAACGTTCCTTTCTGCGGGTCTTCGTACATTCGGAGCGATTCGGAGACAACATCGTGAGGGCTGAGCAAGTCGGATAATTGCTCGTTGTACAATTCGAGGTGACTTACACGCACGGAATGTTCGTCGGTGATACTTCGGAGGTGATCAAACACCTGCTTGACCGCTCGCGGGATAATGCCCGCATTCTCTGGAAGCCTCCTATCTGACATTGCGAGAATGTCGTCATCGCGACGCCCTTCCATTGTATGGGTTTTGCCGGTTCCTGTCTGACCATAGGCAAAGACAGTGCAATTGTAACCTTCGAGCACTTCGTCGACAATTGGCTCAACAAGTTGTTCGTAGACATCAGCCTGAGACGCATTCTGATCAAAGACATTATCGTATGTGAACAGTTTCTTCGAATTGGCAACAGTCACTGCAGATGCACCTTTGCGTTGAGCTGCTGGCGCAGTGCAGACAACTTCGCGCCGATCACTCGAACACAGGATCACAGGACGCTCTCCGCCAAGCTTTTCACGTTCATTGAGAGGACGGCATCGCACAGCAACTTGAACATTCACTGAACGCGGCGGGGGTGCATTACGCGTGCCTTGTCGGACATAGCCGCCTGGTGAGAGACCGGAAGCCATTGCGGGAGAAGACTTCTGGATGAACGGAGGTGGAACGGGTAGAGGGCAAGGGCAAATGGCCTAGTAAGGTCTGCTATGGCGGAGGATGACCCCCAATGGAGGGGTAACACTCAAATTACTTTCGCGCGTTTTGAAATGCGAACGTTTCAAAATCCGACTGTCTTTCAAACGTAACAGTCACCCAACTGGTGTGGGTCCTATATCATACTTCAAGCGCCCAATTTTCAAAAGCATTCAACTTGAATATCTATTTCAAATTTTTGAACCGTCAGTTTCATAATATATCCACAGGAATATTTTTCAGCACATGTGTTTAGGGTTTAGAAACTGTTGATAACTACCATCAGCTGTTACTCCGGATTCATTGCCCCCTGGTGGTGGGAGGTGCTAGCGATTTTCTGTCATCTGCGAAATGTTACCTGACAGCAACACCGGTCCGGTTTCCAGTTGTTATCGAATTAAGGGGGACAAACGATGCAATGCTTCCAACTCAATGATGCAGTCTTGCGAACATTACCCGATCTGAGTATAGGTAGTAAGACAGCGGCGTACTCCTCGCAGTTGCCAGCTTGAACAAGCTTGTTCTGCAGATCAAGTCTCCATTTCGGCTGAAAAGATACCGTACCTTCGCGAGAGTAGTAACCTGAACTTGTCAACCTTGTCTTTCAGCTGAACAGACAACAACTGCGTGTGCCTGCCAGCCACATCCAAAATGGGACAGGACAGCCCGTCTCGAGAATACACTTGGTAGACAGCGTTTAAGGAATAGCACGATGGAACTGCTTTAAACTCTACTTCATAGAATCAAAATTAGTGCATGGTAGATTGGAAGAACAGAGTCATATGTTGCTGGGTTTCTTAACGTGGATTAAGCAGCAATTATGGTCGCAATCTCCAAGGCAATCTGTTGCAATCTCGGTGAGATTCGAGCAGCTCGGGCAGCAGCTTCCGCAACTCCAGCTTCGACGCCAGCTTTAGCCGACGAAATATCCCCACATATCGCAGTGCCCATGGCGATCATATATCTATAAAGCACCTGCTCGTCTTGTTCCGTAGTAACAAGCGGAACCAATACTCTCAATAAATTACTCCGTTCCTCTGGTCCAGCCTTCGCCTCATAGAACATTAGTGCATAATTAATGAGAAGCGAAGCAAAAGTTTCCCGCGCTTTGCGATTTGGAGACTGACCAGCTCCGCTCACACTTGTCAAAATTTCCGTATAATCCGCACGCACTCGTTCTCCTGCTATCCTGTTTCCAAACATATTGCACAAGAATCTGCATCCCATGATATAAACTGGAGCAGATATATTTTGAGCGCTGACATGACCCATTACATCTGCGAGTACCACGCCATTCTTCTTTCCGAAAAAGTAAGCACCTCCAGATGGAATAGAGATGACTAATCTTGCCACATCCAGAACTGGGAACACATTTGCTGTCGGCCACTTCAGAAGCTTTTCTACGACTGCACAGTCTGTATCATCCAGAATAGGCGTAGCTCCACTTCTTCGTTTCAATTTGACCATGAGAGAGGTTCCGAAAACTTCTGCTTCCTCCTGTACCAGTGCAGCTTCATGGTTCTGTCGTGCGAGCTCGCTGTTCAGCTCAGCTATCTTCGTCTGAATCTTGTCCAGCTGATCTGTACTCTTGTAAGAGATCATGCCGTCGGGATGCGGGATTAATTTACGTGGTGGAGGCAACTTTCCTGGTGGTATGCTTGGACCACCCGGAACGTATCTCGACGCGCCAGTCAAAGGATCACCTCCACTTGATGCAGACGCAACATTCCCACGTGGAACATACCGTGAACCGCCAGTATAAGGATCTGAGCCCATTGATCCAGTCGGTACTAGAGCATCAGCAGGTACCTGCTGTTCGATGAATTGCGCAATCTGATCAAGGAAGTCTTGGTTTAACTGGTTTTCATCGATAAACCTTTGCGCAGCAAGATATGGATTTTCACCTCGGTTGTAACCGAGCTTCTCATGACTTCCACCCTCCCCAACCTCGACCTCGAAGACGAAGTCGTAAGATTTACCGTTAACCTCACCTGGCCCAAGTGATGCTCCACCTCCAGGACCGTCGACAACGTCACCAACCTTTGTCCATTTGTTCTCCGCAGCGGACCACATATGCACTTCGGCGCCACCACCCGACGTCTTCACAATCTTATTCTCGCCATCTTTCTTACCTGGCTCACTGAGCGCGGATTCCATCTCCGGTAGTTTGGCGACGTCTACTCCACCGATGACTTTCGTATTTACCTGTCGCTCTGAAACTGATTTCTCAAAGCTCGCGAGAATTTCTGCATCAGCCACTGCATCGGCGTTCTTCGTAAACACGCGGGCAACGCCATCGCTACAAGCAGATACGAGATCACCGTTGGGACAAAGATGTACATCCCATACAGTGCCAGGATGCATGATCGTCTGTTCGCATGAGACTTGCATATTAGACGACAAGTTCGCTCCAACAACTTTCACGGAATTATCCTCTCCGCCCGAGATAAACGTCCATTTGTCGCCTTCAACTTGGCGGCCATCCACGGAATAGATGTAGCTACCATCGTGCAAATTGGGTAATTGCTGGGCTGGCACAAAAGAAGCATCGCTAGGTATCCAATACAGCATATTGGAATCATTTGCAACTGTAACAAATCCCCCAGCCGGAGCAGGGACGACGTCACGCACGACATCGGTGTGAACAGGTGGAAGAATAGTCGCTACGGATCCATTCCACAATCGCACTGTCTTATCTGCAGCCACGGTAACGATGCGACCGTCCTGAAGGGCTGCTACGCCCCAGACGGCGGCTTCATGCCCGGCCAATGTACGGAGGCATGTACCAGATTGCAGATCCCACACGCGAGCGGTCTTATCCCAGGATGCGGAGAGAATTTGTTTGGAATCTGTGTCGGGAATCACTGAAATTGCACAGACAGGTGCTGTATGACCAGAGAGCACCTTGGAGCAATTACCGCTTTTTGTATCCCATACGCGAAGCGTCTTGTCACTGGATGCGGAAATAAGTGTTTCTGAAGATACGAATGTGACGGAATTTACAAAATGGGAGTGGCCACGCAGAATTAGCATCGGCTCGACAGCGCCCGCATCCCATATTGCGATTGTGTTATCGCGACTAGCTGTTGCAATGACACCAGTCTCAGAGACGGTCACGCCGCGCACGTCTGCTGTGTGGGCCCTCAATTCGGCACGCAATCGATACATAGTGTACTATCGACGATTTAATCTACAAGCAGTTTGGAGTTGAGGTTTGTAGATGGCGGGTGGCGAGCAAGAAGCATTGACGTCTCAACAATTTGCCAAGGTCGGACGGGATTGTCGGTGCGGATTGATGATGAGAAATACATGAAAAGGCTGGAAGATCAAACGTCATTCATGTTCCATGCATGTTTTAATATTGAATAGTTTTAAAAAAATCAAATTTCATACTTGGCGGTTGTCCATTGGCCAACGAAAGATAAATTGGATGCGAATACTAGGCATTCCTTGTGAGAAAAGCTCTTCCTTTGCCGGAACAACCCTAGTCTGACGAAGAGCACGCTTTTCGATGATCATAGGCCAAGTCTTGTTTGCGGATGAAACGCTCGTGTGTTATGCATCTGACTTGTTCGACCCCACCAACTCATGAAATCGAACTATCCGAAAGGAATTTGTTGAGCATCTCCAAGACTTTGGAAAAAGTAAGTTTGTTATCAGATGAACATGTCATGCACGGTACTAATTTAATCGCATGTGCTCTTCATCAATGATGGTGGTCAGTAAGATGATAGATGTGCCCTAGGACAATCATCTTCCTGGTTACAAAATGAAGAGCATCTTGGGATCCGCCAACTCGTGACTTAGATGTGGCAAAATAACCCCTAGATGCTGTGGACAACCCGAAAGACCAAGACCGATTTCAATGTCAAACCCTTGGCTATAAATTTCATCGATGATATGCCGTACCAGACCCGTTGCACCATCATCACACTGCATAGAAGCGAATATTATTCGGCTATCGGCGATCCGTATATGATAACTGGTTCCATCCACACGTATTCTCTTGGACTAGAAACCGGAGCAATTGAGCTGATGGACATGCGGGCAAACATGACTTTACCCGCAGGCATTCTAAAAATGATGCCTACAATTGACGCTCAAACGGGTTCATAAAAACAGTTTTCAAATTTGGAATGTCCAGATCGCACGCGCGCAATAGGAGTGACAGAACGTTGATGCAGTGGTGAACGTGCGGCAGGTTTGAGGCAAAGCTTGACAGAAAGGCTGATATATCCTATAACGTGGTTGTGGGACAGCAAGAAACCCCATTGCAGAATTACATTCTGTCCTACTTTCCACTGTTCTGTCTCAGAGTTCATCGCAACCATTCGAAAAGGCAGTAGCATGGCAAACAACTTCGAGGCATACAGTGTGAGCACATTCCAACCATCAATCTAAATCAGCGAATCCAACTTCTTCTGGATTGGGTCGGGAATGCGCACACCCAATCTGAGGAGATACGGGCATTCGGTACGAATCTACATGTGTTAACACAGGCTTATCAAGGTGGTGATAGTTCTCTGTGTTGACATGCATGAGCCCACCTCCTTGGGGTCGCGAGGCTATTTTTAGAGCGCCAATACAAACCGATAGCAATGTAATCTAGCCTGCATACATAGACAACATGCTAGAATTTCTACATCACGACGTGATTTGAAAACCATCATCATACAAGCAAGGAAGCTCTCCTTTCAAAACATCAATCCGCTATTTTTGGTACAAGAATTTGCGAAAGGGGCACCAGGCGCACACCGAAACGATAGCAACGACATGAATGAAATGAGAAAAAACGTAACACCTCTTCAAATCAAATACAAATGCGTCCCGCACATATGGCATAAAGCAGGGAGAGTTTGGTAATTCGAAACGGCGAAAAGCTCCACCAAGGACGGAGCAACGGCATGTCGACAGACGCTGCGCACGCATGGAATTTTCACGCAAGAACAATACAAATTGGAGTTTCCATATTATGATTAGCGGGCATTGACGTGTCATGCGCGGCGAGCGAGCAGTCAGTTCGTACGCATGACCTGACAACCGAGTGCGGACGTAGTGAATTCGAAAGCTTGCAAGTTGACCGAGCGGGGTTGGCGGCACTGTCACGTGCGATTGGGACGTCTAGAAGGGTGCGAGACCTATGCGGCCGTCATACACGAGCAGTTGGTGTGTTTTTACCGATTGCCAGGCGATAAAGTGGCTTGACGCGCGTGCGCGTGCACAGACGTCGCGGTCGAGTGACTGTCAGATATGACAATATTTGATGTGTATGAGCGTCATGCAGCATTGCGTCAACGAGGAAAAGTGATCACAATCGGCACGCACGATTGCCGCTTCGCTTGGCCTATTTGGAAGCAGCTGTTTGTCGTGCAACTGATTGATTATATGTGTGCTGGTTTTGGAAGGGATGTCGGTCGACACTGGTGCAAGGCAATTACAGCGTCGATCGATCGGCGGAGCGATAAAGCTTTCACTTTTTCAAATTCATTTGCAACATGAGAGAGTAATCAATTTATGGGCGAGTGTGTGGGTGAGTTAAATGATGTGCGGCTTGTAAGTCGTCGACGAGGAGATAGACGATGTTTTTGATTTCAAAATCACCGGGAAACTTGGGATGCAGACTTTCGCGAGATTCAATTTGAAATAATTATCATGATGAATGAATGAGAGTTTGTCTTTGGCACTGTAATTGGAATTAATTTATGACAAGTTGTTTCATATATTGACTGTAAGAAAATGAATCAAAAATCACGCAACGCGCGTTGAGGGTAAATCGTTGAAACGGTAGCGTGTACTGCCGGCGGCACTTTGTACTCGTGTGCTGGTTGAAGAGCTGTTCAATGCATGGCGGTGCTTGATATCAACAACGGCCAATCGACGACTCGCAAATTATTTCTTCTCCCTTGTACTGTACTCACACTTGGATCGTCTCGTCATGTGACCGACAGATCGCAGTGGAGGCAGCAGCAGCACTGTCTGCCTGCCCTACCCTGCAAACTTGAATTCACACTTTGATGGGGGCGTGCAGACACTTGGGTCACCAACGCCGACCCTGTCTCACGTCGGTTCCAGGATACAAGCACATTCGCATCCGCACGGCACTAGATTAATTGCGTTGGAAAGCTGACCAACTGCCGTCGCGTTTTCAGGTACACGCTGCGTTCCACAGTCATCCATGCCCCTCCCCATAATCGCCTATTTCACTGGTCCACATTTCATGCTCCAGCCGTTCTCTCTCGTGAGATCGGTTCGTTTTATTCATCTTCTCGCGGCAGCACTGTTGCTTGCTATCTCGTATGCTGATGGAGATGGACAGTGCTTCCGCCAGTCAACCTACTCATTGTTGCGCTCGCCACATGTGACCTACACTGCAGTTACATGCAAGTGGTTTGGTGCTTTCTGCTTTCGTGCAATTCGATGCTACGCGCTGCACATCATAGCCTACTAAAGCGTCCAGTTACAAAGTGTAACAACAATAGTAACGCTGTGAGTCGCGATCAATAGAACGATCGAATGTCAATTTCACAATCTTGAGCCTATTTACCTGTTCCAACGCGAGTTGAGACTGTTACAAGTTACTTCACTGCACTCATCGACAGTAAATTAGTTACATATACTGGTCTTGCGGCGATTTCGACGACATAATAGGTAACTCGTGACCATAGCGCTCCAGCTGCCACACCAGCATAGCGTAACAGCCAACACTATTCTGTAATTTCACGTACGCTGATTGGTGTTCCAACGTGGGTAGAGCAATGCTGTTCTCAATGTAGGGTTGCCAATGCAACAGTATATGCAATGTGCTTTTCCAATCAGCGCCATCATTGCATCTTGCGCTTGCGCTTGCGACAAACACTCTGTGCTGTTCCTTTCGTCTGGCCATCACAAATGCTACGAAACTGCAACACCAGCGTGCAATCATATGTCGTTTCGCAGTTGCCATGCAATACAATCTCTCGTCCCGGCTCACGTTCGGTAATCACCAAAAATGGCTCGCAACCCAGCCTAGAGTAGGTAACACATATCCCGCAATATGCGATTAACATTTACAAAACTAGCAGCACATAGGCATTCATATCTACGACATTCTCTACACTACTTGTCCGTGCGGTAGAAGAGGAAACAACAGGAAAGGGTATGTAAACTTGCAGGCAGTTGACATAGTTGATGCGTGAGCAGACACAAAAGATAGCGGGGCGCGCAGCAGAACAAAACAAGTGCAGACCAACACAGCACAATGGACAATGCATGAGGGTGCTCTTGTGCGCGCAGGTCTAAGATACGGAAACGCTTTGTGCAAACAATGGAGTGGCTCACAGCTCGGAGCGACAAGTCGGGCATGAGCGTTTCTGCTTTAGCCATCTATGTATACAGTGTTGATGAAAGGTATGGTTACAATCGAGGCGAACCAGGGCTGCTGCATATTCCACGCCTTCCAAACAAATGTGACAAGCTGCAGACATATGTTCTTTGCGCGCTGCAAAAGTATCTAAAGTGGCGAGTTCATCATCGGAAAGGCCGCATTTGACGTTACGATTATCGAGCTCGAGGAGTTCTTCATAGGTGAGACCGAGCGAATCGTCTTCCTCATCGTCCACGTCTAGAGTTCGACGATACATGCGCCATGCAAGAAAATCGGTGAGGCGACCAAAGCGTCTGCGAGAGGTGATGCGTCTGCGAGCACTGGCGCCACCGTGGGAGGCGTCGTACGGGGTCTCCCAGTCGGCACGCTCCTCCACCATGACGGGCATGCTGCGCGCATAGGCAAAGTGAAGCCATGCGGGGCGCGGCGGGTCCGGGGGCGGGCGGGGACGATGCAAAAGTCTGTTGCGACGAGGCGGGATGGCTTCGCCTTCTGCGGCGGCGGCGGCTCGACGCAGCAAGGGCGGATGGTGTGGCGGGTAGGGCAGACGAGGCGGCAGGTCACCCGGGGAGGTCCAACTGTGCCAATCTGGACGTTGGGGAGGTGGCGGGCGACGGGGACGACGCCCCGGCATCGGCGGAGTGTTGCGAGCCGTTGTGAGGGATGGAAGGATGCAAAGACGTGTGCCGATTTGTGCGCGCTGCAATGATTGCGGATGCACGATGGGGCATTGGGTCGGTGAAAGGTGGGCGGCCGCTGGTGCGGCTTGGGCTGAGTGGGAGCTGGGATGGGTGTGGTGAGCTGGACTGGACTGGACTGCTGCTGTTGGGGGGACTGCAGCAGCACGGCACGATGGGAGACCAGGACAGGCCTGTTGGCGTGGACGGGCGTAAGCGAGTCGACAGGTCGTGTTGATACGGCTCGGCTGTATTTGGTTGGTGTCTAGTCAGTTGTGGTCTCGCAGTGATTTGGCCAGTGCAGTGTGACGCGCGCGGTAGATAAGATTGTGTTGATAGATTGGTGAGTTGAATAATAAGTGAAAAAAAGAATGAAAAATGAAAAAATGTGACGAAGGGGTACGCATGCGCAGCTTTTTTTTATCATGTGCAGTAGCAAAGTAGTACAGCAACCAATCAGCTGTCGTATCGCACGACGGTGAACGTGCCATGTGTAAGCAGTTGTGTCATAATCAAGTGCGTATGGTAAGTACACGTGTGTACGTGGAGGCTGTGCAGAACACGATGGCCGTTTTCGTGCGTGCTTCAATTGCTGGAGCCTGCAGCACATCAAGGGAGAGCACGTCTCACGTTTGGGCACCGGTGGAACAACTCGCTTGTCACAACATACAACTTGCGTGCGTGCAGCATCGTGTCTTATTACACGTTGCACACCAACAATGTCCTCCTCTTCCGCCCGACAATCCGTCATGACCGACGCGCCATTCCTCCTCGCCGCTCGTCCGCATCCTTCGCGCCTGCTACGTGTCCCGACGCGTCGCACTGTGCAACACCAACCCAAGTTGTCTATAGTGCTGCGTCGCGATCTCAATCTCACCGCCACCCAAGCCGCGACCTACGCCGCCCAAGCGACCGCCCGCATCTTCCTCCGCATCTGCTCCAATCGTAAGCATAGATTCTCCCCCATGTGCGCTCACTGGTCCCGATCCGGCCGCGGTGACGTTCTCGCCGCACGCTCCCCAAACGATTTGAACGCCATTGCCCAGATGGCGCGCGATCAACGTCTAACCGTTGTCCCGGTGTCCCCCTCCCGCTCCGGCTGGTGGGGATGGCGTGTCCGAAACAACAAACATCATGATGATCTAAATGTGGCCGCTCTCGCCATCTTCGGACCTGTACATATTGTCGATAGTGTTCTGCGTAACGTGCCGCACTTTTAGCTTTAATTGATCAGCACAAATTTTATCACTCATGCAGTCGTCCCGCTTCGTAATTACACCATGAATCCCAACCACACGCTGTTTCACGCTATAAAATCTTACCCGCCAAGCGAGACATCCCCACTAACTTACGTCCGACAGACCCATTCAGACTGTCTCCACATCTTGCACGGAACAGACGCATATACTACACACTCGCCCGCTATTATACATTCGACAAATGTCCCGCCAACACCGCAGTTACTCTCGCTTCTCCTTCACGCCCCGACCACAACCGCCGGCATTACCTCCCAAATCCTCACACTAACTACCAGGGATCACGCGGGCATTCATCTCCGTGTTTCATTTCATCTCCAGAAAACATCGCCACAACCTCTGCTCAACTCGCTTCATTCCGCATTATTCGCCGCAGTGGCCGGGCTAGAAGCCACCATACTGCATTTTTCAAATCAATCCATTCCAACCGTTTCTTCACATCCAACCTTGCAGACGATTCGTGACAACGCAGCACCGCTCTGTCTGCGTGCAGCGCGCGTGGACAGTACACAGCACTTTCGACGTGCCGCCGCTGCTGACATTTCTTCCCAGGCTGCAAGGGCTCTACAGCGTGCTTCAGACGCTGCCGTGGTACGCGCAGAAATTGTCGACAATAGACGTAAGAGGTTGCAACAGCAGCATGATCGCAAATTGCATGAGAGGCAGTTGCTTCACAATGCCCGCGTACAAGCCACTGTGAAGCGTCCGAAGAGTACTTTATTTGCAGAGATAAAGGATGACGAGCAGGTTCAACCCGAGCATGACGAGCAGCAACAATCGCTTGCCAATGTCAGCAGCGCGTTACAACCACCTCGACCACGGAAGAAGCGTAAAAAGATACGCTCGCTTGTTGGGTAGCAGCTTTACACAATCCAATGTAAATGATCTGACCTCACTATAACTTTAATGTCGCCGTATCCATGTACATTCGTGGACATCTTTGTCCACAAGTAAATCAACAACAGCAGAAGAAGAAATATTAACGAATGCATTGCGGCATGGCATCCCACATGGCGACTTCAAACCCATCCATAAGTGCATTGACAGAAGCCACGATGATATTCGCGTGCGCATAAACAGTGGTCCACTGCCGACCGGTCTTCGAATCGGTGAATTCGACCAGCACACGCGTGGTTGCCGCTGTGGCGCTCTGGTTATCCAGAATGCGTACCTTGTAATCGCTGAGCGTTACACTTCGCAACGGTTCGTAAACTGCTAACAGTGCCTTCCCCAATGCCCCGTTCACCGCATCAATAGGGCCGTTACCCTCTGCTACTTCAAGACACACCTTTGTGGGGCACGTATCACCCCCATCTTCCGGTCCAAGTAGCGCCAGTTTTACGGTCGCCTGTGTTACAGACATATTCGCTGGTGGATCCTCAGGATTGTCCGAGTATTGCACACGTTTGTTATCTGTTGTTACTGAAAAATCGAGCAGCTCGAATGGCGGTCGATAACCCTCAACTGTGCGTCGAAGCATCAGTTCCAAACTGGCCTCCGCTCCTTCAAAACTGTACCCCTTATTCTCCAATTCCTTCACTTGTTCAAGCACTGCCTTTGCTCGTCTATTCCAGTCTTGCTGTTTCCCGGTCGTTTCCATCAGCCCCAGCTCCTTAGCCTTTGTCAGAATATTTCTTCGTCCAGACAGTTCAGAAACCAGCACGCGTCGTTGGTTCCCTACTGCTGCAGGGTCGATGTGCTGATAAGTGTCAGCGTCCTTGAGCACAGCGGCTACGTGTAAACCGCCTTTATGTGCAAAGCTTGACGAGCCGACGAAGGGACGGCTCGAGACATGTGGTTGATTGGCAATCTCATCAACAAACCTCGATAAACTTGTAATATCTACCAATGCATCACCGACACAGGAATGTGCCATCTTCAATTGCAGGGTCGGGACAATACTCATCAAATTTGCATTCCCTGTGCGTTCGCCATATCCATTCACAGTACCTTGCACAAGCGTGGCGCCTGCATGAACCGCAGAAATGGAGTTGGCAACCGCAAGTTCCATATCATTGTGACAATGAACACCAACTCGAACAGAGGGGAACGCTTCGACAACGGCAGCAGTGATCTGCTCGATTTCCCATGGTACAGATCCGCCATTCGTATCGCATAGCACTAGGACGTCCACGCCAGCATCAACAGCAGCCTTAAGACATTGCATCGCATACTCGCGTGACGCTTTGTACCCGTCATAAAAATGTTCTGCATCCAGCATAACCTCCCTCCCATGCGAGTGAAAATAGGCAACTGACTCCGAAATCATTGCCAGATTCTCCTCAAGACTCGCTTCCAGTACCACACGTACCTGCATGTCCCACGCTTTTCCGACCAACGTAACAACTGGAGTACCGGACTGCATCAACGCTTGCACATTTGCATCCTTCTCACACGTGGTGTTCTTATATCTAGTACTTCCAAAGGCGACAAGGCGCGAATTGCGCAATGGAGGACACTCAGCAAAGAAAGCAGCGTCTTTTGGATTACTACCTGGCCACCCACCCTCAATATACTGCATCCCGAATGCATCAAGTCTTTCAGCGATTAAGAGCTTGTCGTGCACAGAGAGCGATATCCCCTCCCCCTGCGAGCCATCACGTAACGTTGTATCATAAATATCCACATGGGCGCGCGATGTCCGCTGTTGCGTCTGCTGCTCATGAACTGATGACTTGGGCGCAGAAGGCACACGGGGTACAGGCATTGTTACCATGCGAGTCTTGCTGATTGGTGCGCGCGTGCTGTCCGTTGTTCGTTTAAGACGATTGGCAAAACTGCTTGCTGGCAGAAGCGCCGGGATGAATGCGACAGACATAGCTGATGAGAGGGGAATGTGGACTGGAGATGAGGCAGATGTGGTGGGTTGCGGAATAAGAGGCGCGGGAGTGTGCAAGGATGAACGGGCGCTTACTGTTGAAATAGAGAAATGCTCAGATGTTCACTCAGGATGTTACATTGCTCGAAATGAGAAAACACGGGCCTCAATCATTGCTCGACGGTGCGAGGTCACTCGCATTGTGCGACGTGGGGCAATTGGATCTAGATAACCATCCATCCACCATTATTTTATTCCAGGATTGAATCTAAATTCCTGTTTTTCAGAAGAAAAAAAGGATTAAATTATGATTGTCATGTCGATGAGAGTATTTCATACGTCATGCGTTATCTCCGCAGATATTTTTTGTATATGCATAATGTCAACACTATTGACATCATGACGAAAAATTGTCTGATGACACAACCCCGTGAAAGCAGTCAAATTGCCCTGCCCTTCAAGAGGGAAGGACGGTACGTTGCAATTTCACCTGGTTTTTCATCTGTTGGTCTAATCAGATAGCACGTGGGATAAGGTTGCGCAAGTTCAAGCCCGTTGATGCGATGAATACTACAATACAAGTTATTATAAACCATAAGTGATAAATGGAACAACTGTGAAACCTGACATTTCCATTCGGCAAACCGAGTCTTTCTCGCTGTTTCATCTTGTATCAACTATCCAGCTGATCGACCCCATTCTAATCGATCTACACAACGAGATCACTTCCGGTTCATTTCAAGCGCACCCCAATGCACACCAGCGTTTACTTACAAAACATCATCCTTAAAACTATTCATTTACTGACGTGCCATCCTCCGGTAATAGGCGGCCTTACACTGTTCCAAACAGATAAAAGTTAGAATAGTATGCGGCCCCAATCTCAAAAAGTAAGGAGTAAATCCTCTCCAAAGACTCAAAACTCCATCCTTAGCCGCCGTCTTCCTCAGCGCATCAAACATACCAGTATACTCAGGCACACCATTAATGACCTTCATATTCTGCACGCGTGTCTTGGCGGAGTCAAGCGGAATCGACACGGCCGTCGCAATGAAACCAGAACAGGTACTCGCTAGTGCATGTGCACCAATATTATCGCCCACAACGCCCGTTTTCAAAATCATCTCTTTTGCCTGATCATAGGTCGCAAGCTGCGCGATATTCAGCACCATAGCACGTCCAACAGTTGGCATGGTGCCCCTCCATAGCGTGGTAATGCCTTCCTCACGCGTCACACGCGCCAATGCGTTGAAGACACTGGTGTAACCTCTGCGTTCGTTCACGGGTAGTCGACCGTCGGCCGTCATACGTACGAGCGCCACTTCAGCAGGTGTGCCCACGACAGCGCCCACACCGCCTGCCACCATACCCGCAAACGCCTTCTTGTGGAATGGGAGTGGCTGGCCGTCGGTCGCCATTGCGTCTTTTAGCACGCCAAACATGCCCAGTCGCGCTGTTGTGTACGTGATTTGTCGGAAAAGAGCGGCGGAAAGCCCTGAGTACAGTCCGAAGAGACCTTCGTTGCCAGCGACGGTTCGAAATGTGTTCAAGAATGAGCTGTGCTGGGGAGCGCGTTGAATTGGCGGTTAGTTGACAATTTGAGATCGTGGAGTCAGGTTGGAGTGTGGACGTACGGTGAGGCTATGGTAGAAGATCCCGGTGTCGTGCTTAATGTTGAGAGTTGCATGCGAGTCTTGATTAGATCGACGGGTTGCACGACACATGTTGCAGCCATGCCTGTTTGAAGACGGTTTAGATTGAATTGGTTAGGAATGGCATGTTGGCGGAATTGAAGTATGCATGTCATTGATACGCACCTGAAAATCCTCCAAAAGCGAATTGTAAAGCCTTTGGAATTGGCGCGCGCTTTGTTGGTGGAGTGGATCCCATTTTGAGATCGGGATCAGCGTTAGTTGGGTTAGGAGATCTACGGTCAACTGAATGGGATCGTTGGTTGGTGCTTCAGGGCTATATTCTTTTTGGGGAAACGGCCAACTTGGACTAGTTTGCAATGCTGGCTGAGGCACAGCTATGGGATGGATGAAATCTAGTGATCGGATCGACTAGAGAGAAAATCAGAGAACACAGGCAAATTTCTTCTGACAATGGAGTGTACCACGCGGGCCAAAAGAAAAGAAATGGAAAAAATTTGCGAAGCATGAGATTGTGTGGAACTTATGGAACTCTATCTGGAATGATTGACTGCCAGAGAAGCCATTATGGCACATCCGCCTCCAGAGCACGCTCATGACAGCGATGACCCGTAAACATGTCTATGGAAGCCATTTTCCATAGTGTTGCAATTGGCTGGTTGATCACACACTTCGTCGAAGTTCCTCTAAGAATGAAACACTTGGCACGATATGATTCCTCAAGACATCATCAACATTGTCCTACTCTCTCGATGCGGGGGTTCTTATATCGCTGACAATGCATCCGACTCATCAAAAAATCTGAAACATTTTACCGGTGTGCAACTCATGAACAATTCATTTCTTCTGTAGTTACACGTGTAAAGATCAAACCCTAATACATCACGAAACATCAACCGTCCAAAATTGAAACAATTTCAGCCAAGAAGCCTTACTTTCGCAATCGACGACAATATCTATGGCATACACGTTGTATTAGATCCGTCCATCGCCGTCAGCCCAATCGCCCATTTCCCATCCGAAACAAACCATCCTTCCAGCCTCGTCAAACTTGCACAACAACTCCAAAATGGCAGAAAGATCCTTTATCATGATCAAGCCTGATGGTTCGCTATTCACCAATCCAATTTGTTGACGCAACTATACAGTCCAGCCGGTCTAACACTATCTACAATCCATCTTGCGAACCACTCTCAATTGGCAGGCGTCCAACGTGGACTCGTCTCGGAAATCATCGGTCGCTTCGAGAGACGTGGCTACAAGCTCGTTGCGCTCAAGCTGACACAGGTTTCCAAGGAGCATGCCGAACAGCATTACGTAAGCTACTTGACGCACCGTTATGTCGATGTCCACTTTGTTTGCATTTTATATTCTAACCATCTTCAATTGAATTGGTCGCACAGGCTGATCTCGCCGGGCGCAGCTTCTTCTCGGATCTCACCGACTTTCTGTCGAGCTCGCCCGTCGTCGCAATGGTGTGGCAGGGCGAAGACATTGTCAAGCAGGGGTAAGTGAGCGACGCATTTGGAAATGAAGCAGCATTGTTTTTCAGATTTTGGTGTGAAAGTTCTAACAATTATGTGCACGTGCACGGCGGATTGCGAAACTGCAGGAGAACTATGATTGGCGCCACTAATCCGCTCAGCTCGGCACCCGGTTCAATCCGTGGTGATTACGCGATTGTTACTGGAAAGAATATCATCCATGGATCGGATTCTGTTGAGAATGCGGAGAAGGAAATTGCGCTGTGGTTCAGTCCGGAGGAGGTGTGTAGCTACAAGAAGACTATCGATACATGGATCTACGAGTAGGATATGTGGGCAAGTTTGTAGGTGAGTGTGTCGTGTGATCGGTAGAACGCTGCACAACTTCTGGATGGAGATTAAATTAGGCAACATGTGTTTGTTGGGATATAAATCAGGAATTGCGAATTGTGGATGACACCGCACAAGCGATTGGTGTTGCAGAGTATTTCGAAAAGGGGTGAACCATCAGTCACCGCCACAACGGTGAGCTGTTCGCTGGGCTGGGCGGCAAATTGAAACTGTACGATCGGTAGACGACTAGCTGAGAGCTTGTGCTGGTATAGTGAAAAAACTTGAGAGCATTATATGGCGAGACATGCGACGAGACGAAGCACGAGCTGAAAATGTTTCTCCAATTGATGCCGCGAGACGGTGAGCACGTGCCTCCAGCAAGAATTGGTGCCGAGCTACAGTACTATAAGTCGCAATATGCAGCTCTGTTGTGCCGAAAGCTCAGTTCCTACAGTACGACAGGAGCAAGCTTGTGCATCTTACACGTATCTATTTGCTCAAATTCACTTCGTTCCCCAAGTCTGACAGAAACATATAGACGAATCACGTCTACCCGTCCTGCACCTCATCCAATATTGCCTCTTCAACCCATTCCACTTCACAGATGCCGATTTTGTACATGCTAAACCGTCTCACTGCTGAAACCGCTTCCGCAGATCAACAGGATGCCTCATTCCTGGAAACACTCCCGCCCTTCGTCCTCGTCCTCCTCGCGCTGGGATGTCTCGCACTCGCAGCCTGTGTCGCTGGTTTGACGCTCGGCCTCATGAGTCTCGACACCATGGGCTTGCAAATCATTATGCAGAGTAATAATCGCCAACATGCGCGCGCTGCAAGTGTCATCAAGCCCATTCGGGAGCAGGGAAATCTGCTGCTTGTCACTTTGCTATTTGCAAATGCACTTGCGACAGAGCTTTTGCCACTTGTTTTGGAAGCGCTTATACCAGGTGGTTACTTTTCCCTCGTCGTTTCCGTCGCTTCCATCATGGTATTTGGCGAGATCCTTCCGCAGGCCATCTGCTCCCGTCACGCGCTTCTCATTGGTGCTCGCATGATCGGCTTTGTAAAGGTACTGCGAATCATTCTCTACCCTCTTGCAGCCCCTATCGCTTACCTCCTCGATATTATGCTCGGCGATGAGCTCGGCAAAATCTACGATCGCGGTGAGCTCAAGGGCTTGATTGATGTTCATCTCAAGAACGCTGTGCTCACCCAGGATGAAACCACCATTCTCAAAGCTACGCTCGAGTTCTCCGCCAAGACCGTTGAACAAATATTGACGCCTGCGAACAATGTTTTCAAATTGGATATTGACACCTTACTCGACCGCGACACCCTTCTGCGTCTTCTGCGCAGTGGTCACTCCCGCGTTCCCTTATACGAAGGAGATCCGAGTAACATTGTTTGCCTCTTGCTTGTCAAGCAACTAATACTTGTAAATCCAGATGATTCCTTACCAATTCGTTCTCTCATATCAAAGAGAAAACGTAATCATAAGATCCGAGTCGCTCCAGCTCTTGAATGTTCTGGTTCTACTCCCATCGCTGACTTGCTCAACGAATTCCAGAAAGGCCGAACTCATATGGCTATTGTTTACGACGACATCACGCTTGGTGCGACGGACCGAACGTTCATGGGAATCGTTTCTATCGAGGACATTATTGAAGAGATTTTACACGTGCGTTTCCTTGCTCGCTCTTTTGCAACCTGTCTTATACTTGCGTACTGACTCATTGCCATTCTTCTCTTGGACTTGTGTACATAGGAAGAAATTGTTGACGAGACAGATGCATTCGTGGACAACACCAATAGTCGAAAGGTGATGGTTCGCAATGCTGAAGGGCGGTTAGTACGTGCCGTTCCGCAGAAATTACGGGCTATTCATCAGGCAGATGGTTCATCTAGCGTTATTGTCAAAGAGATTGACGTTCCTGCTCTTCGAAAGCCGCTGGATGAAGCCCTTCAAGGGGCCAAAATAAGAGCGGATTGGAAGAAACCAAAGAAATCAGCGGAAAAGCGGCCTAGTGTAACGTCAGCTGATGCATCTTTGCAGCCACTTCTGCAATCGGCAGACATTGAACAGGGCTTGCAATCCAGCACTCAAGCAAAGGAAGGAGACAACAGTACGCAGAGCCAGAACACATCAGCACCAAAACTGGTTGCACCAGGTAGCACAAGTCACGAAAGTATTCGATATGCGCTCTTACCTGGACAATCTGTGCAATCTCTATTCGGGGAAGATGATGGCGTCATTCCTGAGGATGTCGCCACTTCTTCAAACATGATATCAATGGATCAACCGGCACAAGATGGTGAGGTTGATGCATCAAAAAAGTTATATGTACGTCCTCTGCCGGAAGACGCATCATCGGAAAGAGCTGTGAAGCTCCCTGAGCGTGTTGGGTCGCGAGGCTCTGCGTCAGGCTCGCAGAACCTTGTCTCGTATGGGTCGGTCAACAAAGCGTAGACTGTATGACGTGCTGGATTGCAGTGTGATAGAGTGCCATGATGTAGATGCGGGGAAACTTGGGAGAGGCGTTGCGTGCTTGTGCCAAATTTGTGACCTGGAACATAGTGGTGAGTTGTACGGTGTGTCCGGTGAAAAATTGAGATTTCGCGCAGTTTCATTGCTCTCGATGCAGATTAAAGGAACTGTGATTGCTCCATGACTTGGATGAGCTTCACAAATTTTGTAGCTTTGTTGCTCGGCAACTTCTTCGTTTACCTGCGCTGCTAGACGTGCTCTCAAAACCCTGTAACCTAAAACAACCAGGGTACAATGGGGCCAGACTAGGGCTCCTGTTGGAGCTCCAGGAATGTGCTGTGTACTGGACCTGTAGTCCAGAGTTGATGCAAAAACTTGACGCAGTTATGATTTGCAGTTTCGCCGAACCTGCCACTGATTTTTTCACATGGGCCTGACCATACAGCGGGGCAGTGGATGGGAGAACAGATGAAGTGTCTGGCCTCACGCTGTCCTCGCGACATGACTGGGACGGCTCAGTCCCAAGTTGAACAGCGCAAGGGTGACCGGAAAGATTTCCGCGCGGTTAACACACCCAACGTACCGCACTTGAATGAAAAGTTATAATCCCAAACTGTAAATTCGCATTTAACAAATTCAAGTGTAATTCATCATAATCCTTTACGTAAAAGTTTCAAGTCATATGCCGAAGAGATTCGGCGCATTTGGCAGCTCATTGGTTCGGTACGCAACCCTCGTCACGCACCGTTCACTTGAAGCTGTCTTAATTTTCGGTTGCCGACCATCCTTTTCAGCAGACCTAGGCATTTGGGCTATCTGGAGGTTACTCGGTTGATCGATGGGTAGACGCCGAGGACGCACGGGTGCTGGAGGAGCAGTTGTTTCTTCTCTGTCAGAAAATGCTGGTGGGACATTGAAGTCAAAAAGGAAGCAGGGAGAATCTGGTGCAGGCTCCAGTTCGAGTCAACGTCGGAACAACGATGACATAGAAATCGAATTTCTGGCCAATCCCAACAAATCGAAAAATGGAAAGGAGGCCTCTAGCAGCACTGCAGCGCCTTCATCAAGTCTTTCAGCACCGTCAACTGCCCCCAAATGGCTGGGCAAGTCGCCAAATCAAATGCTCCGCGAATGGTGCGCGAAGAATAACCGTAAACGTCCATAGTATGTAACACAATCTTGTTCATGAACAAGGTTATTCCTCTCGTCAAGTTTTCGTTCAAGCCTGTCCACTAACCGTTAACTGCTCAATTCTCCAATCAGTTTCTCTAAGATGAATAGTTCTGATGGAATCATGAGGTGCACAATTCCCCCCGGCAGAAAGGATGGTAAGAAGGCTAAGGGATCAGCTTTTGATATTATCGTTGGTGTTGGCGAAAAACCTGGCGAGGACTATGCAGCCCTAAACGTTTTGCATCAAGTGGAAAGGGGTAAACCGCTTGAACGTCTTCTAGCACCTGAATTCAGGGGAATTTGGTTGGACCTTGATAAACGCTACGACGAGCTTCAGAAAGAAGAGGCTCGAAGAACATTTCTCCAGTCGAAGAGAAAGCAGAATGCCGAAAGGCGTGAGAAGATGGAGAAAGCAAAGGAATCGGCTACAATCAATATTTCCGCTGCTTCTCGTCAAGTCATTGAAGATGCGCTCCTGGAACAAAAGGTCACGTCCCACTCTGCTGCAGGTCCCGCAACTCTTCCTTCCAGTTCAGGAGAGAGTGGTTCGAATAGTGAGAACAAAGTTTATAACGAACTTATTCGGATGGGTTTTGCCCCGTTTGATGCCGCTGATGCAAGCTCGCGATTTTCGAACGTCAACAAAGCACTCGATTACTTATGTTTAAGCCTTGATGAATCTGAACTTCCAAGCTCGTTTGCTCCGACTTCGGACTTTGAAGTTGTACAATTTCACTCTGCGTCTGACGGTCAAACTCGAGGATTTATAGACCCGTTCCAACGTGACATTTTGACAAACTTGACGTGCATGTCCAAGTATTCTGCAGAAAAAGCGATACGAGCATCTGGTGGAAGCTTTTTGAAAGCTGTCAGCATGTTGTACAACACTTTAACTCACAACGTTCTGTCTGATTGTATATTTCCAGATTTAGATAGTGAGCTTCGTAATTTGGCTCTCGAAGAGAAACAAACAGAAGCGGAAACACTTTTTGCAATCTATGGGGAGGATGCGAAGATTGGGATTGGTGCACTGCGCCATTTCAAGGAGCAGTGGTCCGCAGTGATTCGCATCGATCAGGGGCTACATGGAGTCCGTTCTTCCGAGTCGATCTACATAGCTGTCGTTGACATCGATGGGTTTTATCCATATTCTGCCCCGCTCGTTCTGGTTGCGTCTTCATTTGAGATGAACACTGATGAACGGGATTCATTGGGGGCACCCAGTCGCCGAGTCGCAATGAGAGCTGCAACAAGCGAACTGCTGAGGATACGAGAGTCACTAGCCGAGGACGAACATGGTGCTGAAAACCATCCACACACGGTACCTGTTGTCTACAACGTTGTGTCTTTCCTAACTGAAGCATCGGAGCAAGACATTATTAGTGCAGCGTCATCGAGGCGTAGTCTTGGTAATACAAGTGATGAGGCATCACCTGTGACACAACAGCAACCCTCCAGCACTAAAGACACTAGTGCCAACGTTGCGCATAAATTGAAAGGTGCATCAAAGAAGAATACGGAGAGGCCTATGGTGGTAAATCCTCTACCACAATCTCCAGATTTGGTCGCGATGCAGAGCCGAAGGAAATCCCTTCCAGCTCACAAAGCCCGTGCACAGATTTTGGAGAAGATTCGGGAGAACCAAGTGGTTGTTGTAAGTGGTGCGACAGGATCAGGAAAGACAACACAGGTACCTCAATTTTTGTTGGAAGAGGCTGCAGACAGAAAACAACCTGTTTCAATTATCTGTACGCAGCCGAGGAGAATTGCAGCAATGTCTGTGGCGGAGCGTGTGGCTGCAGAACGATGTCAGAAAGTTGGGGAGAGCGTTGGATATCAGGTCAAGCTCAATACGAAACGATCTCGTAGTACCCGTCTTACATTCTGTACAACTGGGGTCTTGCTTCGGCGGCTCCAAGGAGATCCAAAGCTTAACGCCTTGACTCATGTTCTTGTCGATGAGGTTCACGAAAGGTCTGTAGAAACAGACTTCCTGCTCCTTTTGTTACGAGAAATTGCGCGAGAAAGACCCAAGCTGAGAATTATTCTCATGTCTGCTACTTTGGATGCATCAAAGTTTGCGAACTATTTTTCTAATGGCTTCAAATCAAAGGGTTCGAAACAAGTTCCTATAATCTCGATTCCTGGCAGAACATTCCCTGTTGAAGAGTACTATCTCGATGAGGCTGTGAGCCTCTCTGGTTACCAGCTGAAACCTGGAGATAAGTATGCGCGACGCACTGGGAAGATTGCCCACAATCGAAAATACGGGCCTGAACCTGTTGAAGGGGCTATACTTCCTTCACAAAGGAACAGTGCCACTCTTGCTGCCCAGGCAGATGATCCAGTATCGGATGAATCAGAGGATGCATCAGACACATTTGACGATCACGGTCAAGTAGAGGGTTTGTCACAAAGCAAATACAGCTATGTGCGAAGTGAGAAACAACCGGAGGCTATTTCGAAGCAAACGACAGCATTGATTGATGAATCCATGGTGAATGTGGATCTCATTGATCTACTCGTCAAACAAATTGACAGAAACAGGCAGAACGAAAATGATAATGGAGCAGTTCTCATCTTCCTGCCAGGTGTTGCTGAAATATCTGCAGTCATAAGAAAGTTATCGATCGGTGCCGGTGCTAAGAATCTGTGGGCACTTCCTTTGCACTCCCTTTTGTCACCGGACGACCAAAATTTGGTGTTTCAACGAGCCCCTAAGGGAAAACGGAAGGTAATCTGCGCAACTAACATTGCTGAAACCTCTATTACCGTCGAAGATATTACAATTGTTATCGATACGTTGCGGGCGAAAGAGATGAGTTACGACGCGTTGAATAGTTCGTCCGTACTTTCTGAATGCTTCATTTCCAAGGCTGCAGCAAAGCAAAGAGCAGGACGAGCTGGCCGTGTATCTCAGGGAACTTGCTATCGTCTAGTACGAAAACATACATTCGAGAACAAGATTGCAGCGCAACAAGTACCGGAGATTCGAAGAGTTGCCCTTGAACATTTAGTTCTCAATGTTCTTAGCATTATTCCAGATAGCCAAAGTGAGAATGACCCACATGCATTCCTCGCGAAGGCTGTTGACCCCCCGGATCCACAATCAATATCGTCAGCTGTTACCAATCTGATACAGATTGGGGCGCTAGAACGTATTGATGGCAGTAATTCGGATAATGCTGTTGCATTAACAGCTCTTGGGAAGCATTTGTCGGGTTTGCCTGTGGATGCACGAATTGGGAAGTTGTTAATTTATGGTTCTCTGTTCGGCTGCCTAGATCCTGCACTTACTATTGCAGCTACAATATCAGAACGATCACCATTCTATGCCCCTTTCGACAAACGGGAAGAAGCTCGTGCAGCAAGGTTACCTTTTGTGTGGGGAAAATCAGACTTACTAACCTATGTGAAGGCATTCAACGCCTGGCGCGATTTACGAGACAGAAGGGAAGGATATAGTGCTGAACAGGACTTTTGCTCTGCCAATTTCTTGTCTCGAAAAACACTTATCACAATATCAGATGGTCGCAAACAGTTGGCCGATGCGTTGGTAGATGCTGGCTTTGGCCTTCCCGGTAGCTCCAAAGTAACACTAGGCTGGGAACGGGAGGATGTGCTAAACACATATTCGAACAACGTGCGAGTGTTGAAGGCAGTTACATGTGCCGCTTTATACCCAAACATTGCCCGTATCGACCTACCAGATAAGACGTACTACGAAGTGAAAGCAGGGACTGTTGCTCATAAGTACAACTCCAAGGACCTTCGTTTGCGTTCTAAGACTGGCGAGCGCTTGTTCCTCCACCCTGAATCAGTGAACTTCTTTGAGGGGAATTACGAGACTCGATGGCTTGCCTACTATGCCAAAGTGAAAACATCGCGGTTGTATTTAAGAGATTCCACCATGGTGTCACCATACGCTATTATGCTTTTCGGAGGAGAGATTGGCGTTCAACATGAACGAGGCCAGATGTCGGTGGACAGTTGGGTAATCTTCAAGGCACCAGCGCGGGTTTCTGTATTGGTACGTGAACTTCGGCGAGAACTCGATGCACTGTTGCTCCGAAAGTTTGAAGATGCCGAACTGGACTTGGCATTAGCGGGTCGTACCGTGAATGACGCGATTATTCGACTAATTACTTCAGAATCATAGCGCATGCTCACGACGCCGAACTGGCGTTTGCACGTTTCCGTTGCTTGGCAGACTTCTTTCGTGTAGGAACTACAACGCGCACTTTACCTGTCTGCATGGTTGCACCCTGTGTTCTCGACGTATGTGTAGAATTGATTCTTGCTTGACGAGCATCCTCCTCCTCCATTTCTGCCCGTAGTTGCGCGAGACCCTGTCGAATTCCGTGTGCTAGCGCCACAGCCATAAATATCATGATGTACAAGCCATATTTTGCGAAAAAGCCGCGTTTATGTTTACCATCGTGTTCTGTTTTTCCCAGATTCGCTTCATCACCGGCTTGCGCATCAGCTTGCTCTGGTTGTTGGACATAAGCTTGCCATCGTGGTCGCTGAAGAATAGGTGCACCGTTGGATATGGTGACTTGAGTTTGCAGAGCTGCGTCGTCATTGTGTCGCTCGCAGCCACTAATACCAAGCCAGCGGAATGCGAGTGCCGGAGCATTGGACTGAGATACTTGATCACGAATCACCTCCAGGTCTAACGTGCCTTGCAATGCGCAGGGTGGGAGTTCAGCGAGTGGGCCATCGGGAAAGTCCTCCAAGCGGAATTTGACGTTTGCACGCGCTGGTACGAAATTGAAGCCCGGATTGGCAGCGCTGTGTGTGTGCCATGTCGCACCATCGTCGATTGATATTTGCAAGGATGTCGATTGCGCTCTGAAAACGAGCGAGAGAATTGTCACCAGAGCGGAAACGAGGCGCAATATCATGGTCGAGGCAGAGTCTAACGGAACGTTTGAAAGTCGCTGATGACTCGGTGGGACAAGTGTGCGGTATCTTATTCGAACATTGGTAGGGTACACTAATTTCTATCCGATTGGATGTTTTCTCTCAAATAGGATTCGCGTACTGGTTGTTATCACAGATTCGCCTTTTTTGCCAGCAGTACAGATGAATACCCTTGGGTAACCCCAGGCGATAACAGTGCTTCTTCATGCGTTGTGAACAGTGTAGAAGACTTTTCTCACTACATGTGTACTATCGAGTTACATTGTTTGAATGAATCCATATTGCACAGATACCTTCGGGATCCGACATTCACTAGGCGTTCCATTCAACGTTCCTCATGCCTTAAACCGCTACGAAATCAACAAGTTAATATCCGCTGCAGACGCAAACAAACAATTGGCCCGTCCTTATGAGTTCGGCACAAATGCGCCTCCTCGCAGGCGACCTTCCCCGCGACGAATCCACCCGCTGGTTAACCGCATTTATCCGAGAGACATGGCCTTTTGCCACCAACATAGTTCAATCCGTTCTGCTGGAGTATGTCCAACCAGCATTAGAAGCTGCTGTTCCAGCCGGACTGCCCGTACCTAGATTCACAAAGATTGACATGGGCCCCGATGCTGTCGAAGTTACCAAAGTGTCTGTTTTTGAGCGTCGTTACGCAAATGAAACTTGTGTCGTTCTTGAGGCAGACATTCTTTACGATGGACGTCCAAACATTGAGATGGCTGTAGCTGATTTCACGTTTGGCGTTGACGCTGCCAAAATCCAAGGCAGAGTGGAGCTTTTGCTCAGGCCCCTTTTGGACCGAATTCCCCTTATAGGCGCTTGTCAAGTCGCTTTCATTAACAGGCCCACCCTTGACTACAATTTGACCGGCCTTGCTGCTTGGGGGCAACAATATCTTATCAGCGGCGTAGTGCGTAGCGCTGTAGAAGATGTACTCTCTTCAATGGCTGTGCTCCCGAACAGAGTAGCTTACAAAGTAGACACAACGACAGATTACTTTCGTTTTGTCGCGCATCCTATTGGAATTCTCCGCGTCGCCGCTTTGAGTGGCACAGGCTTTCCATGTACAGACAGGAATATTCTCAAACAGGCTATTGGAGCATCAGAAGAGCCAGACGTTTATTTAACATTGCGTCATGGCAGTTCACTCAAGAGGACCGACCGCATTGATGACAGCACCAACCCAGTCTGGAAGGATCAGATTTTCGATTTCGTGCTGACTACCGAGTCTAGGGTTCAGGAATTACGCGTTGAAGCGTACGACTACGACCTTGCTGGCAGCGATGACTTCCTCGGCCACGGCACCGTGCTTGTCAGTGATCTAATCAGTGGTGGCGTGAGTGAAATCGACTTGCATGATTCACCAGAGGACGCAAAACCCAAAGTCAAATTAACAGCGAGATGGCTCTCACTGTCGAGTGGCTTACATGATCTTCAGACCGCCATTGTGTCTTTACGTTCCGAGACTACTCGGCCAAAAAACTGTTCCCCTCTGCTGCTAAGCATTGAGGTCGACGAAGCCAAGAATTTACCAAGTGGGAAACGACCATATGTATGCGTTTGTGTGGGAACGGAGAAGTTTCAAACACGCGCAGTATACCACATTCCAGGCTTGTTTTCAGTGGAAAATCCTGATTTCGAGGAATCGTTCCATGTATCACTGCCAGGCAATGTCGACGCCGGGTTGAAAATTAATTACGAAGTCATCGACCTCATTAGCGGCGCAAAGCTCGGCAACGCGTACAGCTCGCTCGCGGAGGCCGTGATGGCAGGGCCTCGCGGTAAGGAATACACCTTTGCATTACTGGGCAGCGAAAAGGCCAATGCATCGTTGCGTGTGCGCGTCCGTCTCGAAGCTGTTTTAGATCAGCCACCGTTGTGGGAAGCACTCTCTGCAGGTGAAGGAAGCAGTTCATAGCTAGTCACGATAGGACGATAAAGCCAATTTACGGTACATGATCATGACACGAAGAGTTTGGGTGAATCCAGACGTATCAATAGTGCATTCTATTCGCGCGGCGGATCTGGATGTGGGGTGAAGCGACGCTTCAAGCGCAGTTTTTCAGCAAAGAACCATATACGCGGCCCACTACAAGTGTGACAGTAGGCGCCTGCAGCCCGTTGCCCAATTTCAGTGGTTGGTGCAGGTTGCATTGGAATTGGCTGGACAACCTCGCTTGACGCATCCGGAGATTCCTCTGCAGAGTTTTGGTTATCGATAGAACTCTGCGTTGAAGGCAAATTTGAAAGTAAAGTTGCGTTCTCAACTTGCAGAGTGTTAGAGAGCACTTGGCGCTTGTCCTGAATCCATTGATTGAACTTTTCACTGTCACCACCCTCGGAAACTGTGTAGTAGATTGCTCCGGTCGTTGCTGCAACCGAGAGCGCTATGGCAGCACGAACAGCTGTTGGAGAGGTCATGGCGATGCTTGAAGGGATCCCTCTGTAGTGTCACGAGCAGTGATCGGACAATTCGGTTGGAACGGGTGAATCGCTGCAAAAATTTACTTCATCTTCCGAATCACATAAGATAAAATTACAGCAATGCAACAGGCAGCATGCTACCAATCTCCCAGCCGACAATATCGTGTTTATGCTCAACAGAGATGCCGAGCTAGTTCCGAACAAGCATCCGACGATGCCGGAGCTAACTATTTCAAGTTTGCGTCTTCGGTCACTTCCAAGACGCCTACTCCGTGCACCTAGTCCATTTATAGAAGTGCACACTCAACCAGCCTCATTTCCTGTTTCTCAAACATCTATACAGGAACGAACAACAACTGCAAACTGGCCGTCGTTCACATTCACGTTCATAGTTCCTACCCTGTGTACTCCCCCGTCAATAGGTTTCATTGTTCGCGATGCACAAAACCCACATCCGCCTATTGGACGCTTATGCTTGTCTATACAAACTGCCCTTGTGGAGGGCTGGTTTCCTCTTCTACGTGATCCCAGTACATCGTCTGAAACTACAGAGGTGTACGTGCGAATATGGTGCCCAGACTTCTGCAAATCTCTCCCATCGCACTGCAATCACGTATCTTCTGCTGATACACCACGCTTTCCTCCAATTCAGCAAGCAGATGGTGAGTTGAGAGCTGTTTCTAGCGTCCCTGGTTGCTTGTTTCGGTGTGGCCAGCTCAATCTTTCCATTGTAGCGGAGGGTGTCCCCCTCTCTGTTAAGGGGCCTTTTCTCATTGCTCAAATTGACGATCAAATGTTACGCGCAGGTGAGGTGCAAATAGATGAAACAACAACCACACCTTTCAACAGTGTAGATCATTTTAGCACAGATTCCCGCTCTATGGATGATTCAAGTCTTTCCCTCGAACCCTCTTTTCCTGACGGGAAGCAAGACAGTATAGATTCCACCAGCGGTAGTCCAAGTTCAAGACGAACAAAAATGGGCGCTGTTGTGAAGAAGAAAGCATCCAAGGCCACAAAAGCAGTTATAAAGAAAGCTCCTATGGCAAGCAGTCTTAGTTTTCTGCTCGACAAGGCTTCTGCCTACGCTACGGCCGCATCTTTGATATCTGCAGGTGGCAATCGATTCACCACCGATTCTCCACAGCAACCCAAAGAGGCCAACAATGGTACCGAGAACGAAGTACCAAAAGATCAGGATTCAACGGCGGATGGACTGCAAGCAGAAAATGAGGTAAAGACAGAACTAGATGCAAGCGATGAGCTCTCTCCTACTGCAATTGGCAGTATAACAATTTCAGACCCAGTTGAGGAAACTGCAACATCCGTGCATGAAGACGATGAGGAAAATGTCGAAAATAATCCTATACAAACGGAGACCTCGAGATCCGTAGACTTTGGTGCTTTTTCTTTTGCTCTCTTACAGGGAGTAGCACCCAAATCCCTTAAACTGAGTATACAGGACAACAAGTCAGTGCTCCCGACGCCTTTATCGTCAGTAACAGAACAGAAAGTATCATTCCCAGATTTGGGGCAGCTCAGATGTGCGTGTCTGGAAGGCTGCAATACTCATATTTTTGAAGCCAGTCTTTCAGATCCAGGCATATATGGATCAAAGATAACACTGAAGATATTGATCAAACACGAAACTTGGCTACCTCTATCATCCTGCACAAATGTAACACCACGGTTTCAGGAAATCTTCAGTGAGCTGGATGATGTCATCTCGTCGTTCAATGAAAAATTCCCACAAGCAAAGGATCTAACTTACCTCTTTGTCGGAGGCTTATTTACTCAACACTACCCAACGTACTTTGAGAAAAACATCAAGTATCTCCAAGAAAAACTACTACTTCCTCGAGTTCAAACGATACCAATTCACACAGAAGGAAGTATTGCGAGAAACGCAAAAGTCATTCGTGATTCTATCTTCAAAACCTGTCGCGGAGCAAAGTCTGTTGTTCTATTTGGGCATTCAAAAGGAGGGGTGGACGTTGTTTCCGTGCTGGACATGTTTCCAGAGGCTATACCATTTATTCATGGTATTGTCACGTTCCAGGCTCCGTTTGGTGGAACATTTCTCATCGATTTTGTATCCAGAAGCAAATTAGCTGTGAGTGCAATTACAAGCTTCATAGAGTCTGTTTGGAAAGGTGATCAGGATGCATTCCATGACATGAGCTACTCGGCTCGATTGAAACTGCTCGGGTTGCATAATTCAAAACTTGAACAAGAAGCTGCAGGCGATGGTGAAGATACTGTTCACGATGGTATGTCATCTGTACATAGCTGTGGGAATTTGAAACAGCTTCCATTTGAAATTGGTGATGATTGCTCTGAAAAACTGCGAGTCTTCTCAAAGGTACCATGTGTGTCTTTTGGTAGCTATGCATCATTCGACGTGCTGGGGATCAGGAGTGCAGCCAACGCAGCCGGAATCGCATCAATGGCTCCTGCTGCTCAGAAAATCGTTCAGTATACTGGTTATTGTTGTGACGGCTTGGTAACAGCGGGAGACGCACGCGTCCCATTCTCAGATCTAATACATTTGGGAGATATGATGCACACAGAGCCTGCCCTTTATGTACAAGGTACAAAATATCACCCTGGAAAGCTCACGGCATGCGGCTTAACTTTACTCTTCGAAAAGATTTCCCGTAGTTCGGATACTCCCAATCTCTAGGCATTTAAGAATAGTAAACCTCACGGGCGAGGATAGAACACTATTATAACCGAGATAGTGAATAAGTTTAATGCAATTTCGCTGAAAACACTAGTGTTAGTGAGACCTCCAATTTACAAATGAGAAACTCTTACGGCGCGTCATCATTAGCATCAGCAGCCTGCATATCACGAGGTTTGGGTCCGCCAGCCTCCTTTGCCATGATTATTTGATCGATCCTCAGCACTGTTGATGCCGCATCAGTTGCAAGACGCAATGCCCAATGCTTCACGAGAAGCAGGTCAAAAATATTTTGCTGAACGGCATCAATCACTTCACCATCCTCTATCCCCAGTCCAGCGGTGTTCTTGCCAGATGCATGTGCAGCAACTAGGGTACTGATCATATCAGTGGCATCGATACCGGAAGTTTCTGCCAATACTCTTGGGACTACCTCGAGAGCTTCAGCATACTTCTTGATCGAATACTGGTCGAGACCAGGTCGACCCTTCGCAAACTCATGAAGCCTTCTTGACAACTCAACTTCACAGGCACCCGCGCCTGCCACAAACCTCGGGTCTTTCGTAATACCCTTAAAGACGTTGACGGCGTCATCAACGGCACGATCGATGTCATCAAGAAGATTTTGGGTCGATGCTCGAACAAGAATTGTTGCAATTCGAGATCCTTCCTTTTCTTGACGGAATACAATGCATTTCGTAGAGCCAATCTCCTCCACCTCAATCAAGTCGGCTCGGCCCTGTTCATCCACTGTGGGTGTCTTCATTTTGGCGAGTGCAATGGCTCCTGTTGTGCGTGCAACACGTCTCAGGTCAAACTTGGACTGGCACCGAATAGCCATGATCTTGTACTTCTCGATAAAGTGCATGGCCACTTCGCCAAACTTGGTGGATGCGATCACGGTGACACCTGCATCAGCAATGGCTTTGATCTTCGTCTCTAGCATAGTTTCCTCCGATTTGGTGTAGTTTGTAAATTCCTTTGCAGATTTCAGCAACACTGTTCCTTTTGTCTCCGACTGCGATGCTTCAAAGTCACAGGTGTAGATTGCTACTCGTGCATTTGCTACTTTCTTGATCGTACCTTCTACATCTCTTACAAGAACAGCACCAGGAATCACTGTTGAGTCTGAAACTGATCCGCCGAGTACCTTGGCCACGCGAATATTTTCCACGCTAAAGGTATTGATATTCGCTGGAAGAACAGAGATACAGGCCTTCGCAATCAAAGGAGTGAGCACCGATTCCAACCCGTACTGCTTGGATGCGACACATGAATACAATGCTTTCGAAACTGCGTCGACATCCTTCAAATCGAAAACCTTATGCACGGCGAGCTCTTCAAGAATACCCAGCGCTTCTTCTCCAGCCCGTTCATAGCCTATGTTACGTTGCAATCAAGCACATACAATAAAACGAAATAGACACGTCAGTGATCCAGACCCAGTGGTAACATTGAGCCAAATATTACTCAAACGTACCATCCACAATTTCCGCAGTGTTCAACCCCATTCGAAGTAGCTTCTCAGCCTGATCCATGAGTTCACCAGCGAAAGCAACAACAAGACCGGTGCCGTCTCCGACCTCACGTTCCTGAGCCTCACTGGCCATGACGACGATCTTTGCAGCTGGATGCACAACCTCTAATTCTCGCACAATGGTCGCTGCGTCAGATGTGACAAACAATTTGCCGAGATGATTGACAACCATTTTATTCATTCCATTTGGCCCCAGGGAAGTTCGAACGATCGCGCTCAATTGCCTGCAGGCATCAATGTTTCTCATGACAGCTTCATCGAGACCTGTGATGTGCTTTGAGCCCTCCTTGAGAATGCCAGAAAGGCCTTGGTTGGGGACAAAGGAAGCAGTCTTTGGTCCCATTTTCACACGACGGCTGTTTGCTAGGAAGGGATAAAGTCAATTAGGCGCGTGATCGAGTAACCGTGAGCTGTGCAAAATTGCGACGGGAAAGTTGAGAAGGAATTGAGCTTGTTCGTCGAAACTGGAAGAGATCTAAGATAATAGATCGTTGGAGGATCAAAGGCGTGAAATGGCTGTAATACCGGGTAGAACAGGTTGGCAGCGACCGCGACAAACTCAATACACTGATAAACGGCGGGAGTGTGACACGTGTTCCAAATTCCGTTTATCGCTGATTATTGAACATACACTACAGAGAAGCGCTTACTACCGACACTGCACGGAGCCGGTGTTTCTTGTAGCGTCCATCAGGCAGATGGGGCAGAGCTTTTCTCCCTATTGCCAATTCGTAGGTCGGCATCGACGTTAGCAGGCGGCGGCGGCATACATGAACAGCATAAACCAGAACAGCACCGAAAAGAGACTGGCCGTTTATCAATGACAGTTATCACAATTGACACAGGTCGGAAAAGACATCGAAAGACATCACTCACGACTATCGACGGGAGCATGCTATAGATTAAAAAAAACAGTTACACATACTTAGCGGGCTTTCTTCGTGAATGCATCGGCATTATCTGGAGCATTCTCCGATAATTCGCGCTCAACTTCAAACCTATTCGCAAGACTCCACTTTCTTTCGAAAATGAAGTCCTTCAATAACTCTGAATAACTTGTGTACGCAAACAGAGTATCATAGTACTCCGGCGCCATCGCCTTGAGCGTCGCCAATTTGTTCCACGGCACGGACGGGAAGTCATGATGTTCCACATGGTAGCCAATAGCAAACGCGACCTTATTCGCGATGCCATAATACGAATAGGTCGCCTGAAACGGCTGAGTCGGGTAATGCTCCTGGATCCATCGCGCGCCAAGCGGATGCAATCCAATGGAGGAGACGGACGCAAACAACAAAAACATAAGCGGGGCGACACCAAATTGCACGGTCAACGCGGCGATGATCGAAACATTGAGCACCCAATTCAACGCCATCCAGGCGAGTTCATTGCCACGCGGGATGCGATAAGTATAAAACGTCGTGCGCAACGCCTGCACGATGAAGAAGCACGCGAGCCAAACGGACTTTCTGAGGGGTGAATTGCCGATGAGGCGTGCCTCCCACTCGAACGGCACGTCCGGGTCTTTGTAGGCGCGATTGAGTTCGATGTGGTGCAAAATGTGATAGTAGCGGAACATCATCGACGACGGGAACACATGCGGGATATTGCACACGAGGAGCACCCATCGATTCAGGGGCACGGATTTAAACACGAGATTGTGTGTGGCGTCGTGGATCAACACCCATAGCGCATGGTCGATCACGGCGCCGACGCTGTAGGATACGACGGCCGATAGCCAAATTGGCAAGTGTTTGGTTGCGACTACTGCGAGGGTTAGTTGAAATACGACGAGGATACATGTCCACACTGCGGTGCCTCTGTAGTGACCGAAGAGGTGTGCGACTTCAGGATGTGCTCGGAGGATTTCGGCACGACGTTCTCCGTGCGGATGTTTGGCGCCCTTCTTGGTCGCGACGCGCGCCTCGGCAGCCTCTGTCGACAGGAGATTGCTTCGGGCGAGCGTCTCTTCCGGCGAGGCTCTTTGCGCTCCTTTTCCCATTGAGATTGGTCGGCGGTGTGCTGCGGTTGGGGCGGGTGGCGAATGAAGGAGACGGCGAATCGAGTTGGGAGTGTGTTGGCAGCAAGTACAATTATTTGGCGATGCCCAATAATATGGGGGAATTGAATGGGATCGAGTCGGTGCATTTGATTGGATGGGCAGAGTTGTTGTGTTGGGCGCTGTAACGGACTGCTAATGGCTATGGTAGGCCAGCTGTCGGCGTTACATGAGGTGTAGATAGTGCTTGGAATGGCAACACGTTCAGGTGCGATAACTTGCCAAACAATCATCGCCTGTGTGTTCAACTCGTCTCTAGCGCATTACAGTGTTCTTCATTTTATTATTTGCATCTTATCGCCTTGAGAAGAGCGCAGTCGCCTTCCCCTCAGACCTCCATCAACTCAGTCTGTCCACTCTAATGTACAAAAACATACCACGTCGACGGAGAAAAACAACCACACGGTCTGTCATCATTCTCAATTTAGAATGCATGCCCGTCGTTCATCCCTGCCCTTCCGCCTCTTTTCTTTCAACGCCTCGTACAATACATACTCAACATCCAGCCTCGTCCGATCCGGAATCAGTTCAACCTGCGCTATTTCACCGCCGGCGACGTTCACCTCTTTCAGATACTCTGCAATTTCGCGCTCAACAGGTCCGATTGGTTCGTCGTCCAAGTCGATGATCTCATCAAAACGCGCGACGATGCGCTTGATTCTATCGCGCACCTTTGCCTGCATAGCTTCGTCTGTGCTATCGCAAAACATGCCTTCCCCGTCGTAGTAATTCAGCAATGCGCATCGCGGATACTTCATCATGAATTCCTCGTAGCTCGCATTGTGCGCGATTCCGTAGTGGCTCCCGCTTACTTTGATGTTGTAATAGTAAGACGATCTCCATCGCGCTGCTGGATCACGAATTGACGTGATGCTGTAGTACATCGGTCGGAGGCAGTAGAATACTTCATCGGGTATTGTTATGTGACCGAGAAGATGAATTGGCTTTTCAAGTCCTTCGCAAATTCTGCCAGCCTGCAATGGGCATGTTGGAAACGAGCATTGATAATCCGTCTCATTAAATTTCCTCTTCAACAATGTTCGAATTGCCTTGGATATTGCTGTGCTCCCAGTCTTGACTGGTTTGTCGTACAAAATATACTTCAAACATTCCGTAGACTGTTCTCGATCCAAGCCACTCGCATTTTCCACCTTTAGTACATTCAAATCCCCATCAACCGACTGCGACACTGCAGTCGACTCATTCAAAACGTTTCGCTCCCTGTCCAACGCCTCCGGTTCATAACGCACTGGTTCAATTTGGGTAGAAATGTCACCCATCGACGAAGCGTTCTGAACTGACAGCGTTTCAATCGATAGTGTCTTCTCCGGACGAGTGAAAGAAATGGTCGTAGACAGCGGATTGATGAATTGAAAAGCATGCGACAAAAAGACAAGTAGGATCACAACGAGCGCCAATCGCTTCAAGTTAACCACGGAGAGACCATTTCTGATTTTTTCCATGATGTAGACAGGCATGCAAAACACGGACAAATTTCGACGAGAGAGAACGCGGTGCACACGGAAGGTGAGCGGCGCAAGATTCGGGGAGTTTAAGTGCTAATTTGGAGCGTTGGTGTATTTGTTTGGACGCGGAAGGGGCGCACATAAGGCGGGATGGAGGTGGGAAAGATGCGGCTCGCCAATGGGCGAGCGCGGAGGGATGCCGACACGAAGCTGTATGTTTTGCTGAGGTCGGCGGGCGGTATGGTTGGACTGCGTTGTGAATTGTTTGGTATCGAGGGTGGGATTGTTTACTTATGAGGTTTGGGGGAATCGGAACCGGTTTTGGTCAGGCACTATCAGTTGTTCTGCACCAATGGCATGTTGGACTTGATGGTGCATGTTTACAGGTTGTATAGTGCTCATTGAAAAAGTGTCTGACTGATTGTTGAATGAAATTGCTTCAACGATCCTCCACGATAGAACGTAATAGAGCACATTTGTAGGTCGGCAGCTGTCAGAGCGCTCGTCGCGGCGCATGGCCAACTATTGTGTATATATAAAATTATAAAATTAGCGGCTAATAAGCGATGGTTGACCTCGTGTAGATGTGCGTGTCAGATGTAAGAAGTTGGTCAGAGAATAGTCTGCAGCTGTGGCGGAGTGCCTCGCGAACCGCATCTCGGAAGCACTGCTGTTCGACACATTAAATAAGGATAACAAGACATTGTTCCATAACAACTGGCTTGTATTCTATGTATTTCTACACTTCGGCTACTCGAACACTATCCTACTGGTCTTCCTGGAGCGTACTGCAAGCACTACGTCATGTACAACGATGAAACTAACGCGTGCCAGGATCACAGGCGCGTCACAGTTAGCAGGAACGAATCGTTGTGGCGTGTCGTATCTGGCCAGTATCGAATTGTGGGTCATCAGGTGCTTCCCAACGTCTTGCATCTCAGTTGTATCGATAAAGTACTGACCTGAACAAAGATTCATCCCTGGTTGCCAAGCAAGAAATCGACAGCACGGCTGTAAAGAGCTACAAATTGACTATGAATAGAGACATTACTGTAGCTTTGCTGACAGTACAATACCAGTTGAGACGAGAAACTTATTCAAGTGATTTGTACACTTCAAGGCGATTCGATGTCAGCCTTACATTGTGTACCCATCTCATTCGCATCATACATATTGTACCACCCGCGCTAATTCAACGTGAAACAAGAAAAGGTAAGACAAGTCGACTGGACCAGATGTGCATCCAGGACATGCACAGAAATAACTAATCCACTGTAAGTGTAGAGCTCAAATGCACAAATATCCAGTCACTTGCCCAAATAATAAATCTTCCTTACCACGAGCTATTCCATACGTCACTTGTCAATTCATAAAAATACCGTCCAACCCGACCGCGCCTCGCCTCGCCGCGACCCATACCATTTCCATCCTCGCCCCCAACGTACCACATCTCAACAAGCCGATATTTCGAATCACCACTTTGTCAAATCCACACAGCACCCTATCAATTCGACACCTAGCAGCGCGCCCATCCTCATTCTCCCATAAACGACATAGACTTAATACCACTCCGAGGCGCTTTACGACTCTTCTTCACTCGCGGACCATCCGTTCGTCTGCGGCCCTTTTTGTCGCCGACACGCAGCTTACGCATGGGGCCGACATCCCCGATATCGCTGTTCACCTGCGTCAATTTGCCGTACTTTTCATAGTCAAAATCTGCCACTTCAACAGGCTGAGCGTCCGCTTTCGGAGTCTTACGCTCCTTTCGAGGCCGTTTCTTTTTACGTGGCACACCCTCCGCAATGCGTCGTCGCCGCTGAGCCTCCACAATTGATATAACCTCCTTCTCTTCCTCCTCTCCATGCGCCTCCAAGTCTTCTGAATCGCTGTCTTCAGCTCGCTCCGCAGCTGCCGGCCGGTCAGTTTCCGTGTGGAATGATGGCGGACACTGCTTCTCCGTGCCTTGCATGCTGGCCTTGATTTGCATGATTACAGCGTTGTCCGCCACCACATTTTGCCCCTTGCTGACTGCTGCATCGTCCGCGTCGCTGTCGTCAGAGTCGCTCAGATCAAAAACTGATTTTCGTGCAGCCTCGACCTTGGGAGCTCGGGAATCGCTCAGAACGAGTGTAGAATCGCGCATGTCTACAACGGCTTTGTGGTGAAATCAGAACACTGGGTATCTCCTTCCGCACCTAATTGCGAAATGTGGCCGCCGCGCGATATCCAATTGAAAATACAGCTATTTTCAATTTATATTGCAAATCATGACGCTGTTTGTTCAATCCTCGAGACGTGCTATTTAAACACGTGGTACACAATTGAATTGCTGTACCCTAGCGTATCTTGTGTTCTACGCGCAAAGTGGTGCAAGCTGCAGTACATGCGCCAACCACGCAGAACACCAACTGATGGCAGTGTCTCCAGGCCGTGGTGGAATGTCTGGACGTTCCATTTACTGTGAGTCGTGCCCGTAGGGAGCTCAGCATTATACTGCGACCATTGCTACCGTGATCTCCCCATAAGTCATAATAACGCTGAACAAGTGCTCACATGTTCGCCGGGGTTCCTTACCGGCTGCCACCGTGTTGCGACAAAGCGACAATCATTGAGTGGCCGCAAAGGGTAATCCATTGCGCCATTGCGTAAAACGCTGAACCGCGATTGTCGAATGGCATCCCTGGATATCCTCACTTCGCAAGGAGCTCCAATACAAAACTTACAAAGGGTATATTCTGTACAGTATATGAATGAATATACTTTTCTCGTTTAATCGCTATTAGCAAAAACAGTTATTCTAAATATGCAGTAACTGTGCAATCAGGTCGACAAAATTTCCCCATCCCAACACAACTTAGAATTACAAACCACCTTCGAATGACTCAACTGCCTGCCACAATTTTCATATCTTCGCCCAATTGCATCGACACGCAGACCTTCTTACATTTCTCGTCACGACTGCTATCATCCCCGTCACTATCATCATCCGAGCTCTCTGCTTTAAAAATAGAAGATTTCGATTTTGCTGCAACCTGTGCAGCTTTGATGATGGCAACGGGTGTAATTTTTCGCTTTGTCATTGCATTCTCCGCACTTTCCATCGCAGTGCAAGTTTCCATCTGTAGCCTTTGTTCCAAACCATCCCTCCCTGATGTAGTTTCGCGCTTCCGCTTCCGCCGACCAATTTCCGGTTCGACAACAGCTTGCTGGTGAGCTTCAACGTTGGTATCGAGTGCATCGTTCATAAGACTAGCCAGTTCGTTCACATGCTTGGCCATAAGCGGCGGTACAATCTTAGATTTAAAACCAAACTCCATAAATCCTTTCGGAGTACGAACCTTCTCTTTCGCTCGCACAACACCATATATAGTACTCAAGGGGGCAACATACATAAGACTTTCATCCTCCTCACGAGCAATCTTGTCCCGCCATTGACACAGCCCCTCAAGCATACGCATTTGGTGCTGATCAAAACCGAGTCCATGCTTCGCAGCAAGATACCGAGCCATTGAGGGATCAAATCGCGGTTTTCGATGTCGCTTCCGCGCAACAATTGCCGATTTTTCCCACGCCTGTTCTCTGATATTTTCAGTTTCTATTTCGCTTCGCAGTCTGTCGAATATGTAGAGCAGATAATGGGTATCGGAACGCGCATATGCAAACATATCATCTGGGAGTGGTCTTTGACGCCAATCGGCCATCTGAAACTTCTTTTTGTCCACTGCTTTCACGCTACAAAATCGAGTCAACAAGTAGGCTAGAGATGCGGAGGGAAACTTCAACAAGCGTGCAGCCTGACCAGTGTCAAACATGTTGACGACATATATACCGAAATCACGCTCCAGCCATTGAACATCCTTATCGGCTCCATGCAGGACCTTCACAATGGTCGGATCGGCGAAAATAGGTGCCAACGCTCTGTGAATACTTCCTCTCAAAGCCAAGGCATCAATGACAAAGTCCTCCCGTCTGGTTGAAATTTGTATCAAGCATATGAATCCCTGAAACGACCGAATGCTATGATTTTCTATATCGACGGCAATCTCAGCTGCTTTCTGCAGCTTGCCAGCCATATTGAATAAGTCTTCCTCACTCATAACAAATGTACATGGCGTATCTTCCAGAGAAGCATACACTGTCGTGTCGTTACTCTTAAACGGCTTTTGCGACATCTCAACCGTGCTTGCGGCAATCTCGTCCTCGTATGGATGTTTTCCTAGCGGTTCGTGTCCACCGTGCGGATTGGCATTCGTCTTGAACAAATTCTCCAAATGTCGATTCACAACAGCCGAGGCATCAAGCTCGCATTCGGCGCTATCAATTTCATTTCGCTCTTTGCTAAAAGGCGGAACAAATGTAGCATCAGAATTGTCAATAGGAAAGTCTGGAAACTGCAACTGCGGCTTATCAATATCCAAACATGAAGAATATCGTGGAGTAGCTGGTGCACCATTCAAGCGGAAATTGGGGCCCATTGCGCCGGGCTGCACGACAATTGCATCGCGGATACCGCGCGCAGCATCTAGAGAAGAGTTGAAATTTTCCAGTGTCTCATCGGTGATATTTGTGACCAAGTCGTACAGGGCGTCGCCCGATGTAAGTCGAGGTGAAGAACTTGAGGCGTCACTCGTAGCATCGGAATCGGCGCTGTTCGAAACGACAGAGTATCTGGAACCGATAGCAGATATTGAGGAAATGACGGCTCGCGTTGCTTCTCGATAATCGTCTTCCACCTGTGGACAGTACGCCTGCACAATCTGGAGTTGGTCAGCTCGGCCAAGTTTGTTTGCACGTCTGACAGCGCGTTGAAGGGATTTGAAAACGCCGACGAGTTGTGACTCGGTGTCACCATGTTGGAGTGGCGACATGCTTCAAGTGAACAATCCGTCCCCGCAGAGCACGGCAGAGTCGCAACAACACTGATAGAGCTACGCCGCCGCCTTCGGAGAATACTGTACACAATACACGTGTACAGCGTGCGGAGAGAGGATTTCGATTGTGCATCGGTGCCGTGTGGTTCACAATTCGAGATCCAAAGAGCGGCACGTGTCATAGGTGGCACGATGTGATGCGCTGCAATGAGCCATGCCGCACGGTCAGCCAGCAGTGCTGCTGCGCAATGCATGTGCGTACGAGTTATCGCGATGCAGCGCGGATGTGGGAGAATGGCGGGTCTGCAAAGCACAGCACGGCAGGGGTCGAGTCGATTGCATGGGCTGTGCAAGTGGCAACATATCATATGGGAGCGACTGAACGGGTGTACAATTATTCAGCTGCGCATTCGTTGCTGCTACGTTTCGCACGCCATCGGCGCGCATATAGTATGCTTTGCGCTCGTGTGCGCTGATGGCGCGTGCTGAATGGAGGACCAGATATGGTCACTATCGAGCAGACCAAAACGTATGGGTAAGTCGATATGCCGTTCATATGTTACACTGTTGGTGCGCGCGCACCATTCGTTCGCTCGCTTCTTCCTGCTAAACTAGAAACGGGGTGCATGATAGAAATGCCAATTTGCTTCATACGATCGGCGCTTAATAAAACCCAATCGCTGCCGACCGTGTGTGTATGTATGTTTCATCAAAGCATCACGTTAAATGATCATGTCAAAATAATTTACCTGAACACGCCATCAGCAACCGGCAACAAAACATAATCCAGTGCACCTGATAGCATATCATGATGCTCTCAGCGAATCACCATCGGCCTCACTTGCGTTGGTCGTCTCGCTCTTGGCAGATCTCAGTAATACACCTGTGCCCGTTGCGCATAAGTGCTCTGTAAGCGACTCACTCGATGTTGTTTAACTGTTGCGCGCTGCATGCAGCCCATAACATGCGTTATAGCTGCTGCGCTGTGCTGCTGCTGCACTGCGCCGCGCCGCGCTGCATTGCGACATGTAGAAAATAGAGACCAACGCTTGTGGAATTGGTGGAACACGAGCACGTACGTTGCGCGCACTCTCCCTCTCTCGCTCACCCGTTCGTTGGCGTCAACTACTGTTTCTGCTTTCATCTGATACATATACTGTATGGTTGACTCGGGCAATTGTCTCGCGTCTTCACGCCGACCTTCATGGCACGTTAGATATGTTACGCCCCGTGATTCCGTCAGAAGCTTCGATCCACGCACGAATCTTCCGTGTAGCTCACCTACGTGCAGCATCACGGCGAACATTTATGCACGTATATACTGTATCCCAAGGAGGTAACTAGCTAGCGAGAGCGAACAAACGAGCAACCTGTTATGCTGTCTTGTTACTTGCTGTCGCACGCAGACAGGCAGACAGGCAGACAAGCCGTTACCCTAAGGTACCTCGCGTGCAACTACACAATCCATATGCGATGCTAACTGGTCAAAACAACTGACTGGTGCTGGTGCTGGCGCAAGCTTTCCGTCACAAAAACCTAATGCTGCTTCCTGCTATTGGAGCCAGATTGCCCAGAAGAATCAATGTCGTGCATAAGCTTCATGTGCCTGAACATGTCATGCTTCCTGTTAAATGCCGTATCACACACCGTGCAGTTCCATTTCGCTTCTCTGTAGTGAACGGCACGTTCGTGCGTGAGAAGATTTGAACGAAGTCCAAACGAGAATCCGCATTGTTCGCAGCGGTACGGCCGCTGTCCGTCATGAACGGTGCGCACATGTGCTTCCAAATGCGTCTTAGCTTGGAATTGAAAGCCACAAATGTCGCAAGGAAACTCTCTGATTTTTTTGTGTACAATCTATAGACAATGACACGGACGGATGAGCAGAACAGCGGTTAGCAGTGAATAAGAAGAGGGTGTGTGTGTGTGTGTATGAATTGGACTGAGCTGGATTGGACTAGACGTACCATTACATGTCTAGTCCTATCGCTTCGAGCGCCGAACAATCTACCGCAATGTTCACATGCGTGCGGCCGGAGCTTCTCGTGTACTCTGCGAATGTGCCTGGATAGCTGACCCTTTTGGGCGAATTTGGCGCTGCACTTGTCGCATGGGAAGACTTTGGCAGCGGGAGAGGGTTTGTGCGATGAAGCTGCAGCGGCATTACTACTGGAACCGGTGCCGCCGGCATGGGCTGGTGGCAAATTGAAACGGGTGTTAGGTTTGCTCTTATCACTCTTACTGCGACTTGTGTAAAGCGAGCCTGCATGTGCACTCTGAGACCTGTGTAGAGCGGTGTGTGTTCTTGTGCGCTTGCGTGGTGGCGCATCTTCAGTGGAAGCGGAGACCTGTTTCTCACTACCCTTGCTGCCCTTTGAGCTTTTGGAGCCTTTGGAACCTTTTGAGCTTTTGGAATTGCGCAAATGTGGATTGGAAGCGGAGGGATGATGGGATCGGGAGTGGTCTGCGCTGTTTCGCAGGTGAAAGAGTGAGGAGATGGCACTGGACTTGCTGTCTGAATGGTGGCGCGCGTGCTTGTGGGAGGTGGACTGATGGTGGGAGTGATGGGCGTGTCGGAGGGGATGATCGTGGGAGGCGGCTCTTAATTCGCGGGAGGAGAGGGTTGCGAGTTCGTGCGGCGGCTTTCTGAGTGGATGGGGGTCGGGTGGACGGTCGATGTACGGGGGACGTGGGTTTGCGGAGGAGGAAGCAGCTGCGGCGCCGGAGGAGCGTGTCTTTCGAGCGACAAATGAGGCGAACATTCGCTTGAAGATATCATCGTCGGGGGAGCTGGCATTGCTGCTGGACGATGGGAAGCATGTGCTGTGCTGAGATGGTGTTGGCGGGTGCGTTTAAAAGGGGGCTAGTGCAAATTGATCTGAAGGGAAAAAAGAAAACAATGAGGGTGGGCGGTTGGGCGGGCGGGCGCGCCGGTGGGCGCTCGGCAAGTGTTTTGCGCAAGTGTGCGGGGTGTTTTGAGTTTTTGGTTTGTTCTGGTCTGGTTTTGGTCTGACTGCTCGTCAAAGGCGTGTTGTGCTCAAGTGGGTTTGTGTTTCAGTCACGCGCGGCACGGCACAGCACGGCACGGCACAGCACGATACGATACGGCACGGTAGGGCAGTGCAGGGCAGGGCAGGTGAGTTAACGAATGAGTTTGATGTGTTTCTGGTAGATAGATAGGAGACGGCGGTAGTTGGCAGTGCACTGCGGTGTAGACGCGTATGATACGATGTGTAGCTGCTCGCGTTGGGCGGTACAGTACAGTACATCGATTACAGAGCGGTGGGCACTGGTGTCGGGCGCGTTGCGCCAAACGAGTGCGCACCGATGCCTGTGATTGGACGCGCACACGGCGGAGCGCTACGCGGTCGCGGTCGTTGAGGTCAAGTTGATTCGTAGCAGGGCCAGTCAAATGGCTGAGTGTTGGCTGTGGCGGCCGACGGCAAGTGTGCAATCAAAAAGCGATCAAACGGATGGATCGACGTCGATCGACGCGAGCAGAGTTGAGTGACAGACCAGACAGCGCACATACCAAGCTAGCTATACCAACCACACCATCCATCGATGCTGCACAGTTGTAGCGTCGTATGATAGTGGACCGCACGTATCGGTAAGCGGTCCACTCTCGGGGCCATCGACAAGACGCCATTGATCTTCAAGACGGCACGACACGCCGCCACGCCTCAGCTTACAACAATCCGTTGCATTTCCAACTTTAAATTTATGTTACCTGCCAGACGTTGAAATCAATGACGTGTGCCGCACCGCAACAAACAAGCAAAAATAGCGCAAACCCGTCTGTCTATACACTACTACTGTACATTGCGTCATCCAAGCAACGGAAACCGCTTCAATTCATTCATTCATTCGTCCCAACAGCGCAGCGGTCTACTCTCGACACACACAGTCGTCAGCCACAATCTCAGTACCACGCTTGCCAGCTCGCTTCCATTTGCGCCACATTCTCCGGCCGACTCGCTCGCTCAATCACCTCATACACCCCCGCCGTCACCGCTTCACGCTCGCCAGCGACGCGTCCCACCACGCCCTCCACACTCATCGCCAGTCGATTCTCCAGTTCCTCGCGCCCACTACCACTCCCGCCCGCCTCAGACGTCATCCAACTCATAAGCTCGTCTCGCATGATAAAATCAACGTACACACGTAACAACTCCTCGTGCCGCCCCATGCTCATCCACGTCGTGCCCATGCACCCGCTCAGCGCCCCGCACAGACCCACTCGTCCCACATAGTAGCGTATGTTTCGCGTCAGCCGAAACGGCACCGCTTCGTCACTCTCGATCACTCCGCGTCCCGATATCAGCGAGCGCATGTGTAAATTATAGATCCGTCCCGTCTTCCAGCAAAGCAATAGATTCTGCGCTCGACGCGCCCCAATCGCTAGCGCATACGATACCAACGACGCGCTCCCCAACGACTCGCACAGTCGTTTGCGGAACATAAAGTTGGCGCTCGCATTCGGCATCTTCGATACGATCCACCGCGACATGCATTCCTCGCTCACATGCTCATTACATACCGCATGGTACGCTTCCACTCGCGCAGCAATCGATTCCGCACGACTGTTCGTCCCCTCACCACCACCAGATCGACGCCGTCGGTACGCCTCTGATGCCGCCGCTCGGAATGCCATCAGTGGGTCGTCAAACTTCTTCCCATTCTTCTCTAGATACTTCTCCAGGCCATCCGCCAACGATGAAACATGCACCTCGTCCGACACCAGTCGCGTTCGCGCTCCAGTGGGAATAAATGTCGGCGCTGTTAGTCGAATACGCCGTCGATACGCTTCAGAGTCCCGTCCAAACACATACGTATTCAACAGCCGATAGATCTGTGCAATTCGCTCCTCTGTGCATTGAACGTTCCAATTGATACTCGTCTCCAGCATGAAATCATACTTCTTCCCATCCGTTCCTATAATGCTGATACCTCGCGACGGTCCAGACGGTCTACGAATCACCCGTACATCCGCGCTGAACTGCGCAATTTTCACTTGTTTCTCGCTGCTCGGTTCCGCCAACTCTGCCACCGCATATTGCCCAAATACATCAACATCACAGTCGTGTACCTCAATCAGGTACCGCGATATATTTTCCAGCTTGAAAACATCTGGCAGCGCCTCGACTCGACGATGGAATATGTTCTTCCACCTACGTAAACGACAAATAAATGCTTCAATTTCAGTTGGAAAGTCCGTTGCAGTCTGCGGAGCAAGTTCTCTCTCAAACGCTTCCTTCAAATCAGCAATACTAGACGACTGCAATCGCTGGTCCGCTTGCTTCCCTTCCGTGCCAGTTCCAAAGCACATACGTGACAGCTCCTCTAGAGCCGACCGGAATGTTGGTGCTACCTCCTTGCCCATTTTCATAGAGTATTGATAGCATCGATGCAGCAATGCGTTCATTAAACTCAACAGATGTTCCTCTCGTTGCGGCTTCATTCGGTATGAAAACTCCATAGTGATTCGCTCAATTTCAACATACAGCAGTTGATGTGCCTTGACAATATGTGCCATAACCGTGTCTGCATGTTCAAACGGAGACGCCCCTGTCGCTATCATTGATGGTGCTACTGCATCTCTCCCCGTTGCTGCGTTCGAATTGTTTGATCCCGCATTTCCACCCCCTTGTGACTGTTCCAGTCCTTCGCCAACCCGCCGTTCACCACTTTGTGTTCTTGTTCCATCCACAGAGTTAATTCCATCATTCTTTCCAGTTCCAGCTGCGCGCGCATTTGCTGCCGACGAAACATTGCCAGGTCCATGCGCCGCTTGCGCCGTCTCTGAATAATGACGCTGACGCTGCTCCGCAAGTCTATAAGCTTGTGCATGTTTCTCAAACATAGAATGCGTCTTCACGAGATCATCTTTCAACTGTATCTTCTTTTCCAAATGTGTCGCGTGATCTACTGAGTTTGGATTGTTTTGTATAGCCGCTTCGACTTTTTCCAATTCCTTGCGCAGTATCAGGAAACGCTGTTGTGTCCGTTGCATGATTTCTTTCGCTTGTTGCGCTTGACGAGCAAAATTGTTCAATTGAGCAGAGGAAGCAGCTGGTAAAAGAGCAGATGTAATGGGTCTGCTCAATTTGAGTGCCTCTTTGGACAAATGTTTCACAGGCCGGTCAATTGGTTTCCTCTCTTCCATGTATGCACGGATTGGAAAGAACACTGCTTGCGGATATTGCTCAGCAAGGCGTATCAGCAATTGACGAATTACAGGGCCTTCACTTCGACCGAGCATGGGTATAATTTGTGATAGCCATGGCAACCACATCCATGTAGGGGTTTCAGGCATGAGTGTGGTGATCACCTTCGCGACGCCCTCTAGCTTTTCCGTAGGCTTGTCGGATTGCTGGGCCCCAGACTTGGAAATCAACAATGATTCTTCACTGGTGCTTTGCTCTAGTGGATTGGCCTTCGAGTCAGATTTGTTGCCCGTCTGACCTTTATGTCCCAGACCTGAAAGCTCAGGGACACCACTTCTCCCCTTTGTTTGTGTTGTATCCAGCTTGGACTGATCCGAAGCCTGTGCCGGTTTGGATAATCCTGCACCACGCGAAGATAAACGGGTGTGTGCATCGAGACTGAGAAGACGAAGAACGCGTGGTAGAAAAGAGCGAGTTTTTCGAGAACCGAAGCGCAGTGCTTGGAGATAACAGTTTGCTGCTGCTTCTCGCCACGCCAACTCTGCAGCAAATCCGCTCTCCGCGGATTCATTTTCATTCGGGTTCTTGTCAGTCATTTCTTGGTTGGCAAACTTTAGAGGATTTGCGGCAGCTTGTTCCTGTAATTTGTCGCAATGGCGTCCCCAAGCCAGCCATGCTGACGCGACATCACTTGAAGTGGACAACGCTGTAGAAAAGGCGTCAACAGCATCATCTTCACGGTTCAACGCCAAGCAAAGTTTTCCCTTCACTGTAAACAATTGTGCCTTTTGTCTGGCATTGAAGTGATCCATATTACAACGGTTGAGTTCGTACAATCCATACTCAATACCCTTGTCAAGACCTCTAGGACCTGCCATGTATGACCTTGCAGTTTCCTTTGTCTTAACGAAGTATTCTGTTAGCTCCATCGTGCCAAAAGGATACAGTTTTTGTAGAGCGTATAGAGCAACATCTGGGTAGCCTTGCTTCCTACAAGTCTTAGCAAATCGATGTACGTTCCATGCAGTTTCATTAATGCCCATGACTAAAACTTGCTGCGGGAGAGCCTGTGCAATTGCTGCTGCTGCTTGTATTTGTGCAGCTTGTGTAGTCATGTTACCTCCGTGGTTTCGAGCTCCAGATGTACCGCCGCTCGACGAACCTTGTGCGGCAGCAACTTTGGCGCTTGCGGCTTCTTTCAAGGCTTCCAGTACATTAACGACAACAGCGTGGACGTGATTTCTCCACGTCAAAATGTCGTTCCAGACACAGAGGTTTTCATGCTGTGAAGGAAGTCGCTCTCGCCATGCGTTCAGGGTTTGTCTCACATTTTCAATCTTCTGTTCGACGTTGATGTTTCCGCTTCCATGCTTGCTCAATGCATTGAGTTCAGAAAGAATGCGCTCTGATTCCTGTAATTCAACTAGTTGTTGAAATTGTATCAAGGTGGTGCTTGTGGCATCCAGGTCAGCACTGGTTGGAAGAGAACAATACTTTTCCAATGCACTCTGATAGCCCTGCATTATGAAGTTCTCAGCCACATCAAGTTTGTTTTCTTGTAGCTGGACATATGCCTGGTAAAGTTTCAGCTGAGGTCCATCTTCGATTGGATTCTTGATCAATAATTCCTTCAAAGCACTCCAATCCGGAACTCTCCAGAAACATTCGTGCATCAACTCAGAGTTAACTATTGTTCTGGAAAATTCAGTGAGAACTTCCCATTGACACAAATTCCTTGCACAGTCAATCCAACGTTCCTCCCAAAGTAAAATTTCAGCTCTAGAGGGTTGGGAAACGACACCGTAGCCCCCTTTTTGGGACTCTGACGATTGTGCATACTCAGCACTGTTGGGTAGTACGCCAACCTGCTTGCCCATGAGACCTGAGTATATATCTTGAGCATTTGCGAACAATCCTAGTTGCTCATAAGTTAGTGCAGACTTGGTGAGAGGAGAAGATGCTCGTTGCTTCCAGAGTCCAATAAAGTAATCTTTCTCATGAAGGGAACGATAAAGCTCTCCTTGGGCATTTGCAATGTCTTCAATCTCAGCCCTGGACTTTTCTACAGATCGCATATCTCCGATTGATCTCCCTCTTTCTATTTCAGCCTTGCAGAAATCAGCACGCTTGTCCAAATATTCTAGGGCAAGATGCCAGGCATTCCATCGACTGCCCAGATGGAAAACAAGGTCAGCTGGCAGAGGTGGTAGTGGGGAACATCTCAGCACGGCATCAAGTAAGGCTTGAATGTTGTTCCTTGCCCATGTTGTTTGGGACTGATGGTAATCTTTCGTTAGAAGTACAGATATTGCCTTCTCCATGGTCATTCTTTCATTTGGACTCAATGAATTCCATGCTTGTGGGATGAGATTTACCCATGTGCAATATGCAAATTCCGAATCATGATGCAAAAGAGCCTTGAGGGATTTAATGAACACCCCAAGTTCAAGAGTCTGCTGAATATCACAGAATTGCTTCAGAGAATAGTCAATAGTAACCGTTTGTTGACCAGAAGCAATTTTGAGCCCTTGTCGTTTGGAGCGAAGGGTGGGATTGTCAAAGTCTTGTAACGTATCTGTGTCATCTTCAGACGTAAGGGCACTGAATTTTGCACGGCACGGCTCGACCTCAATCTTCGTCCTATTCTGTACGGCTGAGACGAGAAACTCAGTAGCTTGCTTGATCCATAGAGTGTCTGAAAGATGCTCCCATTCCTGTTTAGCAATCACATAGTTCAGTCGCACCACAAGTGAAGGTCCTACAGAAGAATCATAAATCCGGAAAAACTGTTTTCGCACGGAAGTCTCGGATGTTTTCAATCCAAGCATGAATTCCCGTTCAAGTTTGGGTAATAGTTCTGGGCGTCTGTCTATAACATGCTCACGCCCAAAAATTTTCAGGATGATACTGAGGAAAGCATTCATGAGTTTTTGGGCACCATTTCCAGCTATGCGTTCAAAGACAACCATTTTGTGAAGAACATTAACCTTCTCTTTCAGAGTCAGTTCTCCTCGCAATCCGGTTGAACCCGTCTCGTTGCGGGATTTGCAAAGCACCCATCCACCAATTATGCGCACAATTTCGAGGAGCACTTCTACTTGAACACAACGATCGATCAATGCCCATATAACTTGAAACAGAGTCTTTCGTTGTACCTGTTCAAGACTGGCAATATTTTCTCCCAACAGAGAAAGACAGAGGATTAGTGACTTAGTTTCATGGTTACTCTGGCCACCAGGTTTCCCTCCTGCTTGATTCTTGCTACTTCGGCCACTATCATGGGACTGCGCATCGCTCGGGACCGGATTTGTAGCATTACTCGCCCCCCGAGCCAGATTACCAGCAGCAGCTGTAGAGCTGGGTCTATCTTTAGAACTTGACAGACGATGAACAGCCCCATTGGTGGTAGTACTGCCGGAAACACTACTCGTATTCCCAGAAGATGGCTGTGTAGAATTCAGGTTTTCTTTTGCCATGCGGTGTAGAGCCTTTGTAAGTAAGTCTTGGAATCGTATGAATTCAGAGGGCGAATTCTTGGTGAACGCTTGTAAGACTAATAGGCCACAATGATTTCTAGTCCCATCAGTTGCTTTCAAGCATCGTTCTATGGCTTCATTCACCACAGAGTAGAGGTATTTCGAAACAGGCTCGGAAATATTATGTGTTGCTGAGTCACTCTTTGAAAGGTTCTCTTTCCCATTGGGAGAAGTGCCTTGACCGGATTCTGACTTCCTTGCAGCTGTATTTTTGCTCGCCAGGGCGGTGGCATTGTTTCCCAGCTTACCTATACCAGACTTGCTATCAGCATCGATTCCAGACGACGAGGTATTTTCTATTCTTTTCGTACTGTTCTCAACATCCGCACTTTTCTTCTGCGCTGACTGGGAATTTGTATTTGACCTGAACGAGTTAGACCGCGGGCAAATCCGTAGCAATTCCGTGAGAAGGGTAGCAAACTGACTTGCAGTTTGAACAACATTGTCTGTTACAGCCGGCAACACAAGGGCACGTAAAGCTCCAATATTCTCAGCGACAAAACTCTTTCCTTGATACTTGATCAAAGTTGAGGCAAGGGTCAATGCTGTTGATAAGGCAGCTTGCCGAGCAACGTTCCGATCCACACGTGCTTGTTCGATTTTTTCCCTTCTTGCTATGTCGACCTTTGTTCCCTTGTTTTCAGAAACCCCAGCCTCGATACTACTAGCTTGACTTGGTACATTTTTGTTCGCATTGGGTGCTGCTGAAGTCCCTGGCTTTTCAGCTGCTGGCAGGTTGAGGAGCTTCTCAATGAAGCCTAATCGTACTGACCCTTCTGGCCAAAGCTGTAACGCCTCCTCCAGCAATTTGATACATCTCTTCATTATTAATGGACGTTCACGACGGTCTGTTGTTCGGAATGGCACCTGTACTATGAAATTAAGAAGTATGTCCACCATTGTACTAGTCGGCCGGAACTCATCGGATTCTCGACTTCCTGAAGCAACACTGGCTCGAGTTGGGGAATCTGTGATTGGAATTGCTTTTGATTCGGAATTCTTTCGCATTTTGGTGGGGGGTTCGCTTTCTTCATTAGGTTGCATTGTCTGTATATCCTCTTTGCTAGTTTCTTGAGAAGCAGGGTCTCCTTGTCCATCAATTTCTCTAGCTCGTTTCCGAGCTCCATTCTTAGAAATATCTAGATTGGATTCTTGGCTTTCTGTTCGGTTACCTTTCTGTGGATTAACACTCCTCCGTCGGCGTTCCCAAGTTAGAATGAGTTGAACAATGTCTAGTGCAAGACGCCTGTTTTCCACTGCTGTGGTTGCATTCAGGCCGATCCTACTCAAAGAATTAACCATGATGGGTACAAATTGTGCTCTAGCAACGTAGAACAGCTCGGAGTGGCGTGCGATAAGTTGCCAGATATGCACTAGATTTGGAATACTATGACCCTCCTCGAGCAATATCTTTTTTGTGTATCGTATCCAAATGGGGTATTTGTGTTCCTTTGGATTGTGTACGAGACGGAGTGGGAGTGCAGGCGTCAACACATCAAGGGCCTGAGCAACAAGCTCTCGACCATCACCTTGGCATGCTCGGAGCAAGGCAACATATACTTGCAAAATTATCTTTGATGGAGCTTGGTATGCTTCGAAAAACCTCGAAACGTTAACGAAAGCCCATTGCTTAGCGATGGAGTCCTCCCGCTTCAAATGATTCCATCCAAATCTAATCAACTCCTTTCGGAATCGACCAAGATCTGTAGGCATGTGCTGGATTAGAAGAGTCGCCAACTGCAAAAGTTCAGCACTGAGAGGCTCATCGTAGTTGCGGAGAACAATATCTGGGGGATCCAAAAGTTCTCCTACGATTCTTTGAATAGTTCCAACACCGAAAACCTCATCGGGGCTCAGAGTCGCAGAGGCAGTTTGGCCTTTAGAACCAAGTAGGTCGTTCTCATTCCCTGATCGGGCGGATGGTGATTGAGAAGCTTGGAGCTCGATTCCGGACGTCCGTCCTGCAGTAATCTTGCTCTTCTCAGACGCATCAGTTCCTCCATCGTTCTCCATGGGCACCGCAGTTGACACTACAGAGGCATTTGGCTCAATACTACTTCGTCGATTAGTTTTTGAACCAACAGTCTCTGGCAATGTGGTGTTATTAGGGACTGAGCTCGGGTTCAGAACATCTTTCCGCCTCGTCAAATGATCTGAGATCATGGGTATTACGATGAATTGTAGTGCATGCACTTTGCGCTCTTGGGAAACTGCCTTGTCTTGAAAAAGTGATAGGAACTTCGTTATTACTGCTTCTCGACTAGCAGAGACATTACTGCCGGTGACGCTTTTCTTCAGGAAATCTTTAACAAACGTGAAGTCGCAGGCGGTTCTCACTGCAAAAACAGGGAGTAGTTCGAATAAAATATCGACTTCTCCAGAATACTTGGATCCATATCTGATGAAAATCTCAGCAATGGATTGGATCTCTCGAACTCTGTTCGTTGAAAGCGCGTTGTGTGTCGAGGTTTCAGCAGAACTAGAGATTACTTTCCAATATGCAATGAGTCTTGACATAATATCTGGAGCTTTCCCGAGCCATGAAGGGTCGTGGAGAGATAACAGATTGATTAAAGATATAGAGTAGAGCGCTTTCCCGTCAGTACTCGACTCAGAGAGGTATGAAGCCGAAACTAAACGGCTTGGGTTATCCATCAGTTCCTTCCGAAGTTGCATGGACTCAGTAGCCCGCAGCATGACAAAGAAGAGTTGTCTGATCAGATTTTCACACAGATGATCCAGGAAGAAGTTTGCTGCAGCTCCTGCATGAAAGTTGCAATATTTCAACAATGGTGCACGATATGGCGATGTTGAAGAAGCTTTTGCGCTCTTCAATCCAAGATGGGCGATCCCAGGTCCAGCCACTGCTAACACTGATTCCAAACGAAGTACCATGTACACTATTTGTTCCAGAAACTTGGAAGCATCACGGGGAAGTTCATGAAATAGGTCGAGAATAGCAGCTCCAACTCTTGATTCAGTACCAGGAGTCCAGCGTTTCAGATTTGCAAGCTTCTCTGGTTCAGTCCACCTTTGAAGATGCTCAAGTAATTTCTCTCCAAGGCTAACATTGAACCAGTGAGAAAAGAGCCCGAGCACTCTACTAAGCCCTTGAAGGTATGGAATAGTCAACTTCTTGTAGTCTGCCAGATTTCCAAGGATAGGACGAAGATTTTGCTGAAGCAAACCCTTTGGCTTTTCAAGTTTCGAGATAGCTTGATCAAGACCACGCTTGGCGCTTTCCACAATTGCAGGGTGACGCGACTGCAGGCTCTTGAAAAATGTGGAAACCATTCTGCGGAACAAATCATCATTAGAATGGTCTTGCAGAAGTGATCTACAATGAATGGCTACACTGCAAAGAAGCTCGATTGAATTTCTCCGAAGCTGAACCAAATGCTTCACAACGACAGGTTGAATCAGATTGTTTTCAATCAGCTTATGGCGAATGCCCTCTTCTGCTTCAGTCAACTTTTCAATTGTGCTGTCCTCAGATATACCAATGACTTCGCTGAGAAGAAGATTTCGCAACGGAGATGAGAACAGATCTGTAGATAGAATAGGTTTCCCCAACTGCAAGCAAAATACCATAGCTTCGACATATCCAATCTGAACAGGAAATGGATGCTGTCGAATGGACCTTTGTTGCAATGGACGCAGTATATGTTCTTTCACTGGAAGCAAAACATCGACAATATCGCAACGCATAGTCTCTGCCAAGATCTTGAAGCTTTGTCTGGCTGTAGCACGGGCATTCCCTGAATCACACGTAAGCTCCATAGTTAAACGCAATGTGATTTCCTTGAGTACCTTTGAAGTTCTCGCTGCAACAGACTTCGGCAGATGCTCCTTCGAAGGATTCCTAGCAAAGCACATCTTCAGAACAGTATAAAGAATTTTGCGCGCTTTCTCAACTATTACGTCATCCGTGTTCTCTGAGGAGTCTCGAATAACAAAGAGTAGCGCCCTAGCGATCTGGAAATGACTTGCGGCAAGGTAAGGGGAAACGAATATCTCCTCCGGGATTTTCTCGACAATTGTACCCAGTCCATATGCGCCAGCCCATTTGGAACTCCAGCTGCGCTGGTAGCAGCAATGGCAAAGTCGGTCTACAACCGCAGACAATGATGCAACCAATGTCCATTCGTCTCTTGATCGCCTTGCCTTCTCATCCAGATCTGAAGCATCTGCAGTACCATCGGAACCACCTTCTGTACTCTTCTTTGAAGTGTTATCATTAGGAGAGGAACGTTTCTGAACAGTATCAATCTGCATCATATCAGATTTTTCGGTCTTCTCCGACGTTGGCAAGGATGCTGGTGAGGCTGAACGCGTCTGCGTAGACACTTCTGGACCAGCGGAATTTCTTGGTTTTGTGGCCTTATCATTATCCTCGCCTTCGTTCGATGTAATATCACGCCCGGGAGCTTGGAGAGCCAACATTTCACGTTTTGTGCTATCACTCACAGTTATGCAATATTCCAGAAGTGCTGATACGAACTCAGACAAGCAAGTAAGTCCCCCATGAGAATGCTCCTTTCGTTCGAAGGCCAGAGTAATTACAATTGCATCTAGGAAAAGGGTAAACTTGAGTACTGGATTGGCCTCACCGTCAATTGCCGTTGAACCTGAGTTTTGGTCACCAAACCGCTTCCGTTCACACTCCTGTACTGATAACATCGCAAAGTATCGACATACATCCCGCATTCGAAATTCAAGGTCTTCAGGATCGGTATTTAACCCAGTTGGTATTGGACATTTGTTAACTGCAGGAAGCCCAGCGGCGGTGATGAGGGAAACGAGGATCGTCGTTACCAAATTCGCCTCTTCGTTTACAGATTCCTTCGATTTCTGTTTGATGGGCATTGTATCGTCTTTCACGGACTTGTCTGCACTGTTCTTCTTCACAGCATTCCAAAGACCTGTATATGGTGTGTTCTCGATTTGCTCAGAATCATCAGAGCCTTTTCCATTTATGCCGAGGAAAGGAATGAGACAGCAAAATAGAAACCGACTGGCTTCCATCTTGTGTTCGTCGGTTGCCTTCGTCGTGTCCACTGGGCGTTTGTCCAGTATCGCATCCGCACTCAACTTAATCAACTTGTCGGTCTCCAGTTGAACGGTAGAACCGTCTGCCCAGCTCAAATGAACTTGCTGTCCAGAACTTCCATATTCATCTACACAGAACGGCATTTCTACCTCATGATGGTTCCTTGATTTTGATCCGAGCTTTCCAAGAATCCTCAACGCAGCTGCGCCAAAGACGGTGGACATTGGTGGACGGAGAAGGCTGCGGAGAGCATTCGTCAACTCAGGTTCCACTTGAGGAAGCAGACTATCCATATAGCCCGGTTGTAATATGTCGACCCAAAACTCCAAGGTTCGTAGTCCATATCCGATGTTTTCTCGGCTGCCTTCCAGTGCCCATACAATTGGTCCAATCTGCAATTCCAGGTGCGGAAAGAGCGTAGAAGGCCTTGCCGGAATCATTAAACACAGTTCAATAATAAGTTCTCTGTGCAAAAGACGGTTTGGACCCTGGTATAAAGCCAGTAAGCCTGTGAAAAGAGGTTTCACCAGAGGCATGAAGTCTCTGTATAGCAGTTCAAACTGCAACTCATGTTTGCCGTTGGTAATAGCTTTAAACAAAGCCCTCAGCAGTTGTAGATAGTTGTAAGGATCTTGGGAAGTTGCCGCGCAGTTCAAACATCCTCTCACGATAGTACCCAAATGCAACCGTAACACAGGTTCATTAGTAGGAAATAGTGATACGCTGGCAAACAGAATTTTGAAGAGTTTGAGAAAGCTCTGTGCGCGAATCGCGCTCGGTGTTGTTGTTGAATCCGTTTGGGGTTTCGGCACATCGAGCTCATTGAGGTTTTCAACAAGAAAGTTAAGAAGGATATCAGCAAAGTACTTCGAAATGTTAGTGTTGGCAAGAAAATGTTGAGGTACCGTCAAAGCAGCAGAATTCTCCACGATGTGTTCGAATAAATCTGGCATCCGCAATCCAAACACATTCTGAAAGCTGCGGACGTCAAGCACAGTGAATATTTGAGCGAATTGGTCGTATATATCTCGCTCCTCTGGACCGGTAGCCGCTATAAGCTTAGTACGTGATTCCCCTTTCAAGTCGAATTCTCCCCAGTCTGCCCCCACAGAAGGCCTATCCTTCTCGTCTGATTTACCACCTACTTTGGACTTCGGGTGGTCCATACTTTTCCCACTATTCCCTCCGTTTGCTCTTTCGAGCTGACTGTACAATCGGAAGCACTGACGTCCGGCAAATAGAAGCGCGGAAATAGTTTCACACTCGGTCTCAAGGAGCTGCATTCTGCGAGGTGGTCGCGCAGATTGTGTGTTGGCTGCGGTCTGCGGAACTGCAGCTGCACCGTTATCAGACAATGACGCCGCAGCCTGGGACACAGATTTTGGTAGTACAGGTTGAGCAACTTGCATTGTAATTGCTGACCAAATAACGGTTTTGAGCCCAAGGGTGAGAGTCCTTAACAGACTCTTGAAATCTGATATCTCTTTCATCGGATCTGCAATGGGGACTTCGCTGAGTCGCTTGCCAGTTGCCACTGGATCTGGCATAACCCGCAACTCTTCCACGTAACTAAGAAGTCGAGGCACCTGACCTCCCATTGTCTTGTACTTCGACACCATTGTTTCCATGATGCGAATGTGCAATTCCCGAGCAGAGGAACTCGTTGGCAAAGGGCGCGCATTATCCAGCTTCAATATAGGCTCGATTAAATTGAGGAGGAGCCGAACTGAACTTGTCTGGAGTGCATAGCTGAACTTGGGGTCGTGAATATTAGTTGAGAACAATGAAATAACCTTCTCCAGCTGTACAACAGAAAGATTATATCTCACACAATGCACAAGCTCTGCCAAAAACGAGTATGCAAGTGGCCTCAACGTATCAGTTGCTACCCTGCCAGTGCCAACAAGCACTCTCTCATCCAAGAGTAAATCGATCTGCCCGAAGAAGCCATTTCGGAAGGAACTACCCAGAATGTGTCTTGTTGCAACAAGTAGCTCCTTTCGAATAGTTATGGAATCACCAGGACACGCTTGCAAAAGCCGTACAACGCTGCGCGGTATGGAACTTTCAACGGACTGCATGAAATCAGGAAATTGTTTGAGTAAATATGCCAAGAACGATACCGTCTTCACTTGAGCTGCAATAAATTCTTGGTATGTAGATTTCTTGCTAGTTAATGTCACGTTTGCAGGAACCTCAACAGCGATAGCGCGAACCATGAGCGGAATGAGAAGTTCAATGTTAGACTTGATAAAGTTGGGGTACAATTGGAATAGGAACATGACCAGCAATGGACACTCGGTCATGACTTTGAACGACTGTGAAGAAGGCGTTATGTGCTGTGCAGCAGCTGAGTTGGCTTGAACTTGGGGTTCAACAATCAACAACGTATTCACGGTTGTGGCAAAGGATTCATAGAGACGACGAACAAAGTCGAGAAACGGCTGAACCTGACTACCGAGATGATGTCTATAGTTTTTGTGGAGGTCAAAGACAATGCGCAGAGCTGTAACAGCATTATCTTCATTATCTGTTTGCAAGATTTCCATAGCCAGAGCAAAGATGTCAAGAAAGCGGTTTCCAAGCATGTCATTGTGGGGTAAACGGTTGAGAACTTCAAGAATGACAGCACGCGTCTTTTGTTCAATGTTATCAACTGTCTGAGGAGTAGTTAATACCTTGAGGACGGTTCGAAATGCTGGAAGAAAGTTGGACACAAAAGCACCATATTCTTGGGAATGGACAAGCTCGATGGAATCACGAACTTCAGTGGCCAATTCCTTCCTTGCCTGGGGGGTAATCGACGGGTCGACTAACTTGACACAGTGTTGTTCAAACTTTTCGGAGGTGAGCATGGTTGCCGATGAATCCTCGAGTAACGAGCGAACGGCAGAGTGATTCAATGGTGAGCGGGGGAACAAACAGCGCTGAAGCTGTAGCGATTTGGGGGATTTGTTGTGAACAAATGAAAGCGTGGTTTGAAAGAGTGAAGTGAGAGTTTCCGCGAGGATTTCGTGTACACAGTACTAAATTTTGTGGAGCGCTGCGTTGAAGAGGTGGTTGACAGTCTGAAACGGCGGCACGAATGTGCAATGATCTCTCTAGTCCAGTTTAATTTTCCCGGGAGCATCGCAGCGCGAGTTGAGTTGGTGGAAAAACCAGCGTAAAAATCAGATTTAACAAAAATTTAGCACATGATACATATCTACATTATCACTATCTACGCCACTCCCCAAAGCGCCAAATCTGTTACCACCGTATTCGTGCGCCAGAATGGCTGTGACCGACAGCAAGATGCTCGATGGAGACATGAAGCTGCTATTGTTATCCCTACAAACAAATTGTCCGCGCCCCTCCTGAACTTTCTTCGTTACATTCGATTTCAAAGCGAGTGGAAATCTGAACCACCTCACCCGATTTGAAAAAGGTCATTTCCTGAACAGGGAAAGCGATCCGTGCAAAGTTACATGAGATGTTACTCACTGAAGATATTGTCGAGGCAGAAGATATAGCCCGTCATATCTGGAATAACACGCGCACCGCTTGGTACAGAATAGAGTATCATTCTGCAAAATGTAAGGAAACAAGACGACGGTTCTGCTCGCAAAAGTCAAAATATCATAAGGCCCATCGCTGATTTTAAATCCTGCGTCTGATATTTATCAACAAATTCATCATGAGTACTCCAAACCGCCGCCTTGCCATCCCGTTTACTGTCTATAATGTGACGGTCCATGCAGCCGATCTAGTCCGGAGCGCAATTCGCACATCATGTTGCTAAGTTTCTCCGTTCCAGCTACATTCCGAAAGAGCGCGACTTCAAGTTTTCACGTGCGTTTGCATCACATGTCAACGCTGACCATGTCTCAATCCCCTGTTCATCCAGCCAGAATTCGCAATTTGAACAGGAAACCCAACAATGAGGCTGGCAATAGCGTCGTCTATTGGATGACAAATTCAATGCGTACAAAACATAATCCAGCATTGGAACACGCAGTTCATCTTGCGAATAAATCGGCGAAACCGCTCCACGTAGTTCATATTTTTCCATCCACTGCAAACGATGGACAACCTCTTCCTGAGCGTCATGCTGCATTTCACTTTCAGGGATTACAACCAGTCCACGATGCTTTGCAAGCTCGGAATATTCCTTTCACAGTGTTCGCACCTGTACAGGAAACAACAAATGTCTTGCGCACAATCTCAAACGAAAGCGTGCTTGTCGTCACAGACACATCCTACCTTACTGATGGCATCAAGATGAGGAAGGATGTTGCAAAGATACTACCCGTCCCACTCATTGCAGTGGAAGCTGACATCGTCGTGCCTGTTGAGACTGCATCGAATAAGGCGGAATATGCAGCCAGAACTATTCGACCAAAGATCACACGTTTAATTCCAGAATATGTTCAATCTCTGGAGGAGGTGTTGCTGAGAAATATAGAACCACCGCAGCAATCTTCGTCACGTGTCTCAACCTGGCTTGAAAGCCTAGATGGTAAAGCACACCAGCTGGAATACAAAGACATAGATACCGCACTGGCGAATATGAATAATCTCGATAGGGGCGCACCGCGTGTCCATTCCTTTATTGGTGGACAAGATGCTGCACAAGAAGCTCTCACACGTTTTCTTCAAGATCGCTTACCAACATATGGCAAAGATAGGAATGAGCCTGCCAAACAAATGCAATCCGACTTGAGCCCGTACATGCGTGCTGGAAATATTTCTCCAGTTGATATTGTATTGCAGACGAACGAAAGGCGTGGTGGCGGCACAGTATTCAAGGAAAGCAAGGAATCGTTCCTGGAGGAGCTTATCATCCGAAGAGAACTGGCTATAAACATGTGCTGGTTCAATGTCGGCAAGTATGACGTTTATAAGAGTATTGTGCCAGCGTTTGCTCAAACATCTCTTGAACTTCATAAGAGTGATAAACGGCCGAAGATCTACACATACGAAGAGCTTGAGGCGGGCGTAACTCACGATATCTACTGGAATGCCGCACAGCATGAAATGATTCTGCGCGGGAAACAGCACGGATACATGCGAATGTATTGGGTGAAACAAATTATCGGGTGGGTGGCAGACCCTGGAGAAGCGATGGATATTGCAATTCGTTTAAATAATAGATGGGAGCTGGATGCTGTTGATCCAAATTCCTACGCGGGTGTTACGTGGTGCTTTGGTGTACATGACAGAGGATGGACTGAGAGGCCTATCTGGGGAAAAGTCAGGTACATGAACGAGGCTGGTTTGAAGAGAAAGTTCAACATGGCGGACTATGTTTCGCAAGTGGAGAATATGATCAAGAAGCATGGACTTCCACAAGAAATTGCTGCTATGAGGAAAAAATACAAGAAGGACGCTACGCAAACGACGATCACCGACAGGCTGAAGAGGACACGATCTAAATCGTCGAAACCCTCCAAGCGTATCAAATTAAAATAATGAGGTAAACAACCAAGTCGTTGGAACTGCACTGGAAAAATTTCTATCAAACAAGTGAACACTGGAGAACTGTTGTGCGTCACTGCAAGTCAGTGCGCGTCTGATTACACCATTCACACGTGCGTCGACCGCGGTCGCAATCACACTGAAAATTGGAGGGCACCCTCTCAAGAGCGCAAGCACCGCCACATCGATGACATCGAATATAGCCGGTTCCACTACACAAACGACAAACGGAAGTGTCTTGAGAACTCGAAGTGAACTGAATAGGAGAGAGATCGCTGACAAGTTTGTTCCATTCACTACTGAGATCCTTATCCGATTGTGTTTGGCCAAGTCGCTGATACTCCTCCCAGCGTGCTTCAAGATCGTTGTCTTCCGCTTGCACGACATTAGTGGGCCAGACCGAATTGTGTGCATCAATAGGCCGTGGATGTTTGGCCAACAAGACCATAGAATCGGCAGCAGCTCTGAAGATAGCGTAGGAGACACTTGCATCGATTTGTCTCGCGACCGCGGTGCACTGCTCGTACGATTGCATACGTAGTACAGATTCACCAGACGGAAGCGAACGGGCAGAGCCGTCGGATAGTTCCACTACAACGGGTCGGTCGGTGGTGAGACGCAGAAAGTAGTACGTCTGGTGCTGTGACGAGCGCCGTGGACCAATATCTGCAAAGGAGAAAATTATAGCAAGTCCACCCGCTGCGAACGCGCCCGCCGCTAATATGCCCGGTCCCGATAGAGCAAACGATAGCATGTCTAATGCAGTATCGTCTGGAAGTGGTGCAGCCATCGTCAATCGACGCGGGCGAGATGCTAATGGGGTGGATGAGTTGTTTTTAGAAGGTTTGTCTACTCGTGTCAGCGGTAATTGAGGGAGAAAAGCGGGCGGTCTCGCGTTTGGATGCATGGTGAGAGAGAAGATGAGTGTGGAATGTGCGTGGCGACTTGAGCAAGGTCGAGCGACTTGGCGGCGTCAAGGGGACGTCGAATATGGTTTTCTGTATTAATCAATCCATATTTTGCACGGGACCAATGGTGTGCGGCGACCGATTGATTTTGCGCGGTTATTGGCGCAGCTCACAGATGATATCTCGTACACCGGGAAGGCTGCAATTGATCCGCGACAGGCAAGTTGATGTGCGACCCCTAGTCCAAGGTGGTATCGAATCGCCGAAATTGTAGCACAAACCCTTGGTCAAACAAGTGTGAGTACCAGTGCATTGCACGGTACCACGATCGCAAACCGAGCTGCGCGATGGACCTAAGAATCGCCGAATTGGTCCGGTGTGTGCAGCGGTCACGATGTATGCTCAACACAAGTTTAATTTGCAACAGGTTTGCTGCCGACCGTAAGTGAAATTTCCTGACGGTGCGCAAAACTATAGGTGCAGGATATTTGTCAGGTCAGCACAAATAACAGATGTTTGGTGGAATACATGTCCAATCGTATGGACTGCGATCTACCATTGTTCTTAATGCTCGACCAAATTAGTGTCCAGGACAGTTCACCTATTTGAATCAAGTTTCCGTGCAATGTGTACGCATACTTTACTACCCACAATGTCGACCACACAAACTTGGTTGTCAACATGCTGGTCCTACGTGCGCTCTACGCTTGGATGCGTGCACCGTATGACCATGTATATTGCAACGCTTTGTTGCTGTAGCGTACTGTCTCGTTGCTATAATTAATGTCTGCTTGAAACACGTACGTGAACGATTGCGTCATGCGAGCGTGGGTGACGAGTGGATCAATGTAAGGCGATATGAACTCCAAGAACGCAGTGTAAAAGTGCTTTTAAAGGTCCTTGCCGCATGCGCAATCCGAATGGAAGGCGTAGCGAGGTCCTCGGTCCGCACAATGTATGAGTGCTGGTCGGCACTATGAAACAGATGGTATCGATATACTTGAGTCTGCAGATATAGCGCGTGATACGTCCCAAACAAATTGTGGTCGGCTAAACTAGATCGATCAATACCATGAGCAGCGACTGTCATCAAGTAGACGCACTGGTGCGCCGCTCCAATGAGAATGCACCTGCGACTCGTTACACTCACAAACATAAATTATGAATAAATTAGAGTAGCACGCAGCAAACGAATAAAATCGCCCCATCCTCTCACGTCAGCGAAACCCAACTCGAGTTGCTCAATTGTGAACCGGCACTGCCAAAGGTAAGTTTCATCAACCAAAGATCGTAAACCTACACATTTCCCCTCGGCAGCCGTCAATTCAACAACCACAATGTTCCCGCGCAGAAGGGCCGCTCGTATTCAGGCAGCACTCCCAAATCCGTCCCAAAATGAGCCGCATCACTCGCTGCCAATGTTAGAACAAACAGCAATAAAAGCACCACAACTCACACAATCCGAACTGCGAATAGTTCTTCGTCGTCGCTCGCAAAACCTCAATCTCCCCGACGATTTGCACACTTCTCTCGCCGAAACAGTCACAACATGCCAGACACTTCTAGCCGCATTTGCCATAAAGCTACATCTTCTGCGCACCCGACGTTCCGCCGACTTTAAACAAAATCATCCTCGCATCACAACATTCCTCCGCATTCTCTGTCTTTCACAACTGCGCCCATTCCGCATAATGCTGCGCCCAATCCTGCACGTCGTACGTCCTCTGTCATGGTTTCTCGCGCCTGCATACGGCATGGCTCTACCGGCGCTCGTGGACGTCGCAATGGACACCACTGTCGCCTTTTTGCGAAGCAACGTGCCGGCCCCCAAGACGCCACAGCAGGCCGCACAGGATCTTTCAGAATCAGTGACATCGATGCTTGACATGCTTCATTCCAAACTGCGAACCGGCAAATCACGATTGGACGAATTTCTCAGCCAGAAACATGCCGAGTTGACGCAGTTCCGTGAGGAGATTGAGGCCAAGCTTAACTCGCATAATCCTGGTCTACATGGTCCTCCAGCGTTTCGTATCGAAGATGTTGGCGGGCCTATGGCGGCCACACCACCGGTTGGAGGCAATGATCTCACGATACGCACCCCTATTAAGGGTTTGGACTTCAGAGCACCGAGAGGATTTCAGGAGCTTTCCGCAGATACTCCTAGGCGCCATCTAACTGTGCCTACCCCCGCGATTCCGTTATTGCCGAGGTCTATCGCGAGGACATTTGATGGTGCCAGCCCTCCCTCTGAGAATACGTGAGTGCTTTGATGTCCTGCGTTTCGTAGAGTAGGTCCGCTCAAAGCGATTGCAGTCAGGTTGACCAGCAAATGATCGCTTCGCCCGTTGCAACATCAGACAAGAAATTTATTGAAATTCTATCCAACCTGGTATATTATTTTCGGCCATGATCTCGAATCAGATCGGCGATGTACGCATCCCAATAACCCGCAGTCCTAACGCTTCAACGATCTTTTCCGGGAAGGAGCGATACTTTTGAGGCTGTCCACGTCGTCTTGAACCAAAATCCCGCTCGTGTCATACATTTCTGGAAATACTATCATGGCATTCGTCACACCAATTATTGCAACAAGCCATGCTTCTCGCTCATTGTTTACTCCACAAAGATCTGTGTACAATAAATGTAACCCAACTCTGAAAGCGGCTGATTCTCGAAGAGCAACTATCCACATGCAGGGTGGACCGGTTCGCAGCACTGTAGTAGATACTCCCAAGAAAGAGTTTCTCGACAGATTGAAGCCTTTGGAAAAGGTTCGTCTTATCGTCAGGAATGAAGCAGGCATTATGGAGTCGATCGCCACCTTCGATGGTCTATTCTTTGCAAGCATTCGAGGCGGTGAATATGCGAATTTGATCGATTCATCTCTCAACCTGGACCTGCACCTACTTCTCAGTGCTGTTTCGGGCTGCCGTTTTGACATTGGAGTTAGTCGCACTCCAGACAAATCTCCAACCTATGCTTTGCGCCTCCTGGCTAGCGATAAGGAGACTGTTGCGCTCAGTGTCTTCTTGCAATGGGATAAAGTCCCCACCGACATTGCACCGGAGAGGGTCAATGCCTGGAAAAAGCTGAAAGAGGACTACACCACTGGCGATGCGGATACCTTCTTCTTCGAAGAATAAGCATAGCGTATAATTACATAGTACACATCCTCAGGTATACTAAAATAGTTGTTAACTATGAGGAACGCCCTGGTAAACTTATCAACCCACCCCAAAATTTTTGTCTACGCTCTACTTGAACCGTGCTGATCCTTGTACTACACCCTGCGGGCTGAAAATGCGAATTCTGCCCCTTCGTGATATCTCAAGTGCCTCTGGAACGCCGCCGTAAGCGGCGCTCATACCAGTATCCACACGCCACACTTTGCCTCCGCACGCTGAGTTGATGCCTTCCGCCTGCGGAGTATGTCCGACAATCATTCGCTTAGCTCTAATCAACTTTAGCGTATCTGCGAGCATTCGACATTCCTCCGAGCTTGCACGCAGTGATGGTCGAGAATAGTCTCTGAGCCATACAGGACTAGAACCACCACGCAGAACCATAGGAAGCTTACCAACACCGCGCAGAAAACTTTGCGTGCCATCATTTAGCGCCCTAAGTGTCTGTTCAGCATTAGCTGGATCTTGACCACCAAAGGTTAGATGCTTCGTATTCAGACCTCCATGTACAAACACATTATCGCCAACAATGACTGATACCTTTGCACGCTCTGCTAACTCCATAGCCAATGGGCCGCCTTGGCAGAGCGACTTTGCTCTTGCTCTCATATTGGCAGGCAGAGCACGAATAGTACGCATTGTTTCAGCTGGAATCTGGGGGCGTTGCTTTCGCCCAAAAACGGTCTTTACGCCACCATCACGATCAAAGTCTTCGAATCCACCCTTTGTGACATATCTGTAGTCCATACGTATATTCATAAGTTCATGATTGCCCAACAAAATATGCACTGCACCTCCCTGCTGTGGTGCGGTGTCCTGTAGTTTGAAGAGCAATTCATAGATTTCACGCTCTCGGTTTCCGCGATCGAGCTGATCACCCACTTGGACGAGAACACTTTTACCACCAACCCAACTGTCATGCTGATCTATGAGACCAGATGTTTGCAGCGCCTCTCGCATTGCATCGACGTCTCCATGGACGTCACCAATAGCTATGATACGATCAGCGTGAGGATAGCGAAGCGAGGAAGCGCTCTGTTTGTTTAGTTGATTTTTTGAGAATGCAGAAATATCAGACATCATATGATCGAGCGGTCCGGCAGTCTTGCTGTCGGCAGCCAGCACCGGTTGAATTGCAAACTCTAGTAATGAAACGAGCCATCCGCATTGTGGTTCGCAGATCGGAGCGGCACCGTTTGATGGGCGCACTGTACAGGCTGCCCTAGTGGTAGCGGCTTGCAGACGTGGTGCTGCTGTAGCGAACAGATTGGCCGTAATGCCGCTGACGAGTCGTGTGATCGGGGAAAAGGGAGAGCGGTTCTGAGGCTTGTTCAGGACAGACATCTTGGATTGATGAATTGTGGAAGATGAGTAAGGTGTGTGGATGGAGTAGAATGTATGGGCGACGACGACGGTGAAAGAAGACCGAAGGAGTGCCGCTAGCAGTGGCTGAAAACTTGAATTGGTTGGCGGGAGAGATCGAATTGGGAAGAGCGGCGATGGAAAGGGCTACGATGGAATACGAATGATGGAGCAGGGGGAACGGCGTTGGATTGAAGAGCGTTGCGGAGAGAAGAATGAAGTTACAGCTCAGGCGCACCGCGGCGGCGCAAGCGGGCACGTGCCATTGGAGCGAATATCAAGTGCTTTCCACAGAGCTCAAACATTGGAAGGCGACAGACAGGTCGCGTCTGAAAATAGATTCCATGAATATTTATTCAAACATTTCTCGATTCGTTGCGGTTTGAGCTCATCGTCTTGTCCACAAATTCAGCACAACTCGCCACCAATTGAACAGAGCACCTTCATTAACGCCCCGACAACAAATTCTTAATACTCACGTCATCACTTAGATTTGGAGTTGCAACGTCATTTGCTACCCGCAATCAATCCATGAACAATGAATGACCTTTACACCTGGTGTCCGCCTCACCTCGCTATCCTCGTTCTCTTTGACGGCCGCCCGTTCCAATCAATTGCGCAGCGGTAGTAGTACCACACCACCCCAGTTCCACTTCCAGCCCTTACAACTGTTCTAGTGGAAGCAGTTCATTTCATTTTTGCACTCCCTGCGCCTACTGTCCTTACATGGAATCCCATGCAAGAAGGAAATGAGTGTGCACAATTGACTTTTACATGCGGCCCACACCGCATTTGCAAGTGGACACGCACAAACCCTGGAAGCCCAATCTGAACTTAGCTTGCATCCTACACGTTTTGTTTTCTCGCCAGCCTCAGCCTCAGATGCTCGACGCGGTCGCGTCGTGCTGTCAACAGATATCCGTTGACGCTCCCCGCTGGCTTGATTATACATGCAACGTATGCTGATCTCGCTCCGTACATGCGCATGCTTGCACGCAGACTTGGTTCAAACCAACCAATTCTTTACATGCTCCGGAAAACATGGCTACACGTCCCTGATTGCCGACACTTTCTGGCCGCACACTGCCAATACTAGCCTTCCCGCAGTATCCTACTCCCGTTGACCCCATACCATTATTCCTCTCGCTGCTACCTTGTGGCAACTGGAGACCAGACTCGTTGCGCGAGAAAGCACCCTCAATAATTCGCATAGGAAAGACACAGCCAGCTCAAGTTACCGAAGGAGAACCTTGTTCTTTGCTTTTATAATCGCCGTGTCCGGCAGCGCGGCGATTTATATTTCCGTTCTAATATGGTACTTCTTCTACATGGCGTCCAAGTTAATAAACGCAGCTGTTCACAGTATTTACGGCTTGTTGGAAATGTGTGTTCCTCTCCATTTTTCATCCCTGTATATCTGTATGTATCTTCTGTTTGTCTTTAGACTTGAGCTGCATCAAGCTTCGGCATGCATCTGGAGCATTGACGCCATAGTAGTATGTTCATTATTGTAATCGTCCTCTTCTTCATCCACCGTAGGAGCGGGCGGTACTGCGCCGAATTCGCCAGCAGGTAGATCATCCGTTCTTAGAACTTCACCCTCTGTCTCTGCAAGTTCAGCGGCCTCGGCTGACGTTCTCGGGCGTCCGTTTCGTCCGGCAAACTGCGCGAGCTGCAGAGATAGCGGTTCATTTGCGGCATCATACTGTATGCGTCTTCGTTCGCGAGCATCACCAGCAGCTTGCGATGGCATGGATGATGCCGTCATATCGCTTTCGTCAACGAGCCAACGATGTTGCAACGCTTGACTTGCAGTTAAACGTGATGCGGGGCTGGGATCTAACAAACCTCTAACTAGAGCCTTGGCATCAGCGGAGATTCCACTCCACTCCTTTTCTGGGAACTTGACACCTGCTCGAAGTCTACGCATGAATTTTTCGTCCGTGTCTCCGTAGAACGGAAACTTACCAGCCAACATCACGTAAAGCACAACGCCGCATGCCCACAGGTCGACTGGCTTGGCATAAGCGAGATTGTTTGCAATTTCTGGTGCCAAATAATAAGCAGTACCGCAGCGAGAACGCATGACGCGGTCGGATCCGTCATCAGTACTGCCAACAAACTTTGAAAGACCAAAATCTGTGAGCTTGACACGCAGAGGCCAGGATCTATTAACACACAAAATGTTCTCCGGTTTCACGTCGCGATGCACAATGCCACGGGCATGCAAATATTGAACGGCCTGGAGCACTTCGCGAATGACCTGTTTGGCATTTTTCTCGGAGAGGTGATCGGAATCAATGATCATGTCGAGTAGTTCACCACCTGCAAGATATTCCATGACCACGTAGGTTTCGCGCGCGGAATCGAAGATGTCATAAATCTGAACGATGTTCTGATGGTTAAGCATACGCAGAACTGCGAGTTCCCTGTCGATGAGCTGGGCATGTTCGGTGTTGGATCTTTCGAGCACCTTGACGGCGCAGAGCTCGTTGCGAGACTTGTCGCGAGCGATGAAGACTTCCGAGTAGGCGCCGCGACCGATGAGTTTGCCAAAGTCGTAATAATCTGTAACATTACCTGAAACGGCCTGAAGAGCTTTGATCCACTTTTCATGGAGTTCGTCTGAGGGAGCGTAAAAGCTAGTAAACGTCTTGTTGACCTTGAAAATGATTTCGCGACCGGGGCCGGAGAGCACTTTGCTGCCGCGCACATTGACGGACCATGTGGGGCGTGAAGTTTCAGCGCGTGAATTACTGAGAATGGAGCCGGAGAGGTCGAAGAAGCGATCCATTCTAGAGCCGAGTCGCTTACCCCTCTTCGAAAGCCAGCCGGAGACTCTGAGATTGGAGTTTGAGTAGCGCAACGGCGGAGCGTCAGTACTGATAACGGTGTTACTGATCATTCCGTCCTGATACTGACCCGCGCGTGCGCCGAAGACTTCTCGTCTCTTACGGCCCCATTTGAAGACGTCGTCGTCCTGACGGTTGGCGGGATCATGGTGGGGGTCGCGGGCGTTGGAGTAGAGATTTGCGCGACGTGCAGCGGAACCGGGGAGAATGCCTTTGAGACCCATGGAGAGACCGATTCTGGAGCGGGAAGCGTCCATGTTGACGTGACGGTCGTCGCGGGCGACGTTTGTGGAGTCTGGGGCATGATGATTGTTGTGGTTTCTTCTGCTGAAGAGCTGCGTCTTTGCGCGGCGCATGCTGGCGCGGCGCTGGCGGGGCGAGGAAGTGATGATTTGTGGATGGGAGACGACGGCGGGGAAATGGATGATCGGATGGGGGAGAGTGGCTGTTGAGGGGCGCGGGGGGCGGGCGAACGACACGGGAGGGAATGGTGTGTATTGTTGAGAGGGAATTGCACGGGGGAGGGAGGAATGGGGCACGGCTTGTAGCGCAGTGCAGTGGTGCGGTTGGACGGACGGGCAGTGAGTGTCGTCTGCGGGACAGGACGAAACAAGGTAGAAGTGTGTGGGTGGGCGCTGTGCAGTGCAGTGTGCAGTTGAGAGTGTACTGAACAATTGGTCGATTAGTGTTTAGTACAGTATGGAGCGGTCGATTGGGGTGTGGTGTAGGGTAGGATAGGATAGGGTAGGGTCGGGACGGGATGAGATGAGATGGCAAGTCGAATTGTACTGTAGCTTTAAGACATGTTAATTTGCACCGTTGCTGTGCACATGTGCGCGCATTCCAATGTGCTGTGATCATCGAAGAGAAAATATACAGTATCCACGCACCTACGCACGCTGCCAATTGACCCGCGCCGTTTGCTCACTGCACGCACCGCAGCATTGGGCGGCCAGGCTGGCTCGCAGCGACTAGCGCGCCAACATCATGTTGCTTGATACTGTACCCGATCATACCTTTACTGTATGTACCGCAAAGCAAAAATAAGATACTCAACACCGCACGGCTATTTCGATGCAACCTACACACTCACGTGCTGCTTACCTGCTAGACCGCCCAAGAGGAAAGAAAACAAAGTCCACTCATTTACTACCCTCTCCACACCTGACCACCGGTCCACCACTGACACTCGACCCCCGTCACGCCCGCCTCCAGCATTTAAAGCATTACGCTCGTCCTCGATATCACTTTGAGACCACCTCATGATTGCAAGTACACTCTGTCAGTTCCCCCACTGACATTTGCAACCTCCAATGAACCCCACACACCACATTCATCTTTGTAAGATGTTTCAATTCAAACCACGTATTGTATCCGCTCCACTTTGGTCCGGTCCATTGGGTCCATATCAAATCACACTTTGAATTGTGACATTCGCTGTAAATGCAGCTCAGCTCAGCTCAGCTCAGCCCAGCCCAGCCCAGCCCAGCCCAGCCTCCACTCAATCACTGCGTGCGTGCATCCATCATACCACGTCGCAGCGAGCCGCCCCACCTGCAATCCATTTCAATGCCGCGTGCGTCGCTCATCTGCTGCAGCGTGCAGCATGACTATGTTTAGAGCAACTTGATTTCTGCTTACACATCCAACCATCCATTCATTTGTGCAGCTCGCTCCCAAACCACCGTCCGCAAACCCTTCCTCTCGTCCAAAAAACTCCAAAACCATCTCACCCTCCCAGCCCGTCTCATCCCATCTTCCAGCTTTGCCCACCACAAATATCCGCCGTGCCGTGAAGGTGCCACCACAACTCTCGAGACAACACCAGCCATCTATCCGTCCACAATTTCTCCAGCGCGTATCCTGACATCACATCACATCCCCCACAAACTCTCAACCCAACTCCAACTTGTGAACCCCTGCACTCCAAGTCGTCCCACACGACCCCTCCGTACGACGCATGCATGCGCCCATTCTCGACACCAACAAGCCACGTCACACTATGACATCCACGGTTCGTGTTTGCAGCCCACCTGCACCAGTTACCTACCCATGTGCTTGCCGCCGCAGTAAACCTATATTATGTCCAGTCACTGATCAATCGATCGATCGATCGAAAAGCGCGTCGTCGACGCCCTGTTCCGCCTTCAACTTTATTGACAGTGCGTGCACCGGCTGCTTCCATGCACTCTCTGCTCCACACCACCACCTGTGTCTACTACACACAACTGCTCGTGCTGTCGTTTGCTTGGCTGTGGTGGCGTTTCGAATATTCTATTTGTATGCTTTCTAAAATTATACCATCGGTATATTGACACTATTGTCATAATTTCTTGAAATTTTAAAACTTTTCAACTTCGACGACATCCTTGTGTTTCGTGCGCGCGCGTGTCCGGCAGAGGTCATTTTCTTGCTCCGTCCTTCGGACTTCCCTTCCCCTCACCGGCCAGCATCACTTGCTTGGCGCGCTGATCTGCGATGCAGCTAAGCATGCGCGCTACCTGAAACAAACTGCAAACGCTCGGCAACCAACCTCGTTTCTTCCCATTTCTGATCAAACCCTCATTAACCCAACCACACACTAATCTTGCTTCCATGTTGAGACACTTTGCGTACACAATCGCAATATATCTGTTGTCAACAACCGTCCATTCATATTATTCAAATTTATGAAACGAAACGAACGATTGCTATTCATTCGACAAATTCACACGACCTCAAACATTGCCACTACAATGACTGCCACTCCAACATCTCTCTGTACTGCTTCAAAGTCGACCACGTTCTCAAAGCGCACAGGTCCACCACGTGCCATAACATGGCGGACAAACACTAGCGTGAAAACCTGCAAAATTCTCAGTGCACCCGCGCATAGTACCTCAGCACCGACTGTAACTTGAACTGTTCGACATCTAGTCAACCACCGCCTTGCGGCCATTCTTGCTTACTGGGCGTCCGGCACGTCAGCGCAATTGAGTGCGACGACATTTGTTTGAGGGGTGCGTCTTGACGTCAAACGCTGACAAAATTTGATTTAGATGCCAAATTACATTGTGCTGAGCCGAACCGGTCCAGTCCAGTTTCCTGCCTTTGGGCTGAAAACGACCTGCTGCGGAGCTCTGCGGCCCGCTTGGGCTCGTCCATGATACCTTCAACGGCCGCCACGTGCCTAAAATCAGCAGCCATCAGGCGCTCGATCGCAAGACTTTATTCAGTCGATTTCTGACGTAATGTACAAATAATGGCATGCAAATTTCTGACGTCATAAAAATACTATAATTCCGCAAATAATCATATCACAGCACATGCTTTACATCTTGTTCCCAATCCAAAATTTCTGATGTTACATACATCTGAAACACACGTCCCATCTCACACGGCCCCGCCACAACGCTTATATAAACTTTACACTGTGACCATCTGCTCCGCCGCACCCCGCCGTCACATCCACAACGCGCATTACAGCCGGGCCACATCTCACGTGCTGCATACGTGCTGCCGCCAATTCGTTCATACAAGCACGCCAAACAACGTGCGTGTTGAACGGCCAGGAACGACGCCGACGCTTGCCGCTGCGCACTGTTGCTTGCCGTCGTCCCAGACCCTGTGCGCCTACCGATCCAGCCTCCTCTCTCGCCGCTCACCTCACCGTCAAAATTCATCCGCCGCCAGTCAATTTGTCGCAGCTGTAATCACTCCACGTTGTTTAACTGTCATCTCCCAACATTCGTGCATCGATCTACGTTGCACGAGAGACATGCCGCTGTCATCGTCGCCTTGCTCACATACTCGATGCCTATTCATGCCCAATCACTGCCGTCATGGCCGCTGAATTGCTCTGCCGCCGTGCTGCGCGCCCCGTTGTGTGCTCAGCGTGTCAGCGCACGCGCTTTAACGTTGCCGGTTTCAAGCCATGCGCGCATGCATTGGTAGAGATACTGTCCCGATCCCTACATCTTTCCCTTGCATGCCGTTTTTGCTGCGCTCGATATGTTTTGCATCGTCGCACGTCTCCAGACTGGTCCAGACAACAAACCTTTATCAATGCCCTGCAAAATATATATGTGTTGCAATCGTGATTTCAAATATGTACTTGTGGGATGCAAGTAGACCGGTTCGGCCGAGTAGGCAGCGTAGCAATTCAAGCAAAGCGCGCATTTATAGAAACTGATTACAACACGTAGTGAATAACCAAACGTACTCGAGTTTAGATCGCTCTGCATAATATCACGCTTGCACTCGCATGCCGTGCACTGTAAATGCGTCATCTACGTCAAGTCATCGAGCTGCAATCTGCATCAAATAAGATATGAGAAGCATAGCTGCGTAGTGCATATGATTTATGATGATGTTTCAGATTTTGCAATGCTCTCTTCGACGCACTGCCGAGCAAACACAAATATCCACTGTCGTCAAGCTTGATTGGTTCTCTCCAGCGTCAGCGAGGCTAATCTCGATTTGCAAAACTCACCCGACAAGGTTTTTTCGTGAATATACACGTGGTATACGTATTGCGCAACGCATCATTGCTGCATCTTCATCGGCTGGGCAACATTGATTGCTGTCGACTCGCATTCCATAACGCTGCCTTTCGATTTCCACAAGCTCTGCTTGATTGTTCATCATCGCTATCGATGGGAGGACGATTTCGATGTCCTGTGTAGGACAAGTTATCAATTCAAATCATTCCAGAAGAACAACTTGCAACAGAGGGTGCGTGCAATCACAACGCCGGTACCGATAGTCCCTCTCGCTTAATATCAGCACACTAATCTATTTCACTGTGCGTGTCATGTAGACCAACCCAACGCAGCTCAGCTCAGTCTTGCCCGGCGCCCTCACTGGCGCGCTTACGGAAAACCGTTTTCCCAACCGAGGAAGGCTGCCTCCGCAGTCAGTTACACCGCTCCTGCTGTGGCACCTACAGTAAGATGAGAGTGGACTGCTCCCGTTACATCAGGCGAGAGGGAGGGCGGCAAGTTGTGCGCAAGCATGTCTCACTAGTTGCATGTTCGGCGGTGAAACATTTGTTCGATGAGCCTACGGACAGCGTGTATTTGTGCTTGTCCACACCTTACATAGAGTCGTAGTGCGCAACGCTCGACAACGAGTCTATCAAAAGGACAGCGGAGAGCATCACGCCGGTGAAATTGGTGCAGTCCATCAAAGAGTCGCGCGAGTGTGATCGCAGGCGTTGCGACCTACCAATTGAAAACAGTTAGTTAGCTTGATGAATTGCGCATTGGTCAATAAGCTGTGCTGCACACGATTGATAAGTTGCGGAAAGCAAGTGTCACGCGATGGACACTTGCAGAAAAGTAAGGCATAGTGGTGTGATGTACGCGCTGTTTCTGCATTAGTGATGCATGAGGGACCGAGAGGGGCAGAAATTGCATGCATCACAAACTGCGGCATGCAGTGGAAAGATGAGCATGATATTGATAGCAAGCTTTGGTCAACGAGTGGAATGATACTGGCGTGGCACAGTGCGGCAGGGTGCACATGATGGCGTAAACTGATTTTGCGTGCGGCATCTACAAAACCAAACGTTTTGCCGGCGTGAGGCAAACTCGTGCAGCGAGGGGAGCTTTTGCCACACATGAATTGCACGTAGTGCAGACTTGCGCGGTAGACACCATTTGCATCGACTGGTGCAAAACGGCAGGGAGGCGGAATGCATCTCGTACAGCTGCATGTCTACGTTGGATATGGCACAAGTCGGGGGTACTGTAGCGAAGCAGATGAGATGCTCGGTAGGGTTATTACACAACTAGCCCGTTTGTTTCTTACCACAGTCAGGTCTGGATGCAGTTGCAGACAACAATGCGTCCACACAATGACCAAAATAGTCGTAGATCATGGCAAGGCTCCAGAGATGATGTAATTGCACAGCAGAGCTTCCTGAATTGTACATTCTAGTTTACATGCTGCGGCCGAATGCTCACAACTCTAGCACACATTACACTCTCGGGATGGTCTACCGCGAGCCTCTTTTCTCACGACTAGCACGTGATACGAGGAACATGCATTCGGCAGTGTCTTTTTTGCCAGAGTCTCTTCACTCCCTGCAACGATAGTGTGCGGTGCAAGGGGTCAAATCAACCCTTTGCCGACTGGTTGCAGAGAAATGTCGGCGGCCTTAATTGGCAGTAAGATCTACGAGACCGCATCTACGAACTGCACGAGAGAGAACATAAACTGCTAATCGATTGGGAGAATTAGGACTAGCTGCGCGAACGCAGGCTAGTCCATGGTCATAAATTAAGCACCCAAGGCACCCATCATAGGCACCTTGTAGACGTCAAGCAGCCCTGCCGTTGTCAGACCCGAGGGCCGCGGCGTGCAATGGGCGCTCTCGATCCAGCCCACGCTTCCTTCATGAATCAGCAGTAGACGGCGCCAGGTAAGTATGACCGGGAAGCCGCGTCGAACCATCCCGGATGGAAGGTACAGTATTTATGGTTGTAGAATATGGATTGATCGCTGTAAATCGCAGTGTTTCGCGTGCCTCGGATGTTGTAACTGTTATGGGGCGTATCGGGGATGGCCATGAAATGCTTTCCAGTTTGAATTCAAGGAAATATTTCAGTAACAAAGCTAAAGTTGTGTGTTCTCAACGCACAGTGGATCGAGGCAACCCATCGGTCCACAGATGCATGCAGGTCCTTGTTTCCAACTGCTGAGATGCGTACTCGTCAGTCGTACTACTTCCACTCGTTGATGCCAACCGCGATGAAGGTAGCGTCTCGATAGCCTGCCGCCCGTCTCAACTCCAGCCATGCGTTCAGTAATTTCTACATGGACATTTAGCAAATCCGGTACAGAACAAGCCGCCCGAGCCCTGAAACACGATGCGTCCGCTCTATCCGCAGTGGAAGCTGCCATCAGCACAGTAGAAAACGATCCTTCAGTAACCTCGGTAGGATACGGCGGATTGCCCAACGCAAATGGCATACTTCAACTTGACGCCGCATTGATGACAAGCGACGGAAAAGCCGGCTGTGTAATGGCGTTAGAAGGTTATCGATCAGCAATTCCCGTCGCTCGTCTCGTGCTAACCAACAGTCCGCACACAGCACTTGCCGGCAAAGGAGCGGCTGCCTTCGCGGCTGCAAACGGCCTTCCACCGAGTTTGGATCTGCTCACCGCACACGCATCAACACGACATGCCGAGTTTCTACGAGGCGTATCCGCGCCGCTGCGACACGGCGGGCCCGATGAAATGGGCCATACCGACACAGTGGGCGTTATTGTGCGCGACGCGACAGGCGCGCTAGCTGCGGGTTGTGCGACTTCTGGTATGCAGTTTAAACATTCGGGTCGTGTAGGAGATTCGCCTATCATTGGTGCTGGTATCTTTGTGGACGCTTGTGGTGCCGCAGTGGCGTCTGGAGATGGTGATCAAATGATGCGCTTCTGTTTGACATTTTTGGCTGTGGAGCGCATGCGTAACGGGGAAGATGTCGGCGATGCTTGTCGATATGCTATGCATCGAGTGCATGCGACCGATCCGAATTGCCAGGCCGCAATTGTTGCCATGGATGCCAATGGAAGGACTGGCGCCTCTTGTACACATCGTGGATTTAAGACTGTGACGTGGTGTGATGATGCGTCTGATGTTTCAGTGCATGAGGTCAGCGGCGTTGTGGAGAGTAAATGGAAGCACACGTGTGTATGACAGAAAAGTCGTTGTTTATAGAACTGGTTATACATTGTGTCGCCATCCATCGCCAAGATATTGGTACGCATACGAAATGCCAGAAAGAGTCGTCGTGGTCGCGGTAGCCAATCCAATGGTATGGATTGTCTCCGTACCAACGATTCCCCAGTCGCCCGCACACAGTACACCGGCAAAACTAAGCGTGATTTGCAGGGAGGTGTTGACTTTTGAGATGAACAGCGGTTTTATACCGGTATTGATCGACGTATTTTGCTGTCTTCTCGCGCGCAAAAGCGCCCACCCTGTCACGAGAGCCACGTCTCTCACCACGATAACACCAACCAACCATGTCGGAATCACGTCCTGCGCTGCGAGACATACTGTCGTGCTCGTGATGAGCAGCTTGTCGGCTGCTGGATCCAAGTACGATCCAAGCACTGTTTGTAGCTTGAATCGACGCGCCAGAAATCCGTCAGCCCAATCTGAAACGCCTGCGTACACAAGAGTTGTTAACGCTAGACCGTAGTTGCCACTCATAATGCAATACCCTGCCAACGGCGCTGCAATAACGCGACCGATTGTCACGGCGTTGGCGACGTTCCAGTTGCTTACTTCCCGGCCACTGTCCGGCACGCGACTGCACAGAGTGCGCAACGGAATGTCATTGTGTCGCAGTGCATGCGGTGAAATGGTTTCGTGATTGGAGTACTGTGATCGCTTCTTGCTTGGACGATATGGACTATTGTTGAATCTTGGATGAACAAGACTTTGTAGACATCGTATTGATGGACGCAGTGGTTTGCGTTGCAATCTGTACAGAATCAAGGTCATTCGACTGTGTCGATGTCCACACACTCGGTTAGCACCGAAGCGAACGACTGTTGTGCTAGCGAGCCGGAACGCACTGTTGAGAGAAATGCGCTAATTAGTGTGCTTTGGTCAACCGGCATTCGTCTTGAGTATCGACGAGCAAGTGCAGTAGATCTGGTCGCGTGATACCACTAATATAACATTTTTTCCATTTTTGTACACCCTGATGTTCGCCATCTCCAGTAACACCCGTCGGTGAAACATCGTGTTGACTAAGCGACCCCTGGACGACAGTCGCTGTGCGATCGTCGCAGTGTGCGATGAAATGTAAACACTTGGTATATAGCACTTTGAAAATCCTCCCATAGAATGAAACAGTCTGTAACTCAAACACTGCGCAGTTTCGGTTTCAAACAACATCATACGCGAATGCCATAGAACGGCTTTTGTCCCATTGTGTTCGTCGGTTACCGTTCTCAACAGAAACTCGGAAAAACGCAAGATCCGCTTGCTTCTGTAGCGCGTACGCTGTTGCGCAGGCATGTTGGCGTCAGCTTACATTCCGATATTGTTTTGTGAGACGGCATCAGGAATGCGGCTCCCTCATTTTGGTTGAGTAAGCACTTCAACAGCGAGAGCTGTTGAACAAATATTCCTACGATGTGTGGAATGCTAGCTCATATCCATCCAAAGTTGAAAGCAGTCTGTACCGGCGATTTTGCTTTCCGAGATTAGATAGAAAATCGACGTTGATGCAGTTCAAAGTAACTATATTGCAGCTTGATGATCCGCGAGTGGGAGAGTGGCGTATTAACTACGAATTTTATCTAGTTCACAGACCATAACGTGTATTGGCGGACGGATGGACGTTTTCCTCTGCAGCAATCAAAACCAGAATCAGTGAGCAGAGCAGAGTTGAACTATGAAACACAGAACGTTTATTCGGTGCAATTCCGTTCAAACGGTATCTAGTAACTACTACGACGCTCAAACTAGGCAAAAACACTTCATGTATGTTACTTCTGACAGACGTATTTTTGTGATTGTCTTTGTGTTATGGCATCGCGATTTCCAAGAGATATCATCATCTCCGATAACACTGCGAAAACCGACGGCAGAGCAGCCATTACTTCGATTGCTGTGTCAGTGAATTTGCAAGCTTGCTGAAATTGCATCTATCGTTGCCACTCCCTCATTTACCCCGTTTGACTTACAACATCAAATCTGCTGAGGAAGAATGAAATTCTGTGACTGAAACTTCATGTCAGGTCCATAGTACAACTTGCACTCGTTTTCTGTGAATAGGTGTAGACTAGATTGGAATACTTGAAACTGACGTTCAACAAGAATACAGACAAACAGAACGCCACCTTTCCTGTGAATCTTTTCACTATTATCTTTATCTCGTGACAAACGAATCCTCTATAGAGGTTTGGAGAGTTAAATACCGAGTCTGTATGACGACATCCTGGAAGAAGAAAATTGTAAATGAATGATTCGGATCATGATCTGACCGGTGTGACTTTGAGTCCCCAAACACAAAAAACCAATGTGACCGTTCACTACCACGTGACAGGCAGTGCAGGTACTATTTATTCATAGACCCAATGTTCCAGGTCAGTCTTTGTCCAATTGTTCAATTCTTCCGGAGAGAACCACAGTGCAATTTCTGCTTCTGCAGATTCCTTAGAATCACTACCATGACTGTACAATTAGAGAATCGAAACGAGTCAGAATCACTGTGGTTCCAACTATGAAACAGAGCAACAGTCGACGAACAAGACAGAACCGTCACTTACATAATATTTTTACCTGTGATGATAGCAAGATCACCACGGATAGTTCCAGGAGCCGAGGCGAGCGGAACTGTGGCACCAATCATCTTGCGACTGCACGAAGGACAGAAGGAATACAACGAAAAGCGTGTCAGCGAAATCCAGGATGGACAGATGCGAGAACTGAGCAAAGCAGGTGCAAAATCGGAGTACTTACCCCTGCTTAATAATATCCTCCCCCTCAAACACCATGGCACAGACGGGACCGCTGCTGAGGAACTTGCAGAGAGCGGGGAAGAACGGCCGGTCGGCCAGGTCATAGTAATGCTTCTGAGCGTGTTCCAAAGTGGGAGTCACAAGCTTCAAAGCCACGAGTTTGTAACCCCTCTTCTCGAATCGCTGGATGATCTCTCCGACCAGACCACGCTGCACTGCATCGGGCTTGAGCATAATGTAGCTGCGCTCTGTCTTGTCAGCGAGCGCAACGGTGGATCCGGCTGCGATGGCGGCTGCAGCAGCAGCTGCTGCAGCTGTGCGCGTCTGGAAGAGAGTGCGGCCTGCAAACACTGCGGCTCGCGCGATGAAAGAAGACATTGTATGTGGAAATTGGGGGCGTGTGGGAGATGGAGTGAAGAATTGGAATGTGCAGCGTGAGTCGATATCGATAGACGATCAGCGCGCGATGCCGGGATGTGACTTGGATGCGGTGAGCGGAATGATGGCTCGTTTTGGATCGCACCAATCGCATGCGCCGATTTCTCATGCGCCGATTTCATTTGTTGATTTTCGTTGCAAATGTCTTACAGTGTCGAATTACGAAATCTATCTATGTGTGCTGCACGCGATCTGAGCTCATGCTCAGATATTAAACAATATTCAACATTGCCATTCGTCATTGGACCCATAATACTTCTGACACAATTTGTCCCTCTGCACCGCTCAGTATCGCATTCCAACCATTTCGAAATATTCAAATACTGCTCGACCTCCACCCACTCGGGCGCTCGCGGGATTTCCGGCCATACTTACCTGGCGCCGTCTACTGCTGATTCATGAAGGAAGCGTGGGCTGGATCGAGAGCGCCCATTGCACGCCGCGGCCCTCGGGTCTGACAACGGCAGGGCTGCTTGACGTCTACAAGGTGCCTATGATGGGTGCCTTGGGTGCTTAATTTATGACCATGGACTAGCCTGCGTTCGCGCGGCTAGTCCTAATTCTCCCAATCGATGATTAGGTTGTCGTAGTCTAGAGTCGATAGGACTATTAAAGCACTCCTGATTTGTTCGTCTGCGACCGCACCGGTTTCAGTTCTATGGGGGGGGGTTGTCACGTGGTCTGAAGAGGAAGGTGCACAAACAGCACGGATGTTGTATCTCTACCTGACACCAGGTTTATTGTTTCGCGGTCATGTAGTGTCTAGCTCCAAGTCATCTTCTTCATCCTCATCCAGTTCACCCCCAGGCTTCCACTGGTCATCAGTCCTGAAAGGTTGATGAAGTGCTGCATACAATCTAGCAAATTTCCGCTCCCCAATTCCTGGACACTTCCTCAACTCTACCTGAGACAACGGTGCGAGGTTTTTGAAAGCGCCAAAGGTAAACGCAAGAGTAGACACATCGGTCTTATTCACTCCACGGATAGAGCTCAACGCAGCGTTCAATCGAGAAGGGTAATCATCCTCCACTCGTTGTTGTATACTATCAGCGCCCTTGCAATCGTACGAGCGAAAAGTCTCCAAGTACCTCGCTGCCTCGCGCTCTGTGCTTGTGCAAATAAGCGTGAGATCATTGATGAGAGCCAGTTTTGTTAGTTCGTGCAATGGGCGACGATGCTCTGTCACATCTGTGAGAACGAGGAGAATGCGCAGTCTCGCTTTCGGTAACTGGCGAACACGGGCATAGATGTACTCTGGATGTAGATTGTGGTACTGCAGCGAGATGTATAACACGTGCGTTGTCGGTCCGCAGGAAAAATCAGCAACAATGTTATTCACTTCTGTGCGCACGTGACGGATGTGGCGCAAAAGTGGATTCTGCAATTGGCGTGGATTTATGAGGAGCGCGACTTTGGATCGTGCATGTGCTAGCGAGAATGACACTTCGCGGGTGGGTGTTACAGCGGAAGATTGCGGAATTGGTGATGACCGTGGACGCTTCTTAGCAGGTTGTGGAACATCTGCTTTGATTTCTTCCGAAACAGGTGGCGGCGACGGATGATCAGACATTGTCAAGTGGTTTGCGATGTTGGTGAAGTGTGCTCATCCTTGATAAACAGCTAAGGAGCGTTGCATGGATGCGTTGTCGGAATAACGAAATGCTGAATTTTCAGCGAAGGATTCAGCCAATGGCGACGATTAACATGGAAAATTGAGCTTCAGAGCCGCCAGGCGCGAAATGAGGGCAGTATATTAATTTATGAATCGAAAAAAAACTGTCTTAGCGCGAAAAGTTGACTGTATTGTTACCATACTTGTTCTCTGTGGCTATGCTGCAGGTGTAAACGACTGAACTGCTTCGATTTCATTGTTAGCTACACGCTCGTCCTCGCTCGCATTACATCTATTTGCGTCTTTGTAGCCAATTCGGTCACAATCAACTCTTCGGATGCAATGCACATCATTCCAAATCATCAATGAAAGGTGCTCGAAGAACCCGCAAGCCGCGTCATCATACCGGCTTTGCGGAGCTTATGGCTCCGCAGGGACCGGCGTCAAATCCACGTGGTGTCATAACTGGTTTCGGCCGCAACAATTACCCATCCACAACTTCAGTTCGCTCCCCACCCCAACCCACATCTCCTGCCCCGCCCTCCGTTGACGACGACTGGAGCTCGCTGCTCAATTCTACCCCTCCGCGTCGACCGAGTCCGTCAGCGTCGCCGCCAGGACCTCCGAAGAGTAATTCCGTGTCTTCGATGAGATCCTTGTCTTCACAGGCAGCAAAATCAGTTCCAGATACCATTTTTTCCCCCAAACAAACCAATATGGACAATCCAAGATCGCCTGATAAGATGGGACCTTCATCGCCATCCGCAAGCTATTCTTTTACTGGTTTGAATCCGTCTTATTCTGCTGAACCTGTTTCCTCATTTACGCACGTCCCTGTTCCTCCGGCTGAACCTGTTATAGAGCCAGCACCCATGTTGGCTGTTGCTCCTGCGCCAATAGGAAGGCCAGTTGTTCCTCCAGCGCCAGCTCCGAAACCAGCTGCTCCTCCAGCTCCGAAGCCGACTATGGTTCCAGCGCCGGCTCCGAAACCAGCTGCTGTTCCAACACCTGCTACTGGATCTGTACCATCTTTCATGAGCGGGTGGGAAGGTGCGGACGGATGGGGAGACGATCCGAGCTTGGATGATAGCGACTCCGACCTCAATGTGGAGGATGATGCATGGGGGGCGTCATGGTCACCATTGGCCAGCCCGTCAACAATTGCGAAGCCTGAAAGCGATACAAAACCTCCGCCGCAGCCTGAAACTTCATTTGTGACAACAGAACCTCCAATACAACAGGCTCCAGAACCAACGCAAACTTTGTCGCTCTTTCCAGTAACAGAAAGTCCCAAGCCTCCGCCTCCTTCAACAGCGATTGCATCGGAACCAACGCAAGATGCCGTACTACTTGCAGCATTCGAACCAACGGATGATGCTGAAGATGAATCCGCGGATGCGTGGGGAGCATGGGATGACGTAGCAATTCCGGAAGAGCAGGAACCAGAGGCGAATCAAGAACACGATGCGACTGTGGCAGAGGCTACTCCGCAAACCACTTCAACTGCTTCTCAACCGATTCCGCTACAAATTGAAACGAACACTTTACCCCCTGAGGAATCTGCAGCACCTGGGAATGATTCCCAGTCTGCACCAGACCAATATGTACCCGAACACCAGAACGTACAGGAAATTTCTGTATCGCAGTCTAGGGAGGCGCATTCTGCATTACCATTGGAATCCCGACATTCCGAGAAGCCAGTCGTGTTTTTCGATGACGTTGAGACTGCACAGGAAGAATTTCAGAGCTCTATACAGCAGCAATCACAGTACCCAGAGCGATCAACTCCTGATGCAAATGCACTCACTGTGGAACCCCGTTCGATATCTCCAAATATAGCAAATGAGAATATGCGGACCAGCGATAATGGCGCGCATACTGCCGATCTCAGCGTTGAATTGCATGACCCAATTGCAGAACAGGCCACCAGTTCAACTGTCGGACAGATCGCGGCCGAACAAGTTCTAGTTGCGGCATCGGCTCCGGAAGTAGTTCCCGAGGTTCGTTCAGAATCACTAATAACGGAAAGAAATCCTGAGATCTCTGCAGGTGAATCGAATGTCCCAGATACTACCTCTCAGGTTGAGCCAATTTTGTCAAATGAAGAAGCTGGATGGGCTTGGAACCCTGAAGAAGCTGATGATGTTCAGAAAGGAGACAATGAATTAGGAAATAATCTGGAAGCCGAGAGAACTGATGGTTATCCTGGATGGGACTACGAAGAAGTTGATGCAGGTCCAGGGGATAGTGCTGGATGGGGCTGGGGTAGTGACACCCAAGCGCAGAATAGCGCAGACACCTTTGGGTTTGAAGTAGGTGCAAGTGCCACTCCTTTGCCACAGCAAACGGCTGACGAAGACGTTGCAAGTCCGGGGAAAAGCGGTACAAGTAATGCAGTGGTCGAAAGTGTTGGTGACGGGAAAGATATATCTCAAACTACTAACATGGCATGGGATATTGGGGATGCGAGTGGCAACATGACGGGAGACCTGGAAGCTGTAGAGAAAACTGATGAAGTCCAGTCTGGGGAAACTGAATCGAGCGAACAGCCAGCAACAATCCATGGCAACATGGTAGCGGATGCGAATCAAGACTCAGTTACTGCGATCAATATATCGAGTCCACCTGTGCAAATTGCTCCCCATAATATTGCATATCAGGAACCTTCGTCTGCGACAGTTGAGGATATCCCGTCCCAGCTTACTGATTTCCAGGCGCAACCTGACACAGTCGTCCAAGGTCCTCCGCAGGGAGTCACAGTTGATGTAGAGCATTCGACTGCTCTGGATACTCCCGATGAAGCAGAAACCAACGGTACGAACAGGTCCCCAAGGAGCGGAAGCGGGGTGGAATTCAATTCCACTGATGTGGATGTATCTTCGATCAGAGGTTTGACAGAGGTACCATCGGTTGTTTCCGATCGTGAAAATGTACGAAATGCTGTACCTGAACAAGCTCCATTGATTAAGGATGATAATGATGTTGAAGGCCCTACTATGAGCGAGAGTGAAGATCGGTCATGGGTTCTCGATGTCTCCCCGTCTACTAATAGTCCATTTCCTACTATATCGCCTCCTGAAGAGAAATCTGTCGCTGGAACATTTGCGGCAATTGGCATTGAGCAGGGTCGGAATAATACCAATGAGCCATGGGGCGCTGCAGCAGAGCCCCAAGAGGCCGAGTCTAGTATCCCGATGTTTCCAAATTCCAACCTAGAACAACACGAAGCTGAAGGAGTTGTCGATACAGAAACTGTTTTCAATGGCGCGGCATATGCCCCGAACCCTGTTGCCCAGAATAGCCACCAGGCTGAGCAGAAATCGCCGGTTGCACAAGGACAGTCACAGAACGCTGATTCCTATTGGGACTCTCTAGCTCAAAGTGTGCAAGATGAAGATGCTGGCAGAGATGGTTCCAATGATGTAAAGGGAACCGGCCAGTTCTCGTCCACAATACCATTTCCCTCAAATTCTGCAACTGAATCAGCTGGAGATCCATGGGGAATCACATCCGCTTCTGATCAGCAAGAATACAACAGCTTCTGGACAGAGAAGTTGGATTCTTCCGCAAGTTTAGAGGAAAGAGATCAATTACGTCCATCGTCAGCTTCTCAAAATCTTGAAAGTGGCAAAGATGTAGCACCAATTTTCCATGATGCATCCCAGGATCAAGCAGGTATGCAAAGTAACGTCACTATAGATGCACAGGGAGGCCCACCACCTTTCCCAACTAACTCTGCAAGCTATGTAGAAGCTACCGAGGCACCAAATCCAGTAAGGCGCAATGAAGAGGCTGGACCAACACATTATGAACAGGCAGATTCTTCACAGTTCTTAAGTGCAAATGATGTGTGGGGTGACCCTACCCAAACATCCAATTTGATTAATGACGAGTCTGCCGGTAAGGGTTATGGAGCGCCTGGAATTGAGTCAGGCACTGCACCTGTACCTATTCCGACTGCCGTTGATCAGAAGGAAAATCTCGTGGGAATAGATTCATCAGAAGGAATTCCTGCTCACGCGGTATCAGAGGAAAGGCGAGACAAACAAGAAGGGCAATCGGAGTACTTCAAAAATCCATCAGAATCGACCCTGAAGTCACCCACAGTATCAGAGAAAGTTGCAAAACCGGCCCCTTCTCTAGATGCAGACACGTCACTTCCAAATGCTAGCCAGCAACCAAGCGAAGGTTACGATCCATTTATGTATATGACTGCAGCAGACTCGAGATCACAAGCTACAAACGTTGGTTTTGATTGGATCGCGATAGAGGGGGGTCAGTCCGATTCGGTAGTTAATCAATTTGGAGAAGAGCCCGAAGGTTCTGCAGCCAAGGAAGTAGATTCATCGGAGCAGGCATCCAGTTATGAACCTAATGCTCCCCAGGACACCCTCCCAGGCACCAATCTCTGGGAACAACACAAACCAGAGGTCATAGCTCACACAATACCAAGTGTTGAGGTGAGAGCAGAAACATCTACATCTGCAAACGACCAGGAGCACGGCAGGTCTAGTGCAACTGGCAATGATGAACGTATCCCATCTTCTGTGCAGGGCAGGTTTCCATTGGACGAGGGCCCTAGTTATGCACCGCGAATATCTCATCAGTCGAGCGATGCTCCTTTCTGGGATAGTACTGCTAGCAATCAGTCTGTTAAATCACCAAGGAAGGGTGAAAGAGGTTTGGAACACTTTGAAAGTGTTCCCCCCAGACCACAGGAGAATAACGCAAGCCAAGGCGCTCCTGGTCCCTCACCGCTCCTTCCCGAAAGAATTGGGGAGTCAAATCTTACGAGAAATGATGTAGCTTCAAATTCACCCGAAGCTTACCAAGGAGATGCATCAGAAGAGTTCATTAGCTATGCCCCGCAACCATCTGTACAGCAGACGATATCAAGCGGCTTGCATACCTATAGTCCAAAGGTTGTTTCATCTCCTCCCTCTAGTGGTGATCATAAGGCTTCAGATTCCTTTCCAGGAATATCGCCCCGGGTATCAAGCAACAACAGCTTGGACATGACTGGTCCATTTTCAGCTCCCACAGTGCCGCCTCCCACGGAATTTGCGACTTTCAATACCTATGCACCTCGACCGCCACAAGCAACTAGTGCAAAAGATGTCTTCAAAGATAGTCCGTACGTTTCTGGTGAACCCCCTGTGGATCAAAGCTCACAAAATCCAGATACAACAGGAGATCAGGCGCCCTCGTATGGCACTTCACAATCCAATGCGAACGAATATGCTCCAATTCAGGCAACTCAAGAGTTTGCAACTGATGGGACGTTTAGTCAGTACGCTCCGCGCATTTCATCAACCGTCACAGAGAGTTTTCCTGTCGACCAACCCACCTTCCAGGCTACCGAGTCACCGTTCACTACTCAAAGCGGTGAATCTTCATCGAATGTTTTGCACCCTGATATGCAAGAGCATCCTCTCGACAGTCGAGCACCGCATGATGGAGCTCATGTTCCTTCAGCGGTTTCCCCGCCACAACAGACATTTTCCGGCAGTGTGTATGATTCTCAGAATACATTTGTACCAGCACCGATGTCAGGGAGTGAGATGATGGGTGAGTATTCCGAACCCTACACGTCTGGTTTCCAGCCTATTGAACAGCAAAACGAAACTAGTACCCCATACGCTCCAATTCCTCCAACGTTTCATGCGGTGAGTGAACCCCAGAACCCTTATGCTCCCAACGCATATGAAAAGAACGACTCATCAGGTGATGTAGCTTCATCTGATAACCATGGAATGTCACATCCGCAAAATTTGTCGCAAGAAGTCGGATCTATATACGCGCCCCATATGCATTCACAGGCGCCCCAATCCAACGAATCTCCGTGGTACTCAGGACTTGCTGATGCGTCTACTGGCTTCACTGGCAGTGATAAGCACGAAATGGCTCTAGAAACGACTGATCCCTCCATGAAATATGCACCACGGAATGATGGAATGTTACCAGTTGATAGTCGGCAGGGAATGATACCTGGATACCCAGAACCTCCAGTAGAAAGCATACCACCAATGCAATCTATTGATACCAGTTTGTACAACGAACAAAATAATCCTGCAAGTTACTTGCAGCCACCCCCGGAAGCGGACATTTATAAGCCTGTGCATCCAAACGAGTTGCAAACAGAGTACTCTGGCTATGACGACATGAGCACGTATGCTTATCCTTACTCAATTATGGATACAGCTCAAATTGGAGAGCTAGAACATCGACCACCTCGCCCGATTATATCGTGGGGCTTTGGAGGTACATTAGTTACCATCATCCCTAAAGGTGGAGAAACTACTGATGGTCTAGGGAGCAACATCAGTGGTTTGCAACGCAGTGATGTATGTATACTGGACATGAAGCACATTGTTCATGATGGAGTTGATGATGAATTGGTTTCGGCCACCAAGGCCATTTCACCATTACCATATCCCGCCAAGCCAGCTGACCTCCTGCAATATGGTGATATGTGTGAACATCTTTCAAATTGTTCGGCTGGACTGAGTGGTTCTGCTGCTGAAAGCAGAGCGACTTTATGGCGGCTACTTGCACTCATGTGTCGACAGTCGAATTCGGAATGGAGAAATGCAGCTAGCTCTGCAATATCCGGGCCTTCCCACATCAAAATGTTTGAGCGCTCGAACAGTGCCGCGGCCTTGTCAGGCCACGCACAATCTGATTCGCCGCTTCGCGTAACTGGAGAAGGGTCAGAAATAACGAATGAAGATAAAAGAGAAGCTGCAGCTAGAGTGGAAGAGCTCATGACGCAAGGAAAGGGAAGAGAAGCTATAATGAGAGCACAAGAAGCAGGCTTATGGCCTCTAGCCCTGATTCTTGCTGCCACGGTTGACAAATCTCTGTACTTGCAAATTATTACGCAGTTTGCCAAATCTAATCTCAATGACGGTTCAGCTCTTCAAACACTATGTTTATCCATGGCTGAGAATGATGCTGAAATCATGAGGAGGGCTACCTCCGAATCGGGTCTAGATGAATGGCGGAAAACGGTGGGAGTCCTGCTAACTAGTCAACGTTCAATGGAAATGTCGAGAGGTACAGGCAGTTTGAGAATGATTGAACAGGTTGGAGAGGCGCTGATATCACGTCGGAATGACACAGTTGCTGGTCATGTGTGCTTCCTGTTGTCGGGGCGTATTGCCGCATTAAATCCTAAGAGTTTCCCACTGCTGGCAACCGGGACCAGTGAAGAGGGAGGACGTTATTCGGGGCGCTATTCCGCATCTGCTGCCCTTCAATCACTCGTGTTCGAGGCCGTCGTGAACGCACAAAAGGGAGAATCCTTCCCGCACATACTCCCGTTTCGGTTTATGCTTGCTCAAGAAATTGCAAATGTAGGCCATCCTGAATTGGCACTAGAACATTGCGTATCAGTCTCATCAACGATCCGAACGCTTTTCGAATCACAACAAGGAGTGACAGCTTCACAATTGTTTACGCAACCGTTCTTACACAGCGTTGAGTTACTAGAACAGCGATTGAGAGGCCATCTTGGCTTGCAACCTGCGCTAGAACGACGAGGTGCGTTGAGTGGACTAGGGCAATCTCTTTCTGCCGTATTCAGGGGCAGGAACGCTGAGGAGAAGAAAACGCAGATGCCGCTGGCTGGACCCAATACCGCCATCGCTCAGCCTGGAGAAGGTCAGTTTGATTCTAGAAGTCAATCGAAACAGGCGCAGCGGATGAGTGTTTCGTATGACAGCACACCAAGTATGGAACAAGTCACGCCCTCATGGTCACAACCAAATACAAGCGCTCCTGCAATGCCTCCAATGCGAACTCCTCCACCTCCAGAGTCACATCCTGGAAACGAGCGTTGGAACTCATTGATCTCCAATACTATCAGAGTATTGGCTCCTGCAGATGGTGACCTTTCCCCGCCCCCCAGACATCGCATGGATGGCACAACGGCATTTGATCAGCAGCCAACTCCTGATTTGGGCCTAGGACATGGAACAGGAACAAGAACTCCTGGACAGGACTTGAGTTATTCCCATTTGCGGTCTGCCTCGATGGGCGACATGCAATCAGCGATGCGGAGTGGTGGCCAAGCTGGTGACATGAATGTGTTTAGTAATCCGCTTGGTTCTAACACTGGCAATGGCTTAGACACAGCCGCGACAGCAACGACGTCAACCATTCCCAATCCGCAAGCGGCAGTGGACCGGGGTGCAAGACACAGGCGTACTGCCTCAGATATGACTCCCGCGTCACAAGCATCAGAAAAGAAGCCGCCTCGTCCGCCAAAATCTTCGACTACCAAATCTTCTGTCAATGAGGGGTCTGGTGCAGGATTGGATCGGCCTATGTTTAGAAGTTTACGATCTCGTCTCGGGGATGCAATCAAATCTGCATTCAAGGGGCCGAAGCAAGCGCACATGGGATCGGAGAACAAGTTTAAATTTGACAAAGATCGTGGATGGTACATCGAAGGTGAAGAGGCAGCTGCAGAAGAATCCATCCCGCCTCCTCCACCAGATGATGACGTAATGGGTAGTGTCGGTGGTATGGACAATGCGTCAATATCATCGAATACCGATTACGGAATGTCAAATGTGCAAAGCATGCAGACCTCACCATCCATGCCTCCTGCGTACGACGCGCCCAACATGGCTATGGATAGCGCAGCCGTAGCCGCACCCACACTCAACACTTCACTGGCGTATGGCGCCTCTCAGAGTTGGGCAAGCACGCCGGACGCTACCAGTGAAAGCTCAGTGGGATCGGCATCAAGTGCACCAACTCCATATATGGGCGCATATCCCTCGGGCAACGTCGCACCACCACCGTCAAATAAGTACCGTGCAGGTGCTAGACGAATGTCTGGTAGTCGAGCATATGTCGACACATTCAATCCCAACGCATCGAATGCAAGAGCACAGCCTTCAGTGATGCGTCCTACACCATCGGCAATTGCAGGCTTTGGAGGTGGTGGCGGCGGCGGTGCGGCATACAAGATCTTTACACCGACTCCGGCGGCAGCCTCGTCCGTTGCCGACACGAATGATTCGTCGCTAAACTCTCAGTCGGCGCGCGATTCAGTCGCATCGACGAGTCTGAATGAATATAGTGATACTACCGGCGTGAGACAAGGTACTGCAGAGGCGGCGCCTACTAATGCACAGGCATATATGTCGAACCAAAGTTCGGGTAATCGACCGCCAAATGTTCCTAGAATGATGGCGTGATGATAGTACGGGGCAGATGTAGAAGTCTAGCGAACAAAGTTGTTTAGTGTACAGGATAACATGAAGACTAGTTGGAAATGAAATTGGTGTCGTAGATCGATGGTGGCACTGTCGGTGAATCTATTTCAGGTGCCGGGGAATGATGAGTCATCATCATCTCGCGCGTGGAAACAGAGAGACTGAAACGTTTCAATGGGAATTATTGATTGCAGATTGGTTTGGGACATTGTATGAGATGGTTTCGATTCATGTCCTATGCATCGATGTTTGTCTACTGGGTGCACATAACAGAGGCTACTTGACGGCTACAACATGTGCAATTCAGATGCCTCTAATGATTTGTGCGTCACGGGCCCCCTACTCGGCAAATTTCGGCTATGGCTCGCATGCGGTGGAACATACCTACCCACTGCTACTGAACGACCCGAATTGCAGCCGCACAGTGCATGGAACAGCACTTGGACTTTGGGTTGCACATGTATAAATTATAGACGTAGCGCACATCCGGATGCCATATAACCAGCAACCAGTTGCAGGCACGAGCAAACCGAACGGAATTGAACTGAACGACACGATGTTTGTAATAATCCCGTTTGAGATCGCGCTCATCATCGCAATTGACGTGCTCGTCTTCGCGCTGGCCACCACCTCGTTTGTGTCGATGGCTTACGCATTGGCCATGGATGCGGCCTGACGAGGCCAATATGCGAGAGACACATCAATACGTGATGCATTTCGTCGCGCGAGCGCGCCTATGGTTGGTGACAAGTGATGGTATGGTATCGGGGGAGGCTTTGGTTGGTTTGGTAGGATCGTTGAGGAAGATGAAGATACTGGAAGAGCATCTACTACTCACCGGGTGGGTGGTTAGCGACAATTCATAGTGGCCAGTTGTATGCTACTGTAATTGCAGTGATGCAATTGCTTACAGCATGATACCTGTTTGCGTGGTTGGTGACAATTTGGCACCCTTTTGACTGTTTTGATTGGTTGCCACGGCACGAAAAAGGTCGAGCGCTGATGAGAAGCTGGCCGTTTCTCTGCAGTTGAGCACGTTTGTGCCGATGTTGTAGAGGCAATTGGCTGGGCAGTGGAGTACGTCTCTGAAAGTTGTGATATCATTGCTGCGGAATGGTCACGTTTGGTGGAGCAATGCGTGGGGACAATTTGCGACATATCAAATGAAATTGAAACGTTGTTGATACTTGAGCGGCTGGCTCGTCGACAGAATGGATTGGATGGAGTAGAAACAATGGTTGTGCTCCTTGTTGCTGTACAAACGTGTGTGCATGCATGCTTGATACGTCACATAATTTCAACCAATATTCAAGCGAGTACGACAGCAACCAACAGCGTCACAAGAAATGGCATCTGTAACCATGGCGAGAAAGCACGCCTGACAACCATAATACCCAAAAAAAATTCAATTTCAAAGTACGCCGAGATAATCGCTCCAAAAACCACCGCTAATTAATTGCCAAGTTTCACCCAAATCATCCAGTGTCAATAGCCGTCCCTGCTGGATGCAACCACAGCGACCAGCTCACCGACGCACGTCATGTGCCAAATCCACATGTCAGCCACATAAATCGTGCACAAACCAACGCACAACCACGCATCACTTGAATAGTCCAGACCAATCCGGCATTGGCAAAACCGCGCGCGCCAACCATCCGCGATGCTGAAACCATTTCCGCGCAAATTCATCGTCGCGCATCCGTTTCGTCACGCGTCGCAGCGCGGCACGACGCTGACGCTGGTCGCGCTTGCATGTGTGCTACTAGTGCTCATTCTGCACGGCAGCCTATCCAGCACCGGTCTCTACAACGGCGCGCGCGCTGCGCGACACGAGTCGCCGCTGGAGGTGCTGACGGCGTGGCGCGACGACGACTATGCGCGCGAGCGATTGGCGATCTACGTGTACGACCTGCCGGCCAAATACAACCGCGACTTGGTGCAGAAGAGTCGGACGCAACCGCCGACGATTCGCGACCCGTATTGCGACACCAATTTCTACTCGAGCGAGGTGCATGTGCACCAGTTTCTACTGTCGTCTGCGGTGCGTACGACGGATGCCGAACGCGCCGATTTCTTCTACGTGCCGATCTACACGACGTGCGATCTGATCACGACGCAGCCGAACGACGTCGCGCGCGTCGGCGCCAATTTCGACGCGGCGATGCGCCACGTGATCGAGCAGATGCCGTATTTCAACCGGTCCAACGGTAGGGATCATGTGTATTTGTTCGCGCAGGGTTTCTCCGCGCGACTGGCTGGTGATTGGGCAAAGTATAATAATGGCGTGTTTATGGTGCATAACGGTGAGTTTACCGCGCCGGAATATACGCCGCATAAGGATTTCACCATCGCGCCGGAGTTACGCGCTTATCTGCGCCCCGTCTGGTCGCAGTTGGGCGCCAATGGCAGTAGTGTGGAGAAGCGATACTTGGCGCAGTTTGGTGGACAGGTAGGTTTGTGTGTGTGTGTGTCGCGAGTGCGGGTGGGCGCTTTGTGTGAAGAGTTGCTGACTTTTGTGTGTGTGTGTGCAGGTGGTGAATGGCAAGGTTTCGGATCATAGGGGGAGTAATTATTCGGGCGGTGTTCGACAGTATATCCAGGCTCATCTAACAAGAAATAGTGCATATAGAATAACTGGGGTGCGTTCGAAAACGTATTTGGATGATATGCGGCAGAGTATATTCTGCCTGGCGCCGGAAGGTATGTACGATACGTATGATTTGGTAGAGTTGGGGTGGCGAGTAGGATCGTGACTGACTGACTGACTGAATGTGTGTGTAGGATGGCACCCGTGGAGCCCGCGACCGTATTATAGCGTGCTGATGGGCTGCATTCCTGTAGTGATTTCAGAGGTGCAGGAGCTGGCGTTTGAAGAAATGGTGGCGTGGGATCAACTTGCGGTATGGATTCGACCGAGGGACATTGCACAATTGGACACGATTCTACGGTCGATATCCAAGGACGAGATCGAGAGACGAATGGCGTTGATGCGACAGATCTGGCGCGTGTTTTGGTACCAAGGTGACGGACTGGGCAATCAGGCCATTCTGCAAAGTTTGTACCGACGCAAGTATTCGAACAAACCAAGGCGCGTGTTCAGCAGCGTCGCGTAGCGAGTGCACAATTTTGGTATGATTATTCTGATTTGCAAATAAATATTTTTAGAAATGGCACGTTGACCGTATCGTAGAAATTGACATGATACCAGGCAGTACAGTAGAGAAAACAACACACGTGTGCAAAAAAGGGCACGCGCGACACAATGTTTCGTCATGCGCAACTGCAACGTGTAGAAAGAACCGGACCGGAAAAAATCCAACTATTCATTTCTTTATATCTCGCTCGCAGCGTCGCTAAAATAACACATACACGCACACACAAATAGAAAAACATGCAAGCGTATCTACACACATTTCACTTCCAGATCGTCCACCATATGGTGATGCAACAACAATTCATTGATGCCCAACTTGCGCGCTTTGCCCAACGTCTTGTTCGGATACACCGGACACACCCCACGCTCCTCGCCAAACCCAATGTAGTATCGAATGCCCGTTTTGATAAACGAGCCGATACTGTTGCCCTCGAGCACAATCTCCCCGACATAGATCGACATAATCTGTTTGCGATACAGACAAAACGTGGCGCCGAGTTCGGGCAGGTACATCGGCTGTGTGCCGAGCTTGATCACGCCCACTTGCACCGGCAGTCGAATCAGCTCTCCCTGAATGTACACTTTGCGTTCCTTCTTGCCCTTGTTGTACAGATAGTAGTGCACGCCGATGGTGGTGACGCGTCGGTACACTTCCTCGTGACTGATCGGGCCTGTATACGCCAGATGGCCGAACAATTCGCGCACATCGTCTGTAAATTTCAGCTTGGCCGACGCGCGATAGTTGAGTCGTACCACCGTACCGATTTCCAGTTCGCGACTTGACGCCGATGCGCCAATGCTCATCAGCGCGTTGTTCTCCGGTAATTTGTATTTGACCACAAAATTGGCCATGGCCGAATGCACCGGCGTGCGCCCCGTACTCGACATGGACGAGAGCATGTCCGCAGACGCTGTGGTGGTGTCCATGTCCGATTCAAACCCGCTATGTGACCCGTTCTCCGCCGCGTGCGCTTGTGCCAGCTCGACCGTGCGTACCCGACACGTGATGCAACTGCACGACGAACGACGATACGTCAATTCGTGCCGTTGTCGCGTCGACGATCCCGGTGCAAACCGGTCGCCCAGTAATAGATTGCACCATGCGCCCCCAATCAAACGCACACCACTAGAATACAAACGACCCGCCGTCAGGTCGCGACGAATAATGTCAATGTCCGAATCTTCTGTTTCCTGATGAATCACATACGTGAAGGACGTAGTAGAAGTGATGGGCGTCTTGTTCATCAGGCGAACCGCAAAGTTTTGCGCTTTTGGTCCCAGCGTATTGCGAATGAATCGAATCAGTACCTCCTCTCCAGGACGAATCTCCGAAGCTCTCTCACGCTCGTCGTGCTGTGTGGCACCGAAATAAATGTTCTGCTCGGCCGCCGGATCGGACGGAATGTTTTGCTGCGCCGCACGCGAAGCGTTGTGACTATGCTGTGCGTTGCGACGACGAAGAACAAAACGAGAAGTGGTGGTCGGTTTCTTGCTGTACGCTGTTGATGGTGGTTCTCTCCGTCGGTCCGAATCCAACGACGACACGTCTGGCGTAGTCGTGCTCACACGAAAGTCGGGCACAGCGGCAGGGTATGGACGTGTGTCGCGTTGCGGCGGGCGATACGGCACAAAGTGATCCAATGGCGCAGAAGCGGGTGCCGAAATGTCGTCGCCAATATCGGAAGACAAGGACGGAATCTGACGCACGACGTACGGGTCCGGCGACGTGTTCCAAGTGGGCGGCTGCTGGTGACGATTGGCGAGTGTGGGCACCGAGTAGGCGTTTGAAGTGGATGCGGCGGACGCGGGGGACGGCGGCGAGAGAATGGCTGATGTGGAGTGCGACGCGGACGAGATGGAATTGGAGCGGCCGAAAGCGATGCGTTTGGAGGTGCGACGACGTTCGGCGCGTTCGGGCGAGAGCGGCGGGCGTAGGTCGTTGCGCGGTTTATCGCGTGCGAGTGGCGGCAGTTGCGCGACGGAGGGCGCCGACTGGTCTGGGAGCACGTCGAGATGATGGGCGGGATGATGCGTCGGGTGGTGCGGGTTGTGAAACGGAATGGGATAGTTGGAATCGATGGAGCGTGCGCGATGCGGCGACGGAGAGGAACTGGAGAGTTGTTCGGATGGCGAGTTGGAACGACGGTCGCGTTTAGAGAAGATTCGAAGGAATTGTAGAGTACGCTGGCCCATTGCGCGGAGAGTGGGCGATGTAATTGGAGTGGATGCGCGGCGGCGCCGTGGCGCTGCAAGTGGTGAGGGCGGCCGAGTCGCGAGATGAGGAGGATGGCGATGGGTGTGGCGTGGCGTGGCGTGGCAAAGCGGTCTTGGACAGAGTGTTGAAGGCGATAGTGAGATTGAGACGCGTTGCTTTGTGCTGCTCTGCGCTGCGCTGCGCGTTTAAACAGGGGACTTGACTGGTCGCTTACCGGAATTGGGTACAGCATCGAGTGCGCGCGTTGCGCTGGTGCAATGATGTGATGTTTAATTGGAAATGTAAGGCGCAGCAGCACGCACGCACTGCACAGCAGATATCTACTCATGCAGCGCATCATATTTCGCCGTAATTGTGTAAACATCCTTGCTGGACGTTGCTGTCGCCTTTGCGCAACCGCCGCCACTTTCCCTAAAACTTCTCCTCCCGAAATACATATCTGACGTTAAACGACCTCGCCAACGAATCCGTGTCGTCATCATCCGAGCGCCCGCCATTTGCCAGTCCCCTATATCTAGAGTCCAACATGGCGTTTGTCGCCGCTTGCTTAACTTGAACCGCCATACTCGCCGGCCCGCAGAAGAAGATGCCCGCCGTGTTTCCGTTTTTCATTCGCTTGGTAAATGTATCAAAGATCTCCTTCCAATTTGGCCGTCCGTAATGATCCCTCACTAGTCTGTAACCACCACCACCGTCGCCGCCTAAATCCTCCACGTCCGCTTCTTCTCGCGTAATGAATCGGTGCAATCGCACATACCGCGACGCACCGATTTTCTCCGCAAACTCCTCGACCAACCATCCGTCGTCCGCCCGTGTGCCCGTCGTCCAGATGAAATCCACCGATTTCGTCGCCTGATGAAATCGCCGCTCCCGCTCCGCTAGTAGCGCTTTGCGACCCAGAATGCGAAAATAACGCAGCACGTACAGAAACAATACCAACGGCCATAATGTCCAGAATAAATGGCGCGAAATTTCTCCCCGCTCTACACCGATCCCCAACAATGCTAAAACGTGCACGACAACCGGTGCAATGGACAGAGGCACCAATAGTAGTACTTCCTCCACACACATGCGCCGCTCCGCCACTATCTCCACCACATTGGCGAATAGCAACATGCCTAGTAGTACAATCGCCATCACCAAATCCCAATAGGTCAACAATCTCGATTCAAATATATCAGTCCCTACAGCCTGCATGTCGACTATCAGAAAAGCAACCCCCATCAGATCCACAAATAGCCGAAGCAGTAACAACCACACCATCACACTGTTGTATGACACTGTATTCACTATCATGCTCAACAATTCTACCCATGTCTGCGATCCAATATATTCATCCCGACTTGCAACCTGTATGCCACTCTCATGTATTCCTGCATTGCGCGTTGCAAGTCGAATCCCTTCGTAGCTCATTGTTGCACCAACTCTCGCAAGCTCCGGTCCGCGACGATCATCATACCCATCATGAACACTGCTACTAACGCCGCTACTTTCATGAAGCCCGCTTCCACTGCTCGCATACACTCCACTCCCACTGTTATCCCATTCGCCACCCCAACCCGTAGATTCGTCCAATTCAAACCCTTTCTGCGCCATGCACTGCCTTGATATCGCCTCGTTTATACTTTTCGTAATACTGATCCATCTGATAGGTTAGCGTGTTGTTCTCGCGCGATACGCGCATTGTACCGTGCCACAAATCATATCGCACCACATACCTGCAGAATGGAGTTGCGCCCACACCTCCGGAGATCAGTAGAATCTTTTCATATTGGCCGACATGTTGAGCAGGAGCTCCATACGGGCCGCGCACTCGCACTTGAATCGAGAGAAGAGGTTCTCCTGTCTTTGGGTCGATTCCATTTCGGCAAATCTTGTGAAGATTCGTTGTCCAGTCACCCAGTTTCTTTATGATGAACAAAAATTCTTCCTCGTGTGGCGCTGATGCAATCGTGAATGCTGGACAGGAGGAATTGTAAGTGTCAGTGCACGCAGCTTCAGGACAATGAAGAATTAATCTTAAGGAACATACGATGCCATTGACTCTTGCTTATGACCGGGATGTTGATCTCTGCATACTGGCCCGCCTTGTATCGAAACGTTTTTGGAATGCTCAGACGAACTGCCGTTTGGCAAGCGAAAAAGCCTTGCGTTAGAGTTTGTACAGTGACGGGGATTTCTACTGTCCATGCAGACCAGAAAAAGCTCGCGAGTCCTTACCAATATTGCTACCGTAAATAAGGTTGCGGTGAGATGAGTTGAGGCTGATGTGCAGAGCTACAGAGTTTTGCGTTGCGACCCTATAAATTCGATCAAAGACGTACAAAAGGCATGGCACAACAATCCACTTCCACGAGAAAAGTACGCCAAGATGGATGCCATGGAGGATGAACAGTAGTACGAATAGCGCTGCACCGAACAAATGAACGTTGAGAAAGCGTTCAAAATTTTTGCGTCGTGCCGGCGCTAGGGCAGTTACAAACATGGCGAAAAATACTAGAATGAGAAGAACGCCTGTTACAAAACAGTATGTCCACTTTCCAAATCCTGATGCCCAAAAGCTTCTTGTGATTCCACCGATACAGTGAAAGATGGTATGAATTGTAGCTCCTACTAGTGATAAATTTGCAGATAGACCATGTAACTCGGGCATCGCTCTGTCGATTGGAAGAATCGTGTTCAATGGAGTGGTTCGTAATGCGCCCATAGTTTTCCGACAGGCCAAAAGTATAACCAAGGCAATATTGAAGTTGAGAGGAAAAGCTGCACCTCTTGCAATTGCGATAGACCATGCCAATAGTCGATCGGATGGCCATCGATGATACTCTTTCACAGCAGCGATAAAGAATAGCACAATATTTGTTAGAACATAACTCAAGAGGAACGTATATTGCGGACTGTAACATTGCAGCTTGGCATCAAAATTTGCAATTGTGCGCAAAGCTGCATCGCCATTTTTGCTATTGCTCCTAGAATTCATGTGAAAGAATTATGCGCGGTGCGTAAGAAGACAAGGAGACTAAATTTATCGATGGTTGATTCGAGTTATAGTATTTCAAAGGACATGGCTTAATCAACCTAGGATGATAGCAGATGGAGCCTACTCGTCGGGAGTAGGGATTACTAAGAATGTCATGGCAATCCAAACTGCTAAACGTTTGCCATGCAATGGCATAAGTGAAGGTGCTGCAGAATATGGAATGAGTCATGCTGTTTCTGTACAACAATTTTTTCAATGGGCGCGGATAGACGGTCAACTGGCAACAAGTCAACATTAAACGGCCTTGCGCAATGCACGTGGTAAAGTCACAGCGGTTGCGCAACGATGAAGACTTGCTTCCACAACAACTCGTTGGCACCGATTGTGATCTTTGCGGATTCATAGTGGGCTGAACATGGAGGCGGCGGCATTACACATCATGAAAACTGAAGCTGTTGTTGTTGGAAATGTTTCAATGCAGACATCGTTGATGGGGTCGAACTGAGAGCAGCAATATATCCGATTTATCATGCTGGCACTGTTCTCACCTTTTCTGAACAACAATGCAATTGATTGTATATCGGCAAACGTGGAAGCATCGTCAACAGAATTTCAAGTTTACTGTTGTCCATATCAAGATACCTGATTGGTCCACTTGTTTCTTTCATCTATTTGATGTGTATGAGGTTTTGGTCGCATTGATTCTCCCAATTCAAATCTTACTGTTGTCCGATCCTACATGCCGCGATTTGATCTTTCATCACATCCGGGCTGTCCCGCAGGGGGGACAGCCTGGATATGTTGGGGCACACCCCCTCGCTTCCTTCCACCACAACAATCACACCCAGTCCAACTTTTCTTTCACAACTTGCTGCGTGGCACGACTATTCACAGGCTGTGTTTAATTGGTCCACTTGTTACCGCTCCTGACCGTTTCGAAACTCAATTTAGGAAAATCAAAAATATTCCAAATATACCGAAAATGTAGTAAATTTAATTACCGCGATCTCCGCGACTGCACTACTGTAGCTCTGTGTAACTATATGGAGATTGCTATCACCCAAATCTCTGCATCACCAACACGTTTCGCAGCCGAGCAGTTAGTTGCAAGCAACATGGCCTTCGTAGCCAGCACTTCGTTCATTCCCAAATGCGCGGGCAGTCACACAACCTGCCCTGTTCGCACTCGCGGCCCGATGATGGTCGAATCGAAGGATGTGCGTCGAAGTGCTGAAATCAAGCGTTTAACCAAACAACTCGCGGAGCTTCGAGCAAAGCGCGAGAAAATGGCCACACCATCCGTCGCTGTTCCATCATCAGAACCGGAAGAGTCTACGGAAATTGCCGACGATATTGCTCCGCCTTCCGCGGATCCCGTTCCCACATCATCCGTCCCACAACCGTCCGATCTTAAATTTGGAAAGCACTCGGCCGGTAGCCGGTTTCTGAGCATTTCAAATTTACAAAGCGATGAGTATTTCCCACGCGTCTTGACTGTTGCCGGCACTATTCCAGAGTTGAAGGTGAAGGATTACTTTGACTCGCCATCTGTTCTGCAGAATAAGAGTCCGGAAGCTGGAAATTCGTTTCTGACAGTACTCCCGCCGGGCTATGAAGGACAGATAATTGCCCTGCCTGGCGCTGAGATTATTTCCAAATGTAAGGATCCCGTTGTTGTATTAGCCCCTCCGTCGAGTATATCGGCAGTTTCTCTACCGGCCGCAGATGACGATTTCATCGCGCTTGTAGTGGATAGGAATGTAGATAACACTGAATTTGATAAGCTCTCGTTTTATGTGTGGGCGGTCGGCGATGATGTGCACGTGGGCTGGCTCAACTACGACCCGCCTCCTCATCATGCACGGCGCATTGGCAATGTTATTCTTGGAATAATTGATATTAGACCCGATTTGCGTCGGACAAAGTCATGCTGGGAAGAGGAGAACGAAGTGTATTCCGATTAGCGCTGCTGTGTTTATCTCATCATTTAAAGCTCAATCTGTGCATATTTTCGTCCTCGACCATCCAATTGTTTATTCTGTCCGTATTCTCTATGCGATGGTCGTTACAACAGCTTCCACGTGAACTGTGCCCTTCGTTGCATCACTGTCAACAATGGCCCATCGAACAGGTTCTCCCTTCTTCGTCAGTAGGTCTTCAATGTGGTCTCGCAGTTCAGCCGAATTACGCCCAGGTACAGACACGTCCAGTGAGACAAAATGAAGAGCCATTGATTCCCATCGTTTGCGCACATCTGTTTCTGATTCTCTTTCGGTCAACGTCATGGATACGCGGGCATTCCTCCTGACAGCTTGAATCGGATGACGTTGTTGGAATTTGTCAGCGTCTAGACAAACCTGCTGCTGTCCATAAAAGGTATTGGAACAGGAATTGATAGTTAGAAAGGCATTCACAAACGCCATTGCTACTTGATCACTCTGCGTCGACAAGCGATTTGTTAGAGAAAAATAGTCTACGGCTTTACGTCAAGCTTGCTACCCGCTCTGACCAGCTCAATCATCAATTTCAAAAATCAGATCACATAATTATATTGACAGGGTCTTCAATACAAGATCTGAACTCAGCGAGCCATTGAGCACCGACCGCGCCATCGACGACACGATGATCACAGCTGAGCGTGACGGTCATGATTGTCTTAGTAGCAAAGCCCGATTCCGCGGATGCGTCTGGCACAACGCGCTGTTCTGACGAACCAACGGCGAGAATGGCAGCCTGTGGCGGATTGACAATCGCCGAAAAATTGTTCACTCCATACATGCCCAGATTGCTAATCGTAAATGTTCCACCCATAAACTCTTCCGGTGCCAATGTATTCTCCTTTGCTTTGCCCGCCAGTGTCTTGACGTTTTCAGAAATTTCTTTCAGACCCTTTCGATCGGCGTCCTTCACAATCGGCGTAATCAGACCCTGCTCAGTCTGCACCGCCACAGATATGTCAGCGGAATGGAACATACGAATGGTGTCACCCATCCATTGCGCATTCACCTCTGGTACCTTTCGAAGCGCCGCGGCGGCAGCCTTGATAACAAAGTCATTTACGCTAATCTTATACGCGCCATCCTTTGCCTTTGCATTGATGATTGACCGCAGTTGCATCATGTTATCCACGGTACATTCCGCAGTCAGATAGTAGTGTGGAACATTCTGCTTGGAATACAGAAGACGTTCCGCTGTAACCTTCTTGAATTTGGTTGTCTCCACATCAGTGTATGCAGGTAGTCCAGTAACAGATTGCGCGACAGCAGGTTGGGCAATAGGCCCTGCTGCTAGCGCGTCAGCCACATCGGCTGCAATGACACGTCCGCCCGGTCCTGATCCGACTATTGAGGACAATCCGACGCCTTCTTTTTCAGCAGTGACGCGTGCAAGGGGCGATGCGAGGATACGCGTTCCCGAAGGCGCTGTGGTTGGCGTGGGAACAGCTGCAGGTTTGGGCTCTGGGGGCGCTACCGCTGCCGGTGCTGGTGTCGGCGCAGCTGGTTGTTCAGTTGTTTCTTGCGATGGATCCTCAGAAGGTTGATAATTTGCAAATGCTGCAATGTCACCTTTTTCTTCAACTATAATTGCCATGAGTTTTCCGACTGGCACATCTGCGGACCCGTCCTCGTAGAAAATCTGAGAGCATTGAATGGGATGTGCAAAATGTTAGATTTGAATTATCGAGATAAGTATTGAGAGCACATTGCTTGGAAATGGCAATGATTGAACGTACCTTGGCGAGAAAGCCGTCATCATTGTATTCGTAGGATCTTGTGGCTTTGTCAGTTTCGATCTCCGCAATGACTTCCCCTCCTTCAATCGCATCACCTTCCTTCTTCTTCCACGCCTGGATTGTGCCAACCTCCATGGTCGGCGATAGAGCAGGCATGTAGATGAGTTTGTGGTCCGGGAGAGCGGAGAGTGTTCGCACAGCAGTCCATCGCGGCAGATGGGAGCGGACGCCTCGCTGAAGTGCGAGGCGAAGGATTGAAGAGACCATTTGAAAGTTGCGACGTAGTCGACGCGACGCTAGAGAGGTCGGAGAGCAGCGGGGATTGATGCGTGGGTGATGACACTGGTCGGAAGTACTATGATGCAAAGATATCTACTGTAACATTGAATTGGGGCACAAAAATGGGTATTGAAATTTGGGAGAATCGGCCAACTTGGCGACAATGTGCTCCTCCTATTCAAACGGCCGTACCTGATGGTAGCAACTCCGTTTGCACAACGTCTCGTTTTATGCGAATGTACTACGTTGGGGATAGAGTTTCTAGTTGCTAGCAGACGCCAAATTAGCAGCTTCGGCCTCCTCGGCAGCCTTCCTCGCTTCTGCTTTTTGTTGCTTTAAGATAGCTTTCATCTCGCCCATTCTGCGCATGTAACTAGATATTTACAAGAACGATACAGCGCCATGTTAGCTTATTGCGCAATCGACAAATATTGGTGCTGCTGTGGTCATGATCGAACGCGAGGCACTTACTGATCATATTGACACTTTTCGTATGCATGGCGTTCGTCTTCACATCTGAAAGGCAGGAAGCAGTTCTTGTGTCTGCACTTGTTCAACGGGATCAACTTGTGTGCACAGTAGTCTCTCCAGTGCAAAGGAACCCCTGTCGCATAATGCGCGCGCAGGTAATGAATGTGGGATGCGCATCGATGTCAGCATTAGTGGATATGAATTCATTACGTGCAAACAAAGAGCAATTGGATGCGAGTGACTGGGGATTTTCGTTTGAACGTACGGTTCTTCTCCAACTCCTCCTCAGACGCTTGCATCTTTGGTTCAGCGACTGTATCATGGTATGGTTGTGCACATAATCGAGAGTTAGAAATTGCCTGCACACAGATTTCAAATCTAGGACAATCGCGGATCTCCTACCGTCGTGATCTGCTCCCATTGTGCCGATTGATAGAAGAAATTAGAACAGCTGAGTCTGAGAAGCAATAGCGGCAATCGCAATGACGAACAAGCGCGTTGTTCCCAGCGCGAGGCTGCGCACAATCCGTATTGGAAAATAGTGCTCTCCAAAATTTATGATAAAACAGAAACATTGTGCAGGCAAAGTAAGTGTGTTCTGACCCATCAATCGATTCAATTTGTTCTGTAGGGTCGTCCATCTATCTTTAACAACGGTCTACTTACTATCAGATGCCGCCTTCAATGGTATCGAAAATCCCAACCACTATTGCTCCGATTCAAACGATGCACGCAACGCAACGCAAGCGTACCTAACAGACCTTCAACCTTTGCCGTCCAAATCCAGTCCCTCAATCCGAAATGGCTGAAATTGAGTCAGCATGGACGGTGTGCACAAGCACAATTGCCGAATGTCCAAACATCAATCAGCAAAATTGGTTGCCATCTCTTCAAATCATTCTCTCCGGTGGAATGGGTCGACCGCTCGCAATATGGGCCGTGCGAGCGATGGAGCGTCGCGTCCAAGTTGAAGTCGGAAGTAAACTGGCAGCCTTGGCAGTTGACAGTACCGAAACCGATCAGAGTTTGTTTGCTATAATTGCAACCGCACACAAGCAGTTTTGTAGCGCTCACGATTGTATTTCCGCTCTGGAAAGAAAGCTCGCTGAAGATGGCGACGGAATCACGCGCAGATTCTTGCTACGCTCGGCGGCCGTTCTGGATGATATGGTTCCGCCGTCGTTTTCAGACGTGGTTTATCGATTGCTTTCGTGTACATTTAATGAGCACAAATCAGATGACATGTCCAGTACAGACTCATTTATGACTGGAGCGGATACCCTGCATGAACTATGCGTTCAGCTCACTGATCTGGGGTTCTCGCGCGTTGTGGAAGAAGCTGTCAGTTGGGTGGTTTTTGAGAAAATTGATGACGTTGTTCGGAAACGAACAATGGACAGAATCGACTCAAGAGAGTTGCCCAAGCTGTTGGATTGGGTTGACCGCTTTGTTGCGTCGTGGATTAACACGGTCCTTCCATCAGTTGCTCGTTCCAGTGGCCGGCTGTCGATGGATAAAGCAAATGATATCAGTGCTATGAAACCTATCGGATTGAGTGACCGTGATTTACAATTGATGCGCTGGAGAAAGCGCCTTTCCTTCCATCTATACGAAGCTGTTGGCGGTATCCGCACCGATCAGATACTCACGCTTATTGCCAAATTTCCCGCAAGTCGCCCCGCTCTTGAAGACTTGAAGGATTGCATTCTGTCTACAGATCAAAAGCCAATTGTAACTCGAGTATTGAAGGAGCAGTTTTCAGAAAAGATGTTGAATGCTGGCACTTTGACGACTAGCATTTTGCAGCAATACGTTAACATGATTCGAGCGTTGCAATTCCTGGATCCAACCGGCGTTATTCTCGAAAACGTAAGCGGTCCCGTGAGGGACTATTTGCGACGTAGACCGGACACTGTGAGATGCATCGTCAGTGGAATGACCGGGGATGGTGATTTGTATGAAGAGCTGGAGAAGGGACGGTCGAAGGCATCAAATGATACCGATGGAGATCGAAACATGGAAGACGACAATGGCCTGGAAAGGGCTGCTCGTGACCCAGAAGATGAAGATTGCAAGTCTATTGATGGAGACTATGATGCAGATATGAGGGTGAATGCCGAGGAATATGCCAAATGGGAGCCTGAACCGATTGATGCTCCGCCACGTGATGGTAGATGGCGATCAGGGCGAGATGCTATTGCTACCCTGGTAACAATTTATGGATCGAGTGAACAAATTGTGAATGAGTATCGTGTACTGTTAGCAGACAAACTGGTGAGCAACCTCAATCTGGACGTCGATCGAGAGTCTCGAATTCTCAAATTGCTCATTGAAAGATTTGGAAAAGATGCTATGCACGACTGTTCAATCATGCTGAAAGATGTGAAAGACTCGAGATTTGCACTTGCAATGGCACGCTCGGGTAAGGGGGAGGCTCGAGAGCTGCTTGCGAATTTCGAGGCCACTGTTATATCCAAGGAGTTTTGGCCAAAACTGGTGGAGGAGCCCGAGTTTAAGGCATCTGCACAGTTGGAGAAACCGATGGACTTGTTTAACACGTCTTTTGAAGAATTAAAGGAACCACGCAAGCTGAGGTGGCAGCACGGTCTAGGTGTGGTATCGGTGACTCTGGAATTCGAAGACGGACGTAAAGTAGAGACGACTGTGAGTCCGATCCAGGCAACTATCTTGACATATTTTGGTGAGCAGAAAAGATGGAGTTTAAATGATCTGAAACAAAAGCTCGCAATGGATGACGAGAAGTTGCTGCGGCGCAAGCTACAAGGACTGGCGAATCAGGGTTTTATTCGAGCTACGGATTCATCTGGATCAGTGTACGAGACTTTGGAACATGGCGCAGATATCGATTCAGCAGCTGGAGAGCTGGACGATGACGGGCAGGGAGGGGCATCAGCCGATGCTGGTGATCAGGGGAGCGAAGAAGCTGAGATGGCTGTGTATGAAAGCTACGTGATGGCAATGCTTCAGAATCTGAAGCAATTACCACTGGAGCAGATCCACACCATGTTGAAACGGTTTGTACAAACGCCTGTTTACGATAAGACTCAGGCGCAACTAGCGGCATTCTTGGCACAATTGACTGCCAAGGGTAAGGTTGAACTTAGTGCGGGGATGTATCGTGTAAAGGCGAAATGACAAGTTTTAAGATTGTATAGATGTTATGACGTGTGTTGATTGTAGCTCGCTACGACTTTACGGCGCCTTCTCGTCGGAGGAATTTAATAACGAGGGCCAATGCTTGCGGATTTACACCTTGCTCGCAGAGAGATTTGACAATGGAGATCTGTTCGCGGGTGAGGCCCTGCGACATTTACACAGACAACTGGTTAGGACATGGGGATGACATGAGAGAAATGGCGGGAAAGATCGGGGTCGCAACGCACTGTATCTAGAATGTCGGCCATTTCTTGCAAGCCTTTTCGCGCAGAGGAAGGTGTCAGGAAACAGTGAATGGGCAAGTAGAGTACAGGGAGCGGAACATACGATTTATAAGGGAAGCGTGTTGCTCTGAGGTGTGCGATTGAGACGGCATGATTGACGACGGGACGTAGGGGATAGACGAAGAATGACAGTCGATCGAGGGAACGCGCGAAGGTGTTGTTGATGTGTCGTGCACAAGGAGCGAGTTCCAAACGGATTGCAGCCGCGCACGTGCAGTGCTCCATTGCATGAAGTGGAATCGTAATAGAACTGTAAGCAATATACTTGAAATTTTGATAATTTGCGCGTATGCTCCTACTACAACAGATTGGGCGACACAGTTGAAATGCGCCAAAATCAACGCCCCTGTCGATATTTGGCGCCAAAACGCACTCGACCTCCGTAGCCAGTGCGACTCACTGCTAAATTACTACACCGCTCCATCCCATCGTTTCCGTCGCTTCATTGCTCCCACAACTTGCTTGCTCCCACTCCCTTCCCCCTCCCTTTCACCCCTTCTTCACACTTGGCATGACGAAAGAGCCCGCCATTGATGGTCGAGCTTCCCGCTCGAGACAATCCTCTGGCACAGCCGAGTACTCGCGCAAGGACAAGTCGCTCGGTCTTCTCTGCGAAAAGTACGCCAATCATCTTCAACCCAATTTCCACTCGTTTCCCCAACCCAACTAACCACCCTCTTCCACCCCAATCCACAGTTTCGTCAACGTCTACGGCGCTCTACAAAATCAGGAGATCTGTCTCGATTCAGCCGCCCAAACGCTCGGCGTAGAACGTCGCCGCATATACGACATCGTAAACGTTTTGGAGAGCGTTGGTGTCGTCACAAGAAAGGCGAAGAATTGCTACAATTGGAAAGGCTTCTCGGAAATCTCCACCAAGCTCAACGACCTCCGTCTCAAAGCCAAGCGCGATTTATACGGTGGACCCGATGATTTCCGAACCCCGGCCAATGCACCGCGCAAGCACAATCGTAAACCACTATCGCACGCACCAATTCCCGACGATGCGTCCCCCACCGATTCCCCCGAACACACCGCTCTGCACATGTCCTCCTCCCTCGAAACAGAGCCCGACCTCGACCGAATGCCGCGCGCAACAGCAACAGGCGGTTCCCGCAAAGAAAAGTCCCTCGGCGTGTTGTCGCAACGCTTTGTCCAGCTCTTCCTGCTCGCGGGCGCTCAACCCGTGTCACTCGACCAAGCGGCCGTCCAACTTCTCGGCCGCTCGCCTTCCGATTCTGACCCTCTGGCGGTCAGTCCCGCCGAAGGGGACCCCTCCAAACTGCTCAAAACAAAAGTGCGAAGACTGTATGACATTGCCAATATTCTATCATCATTGCAGCTCATCGAGAAAGTGCACACCCGTAACCGTAAACCAGCCTTCAAATGGCTGGGCGTAGCCGCCATTGCCGACAATTCCGTCGATGTTCCTAATGAAGCCGTGAAGCGACGTGCACCCGACGAGGCTGACCGCTCGCGAACCGCCGTGAAAAGATGGAAGTCCTTTGCGAAACCAATGCCGAAAACGTCTGCCGCCAATTCTGCATCGCAATTCAGTCCATTGACACAGTTCACAGACAGTGCCGGGGATACGAACGGTTTTGATGCAAAGACTATGGCACGATTGGATGCCGTTGTGCAGACGTTTCCACCCCCGTATGCGAAGAAGTGGCGCGAGTACGTCAACTCTATCCAGACCATGTTGATTGCTGGTAGGGTGTCGAAGAAATCTGCATATGACAGCGTGGCTGCTCTGCTCGGCAATGGGAATGACACACCAGTCGCATCGGGTACGGCGCCGAATACGACTTCTGGAACTACAAATGGTTCGAAGGACACGTCGTCTCAGTTTGTTGCAGCGCAGCAGCTTTCCGAGCTGGCATCGAACCCGAAGGGCGATTCAGCGGCTTTAGCGGTGAGCACTGAAAATACTATACAGCATACCAGTGACATACCTGTGCAAAACGATACTGGTGATACTATTGCAAATCAGGGAGACAAGTCATGTGGCTCGTCGACACAAGCTGGGTCAAATGCGGAATCATTATCAGCGGCATTTATAACGTCGAAACCAATGGACTACAGTGTGTACGGAACGCCATTCGGACCGGGTTATGTAGAATCTTATATGAAGCAAGCGAAAGATGCGGGTCCAAAGTATCACAAAGCCGCGGAGGAATGGCTGGCGCAACTTCGTCAATGGCAATCCAAGTGGGCTACGCCTTATGCAGCATTGAATGCTATGCACAACAACTCACAATCAACAAAGGTAGAAAGTGTTGCAGTGTCGGCTCCAGCAGACAAGTCATGACTTGTCCGCGCTAATAGACTGTTTCACATAGCATGAGTGAGTATTATGGTAAAGTATTGTCGAGCATCGCAGTTTGATCGACATTTCAACGCTCAAACGTCAAGACGCTTCACCTCACAAGGCGATTGGAAAAGGCGTTAATTCATACAATTTATCCATCAATGGCAGAAAGTAGGTTTATTGATTCGATAACAAATGCTTACGACGCATGAAACAAACAGTACAAGGAGCGTTTTGGCCCTCTAGAAGTACATGGTGTGGACATGGAAGCACTCCAAACTTATTCAGCCTTGGCAGCGTTCTTCTCCGTGTAGTACTTGATAAGTACTTCAGCAGTAGACGGGCGCATCACACGCTCATCTGGCTTTTCACCACGGTTCAACATCTCGCGCACCTTGGTACCCGAGATACTGACTGACTGCTTGTCCTTATTATCGGCCACCAGTGCGACGCGGCCAAGTTCCTGGAAGTATGCTGCGAATCCAACGTTGACAGTCTTGATGCTCAAAGCGCCACCAAGGTTGGAGAAAACCTCCTGTGCATCAAAGTCGCCCCAAATAGCAGTCTTGTCGTCGAAAGGCGCATCAGCGTGCTTGCGACCAATAATGAAATGTGTGATACCAAGGTTCTGACGATAGATGGCATGCATGACAGCCTCGGAGGGGCCACCATAGAACATACGCATATCGAGACCGGCCAACTTGACCTGATCCTTGAGGTTCTGCTTCTTGGCATTCCACAATTCGAGGTCGGCATCACCCTCTCCGAGGAAGCCACCTGACAAAAGGCGATCGTATGTTTCCATACGAGTCGCGGCGGGAACATCGTCACCCTTCAACTGACCGACGAGCGGGTTGAGGAAGACACCGACCTTCTTCTCGTCTCCGACAGATCGGAGGAGGGTCTCCGCTCCGTACACGAGGGCGTATTCATGGGCCCTGTGCAGGGGGTTGCGGGTCTGGAAGGCAATTGAAGCGCCGTAGCCCTTCTCTGCCAGGAAGGCACGCATGGTGGTGGGATTGAAGATGGCATCCTTGAATGGACGAGGATCGTCATATGGCAGGAGAGAAATTTCACCACCGAGCATTGTGGAACGCTCGTCGTTCATCCAGAGACGAGCTCCGGGATGGTCGACACGGTCGGTACCGTAGACTGCCTTGATGAATGCAGCCTTGTCCCACTCGTAGAGGGAGGAGACATTGAGGATACCAAAAACTTTGCCGGCCGATTCGGAAAAGAGGGCCACTTTGGAGCCCTCTGGGGCGGAGCGCGCCTCCTCCGAGGTGACGGGAAGACAGATCGGGATGGTCCAGGCCCACGGCTGTCCATTACGAATAATGTGCTTGGAGGCCAAAACGGTGTTGTAGTCTTCAATTGTCATGGGGCCTGTGAGCGGGGAGAGGGTTCCATCGGCAATGCGATAGAGAGATGTGAGATCGACGTCATTGACGAGCACCTTTGGGAGCGTTTCTGCGTCCGGAAGTTCAGAGACAATTCGGTTGACCAGAGGGCCGCCTCCGTGCACAGGGGAAATGGTTGCCATTGCGGTGGATAGATTTGGTTGGGGAAGTGAAGGTATGCACAGGTTGGTTAATTAGTGGTTAGTGGTGGATAGACGAACAAGCAGTGGGTGAAGGGTGGGCGAGTGCGTGTGTGTTCACAAGCGGATCGATAAGATGAGGGCGTCGAGCGAGCGTTAAGTTATATAAAATGTGGCAAAATTGTAGTGTCAGGTCGGTCCTGACGGTGGGGCAGCGCGCCGCTGGCCCTGCCGCATGGGACCAATTTGAGGTAAAGTTGCGTGGATCTCTTCCGTGCTGCCGCAAAACGCAATGCGTTCGGACGTAACTCGCACTCGTACACAGTACCGCCTCGCCTACACAGTGCAGTAGCCCACTGTCACGCGCACACGTCATTACATTTCACAAACTTTAGCTCTTTGATCTATTTTGTACGCTTCACAAAAATAAACTCATAGTCGTTTCTAAACCTTACACTCCAACCGCAGCCTGATGAACGCGACCATAACTGTTACCACACCCTCAACTTCGTGTCTCGATTCGATTTCACCGTTCCCGTCCAACACTGCCGTCACTGGCGTAATATGGACGCCGTCGACTTTGCGCACGATACATCCACCAAATCTTTCTTCAATCGTTTCGACCAGCTGCCCACTTCCGTCCATCCCATCTCGGTCGAACGACACCACTAGATTATTTTCAATACCATAACTCTCCCCAGCCAATTCCATCATCTTTCCCTCCTCCGGTACAACATTCACCCCACGACTCCCCTGCGCCACAAACTTAGCCATTGCGCCCAATACACGTAATGCGTCCCCAACCCCCGTTCCATCCACCGCACCCAATTTCATACCGTCTATCATGTTCCCGACCTTTTCCAAATCGCCCGCCGTTCCAACCCCAATCCATTCCAGCGCCGGTATCATTTCCCGCGCCGATAATCCCGTATACGCAATAAACATATTCCCCTCCACATCGCCCAGCAACTCGCGTGTCTCATCCTTACACCCTGACATCAGCAACACCTTTGCTCCAACGCCATGTCCGGCACCGAATACCGGCAATTTTCCCCAGCGCTTCCGTAACACTTCCATGGCACTGGCGCATCGTTCGGCAACGTAGAGCGCACTATGCGAAATATCGTCCATTTCGCCCATCCGCGCAGCAACGATAGCCACGCGTCCCCGTTTCGCAATCTGCTCGAGAAACAGTGAATACATCGTCCGCGGCGCCGCAGCTCCGCCAACAGAGCCCACGAAGAACAATATCGCCTCGGGATCGGCGTCCATGCAGCTCACCACGTCGCAATCACATATACGCTCCCAGACAGCCGGATGCGTGTGCTGTGCGTGCGAGTCGTACCCGTGGTCGGCGCGCGCTCCACGAGTGCTCCAGTTGCGATTGGAGCGTGATGTAGGGTCGCGCCAACGTGGGTCTGTTCGACTCCAACCGTCCTTTGCTCGACGCGAGGAGTCCCATGCGTGTGGCCAGTCGGCACCATCATACCATTCGCTGTTGTTACCCCAGCGCGCGGTGAACTGTCTGCGCGGCTGCAGGCGGAGAGGCGTGTGCGAAGAGAGGTGGCGAAGCGGTGTTGCAGGAAGGAAGGCCACTGTCATTTTGTGGATAGAGGTTTGATGGCGTACTGGTTTACGTAGTTGCCGAGTCTTTTTAACAATGTTCTACTGCCATCATGTTGGTGGATGTCAAGAATTGTAGCCGTGAATATATACTTGTGATTGTTATACTTGTTGACATTGCTTATGGAAGGTGAATCTAGTTGTATCATGTTAAGATATCTGGCCGACATGGGCAGATTTTTTGTCGGCGCATGGGGGTGTACCGTGGGCAATCTCTCCACGCCCCACATCCTCCACGTCCGCCAGTAGTATACCTCTCAACCGGGCAACATCAGATTTCAATCTCAATTTGACTGCGGATGAACCGTGCCACCCTTTCTCAATAATATAGAAATTTTCAAACGGCCAAAATGCACAACCCTCTATCAAATGAAAACCCGCCAAGTCACGGTTACAAAACCGCATACAGTATGCTCCAAACAAGTAGGGCAAAATAAATCTCAACCACCCCAACATTACAACGTCATCGACCAAGATCTCACCTACATTGGACAAACCCCACAATTCCCATTCCAATAATGACGCACGTATCACCCAGACCAACCGCCTTTACCGTCCCAATTCAACCACCACACCATCGCCAAGCGCAATCATCAATCCAAACTGCACGCGTCAACCTCGCACGCCGACCCCGCGTCCGTCGCACACCCAGCTCCAGACGCACATGGACAAACACAGCGGCAGCAGCGCAACCAGCCGATGAGAGCGACTCGCCCCCGTTCTCCACCACGGCCAATCCCCCGCCTCCCGGGCTTCCCGAGCACGTCTGGGAGACGCTAGAGGGCTGTGAGGTACTCTCATCTGCGCAGAAGCAACCGACAGCGCTTCTGATATTCACGGGCGGTCTCGGCGCCGGCAGCGCGCCTCGCACGCTATACGGCACCTTTCTGCGTCAGATTGCGGAGAAAGCAAACGTAGCTATCATCGCACCGCCACTCAAGCCGTCATCCTTCGATCACGGCGCTCTCGCACTCGACACGGTCGCTCGCGCCGCCGACGCGGCACGACTGCTTGTTGCGCGCTACAACGCTTCGTGGATACCCGTGTTTGCCATGGGACATAGTCTCGGCGCCAAACTGATTCTGCTGGCGTGCTGTGATGACACGGCTCGAACGACGTTGGGACCGGTTGTGGCGAATATCTTTTTGTCGTTTAACAATTTTACTGCCAGACAGAGTATACCTGTTTTCGACACTGTGGCCGGGTACTCGACGAGCGGTCTGGATCGTGCGGCGCAATTTTTGCAGAATATCGACCTGCGTGATGTGCTGGGGAGTCGTGGTGATGCTGCCGCGGATGTGTTGAAGAAGGTCGGGAAGACGTTTTCTTCTATATCGGACGGGTTGGGAACTGGTGAGTTTACACCGTCGCCGCAGGAGGTGCTGCGACTGGTACGGAGCAAGTATAACGTGCGTGATAATCTGGTGATTCGGTTCTCGAAAGACACGCTGGACGAGACAGAGACGTTGGTGGAGATTTTACGGGAGCGGTTTGGACAACGTGGATGTGTTAGTAGAAAGTTGGAAGGGACGCATGTGACACCGTTGACGCCTTCGTTTGGTAATGGTAGTTCGGAAGCGTTTGCTGGCGTTGGAAATGAAAGTATTGAAAAGGAGCTGCGGAAAGTGGCTGGAAGTGTCGAGGCGGAAATGGATGCAGCTGTGACGGTTGTGGTGGCGTTTGTGAGATTGCATCTGGAAGTGCTGGTGGAGAGGCGGATGCTGTCGTAGTTATGGAGGTGTGTATTTTTTTGAATCGTTGAATTGGTTTGGAATAGTGTCACTTGTCACAAGTGTTGGTTTTTTCTAGTGAGAGAAACGGAATCGAGTCATGAATGGATGACGGATTGCTTGCAGGAATGCGTGATTCATCAATAGGTGGTACTACGCTGGTTGAAATGCGTTGGCCTCGTTGCGCATTGACACATACAAATGTGTGACTCGCTGTTGCGTTGGAAAAACATAAAGCAAGTGTGAATACACGGGTGCGTATCGAGGTTGTCGGGTGGATATAGATAAAATTAGTTAACCATGGAGATTTGATTTGCTGCATACAGCTATCATGTTTTTGCCGCTCGGTTGGTATTGAGCTGCACTCTAGGGTTGGACTGAGGGCGAGAGATAGTATCTGCGATGACTTGTTTCCTAGCGGTTTGCACTTATGTCAGCATCGCACTCACTCGCGTCCAGTAAGTTTATATTATCGCCGGCCGGGAGACGGACGCAGGGTGCGGTGCAGTTGCAGCTGTATGATTTGTCGGGACGCGTTTGCATATACCATATTGTATGTGAACGTCGATGACAGAAAGGAGCCTGCAAAGGCAACTGTGCATATCGACGTATGTACTACCTTGGCATGATGCGGAACGGGTGGACGCGAGTGTGTTTCACGGACGACATTTCACACAACTGTTTGGGATTTTCGACGCATGCTACAAAAGCAAACAAGTCGTTTGTGTGATGGAGGCGGCAATGAAAGGGGAGATGCGGACAGCATGCAGTTTGGCAGCATTTCTTTTGAAGATGTATGGGACGTGTATGTAGCATTTGTCTGGGAAGTGACGGGTAGATGACTGTGTGGGACAACGGTGCAGACGCGAAGGAGCGATATAAAGCGGCGAGTCATTGGTGCGACGTGCAGCATTTCGAATGATATCAACTGGACACTGCGCTCTCTTATCCATGCTGGACTTTGAATTGCTCACATCTGATGAGGGCATGGCTGCCTGCATCGTGTGAGATGGACCTGTGCGGGCGTTAAAAAGATGCAAACGATGATGTTGTTTATCGCTGCACTCTTTCAGACAAAGCATCGGACACTGGTCAAGCGACCAATCTCAGCGCTCGGTTACATAGGATTCATCAACAGAGATGCCAGCTGCAGCCGAGTATGACGGAGCATCGACGAGAGATGGCTGACAGTAGATGGCTGGGCACGGTGCATGCGACTTGTCGAAATTCCGCTCCGCTCCGCGCCGCGCCGCTCAGTGCATATCATGTAATGTAATCGCGGCATCAATGGTGACCAAGAACGTAGTGTATAGTGGAGAAATATGACAGAAAGCACGTGTACTCTCGTTATACGTGTGGGTTGCGGCCATGATCCACTCAGCTTAATTTGTCAAACTCGGAGCATCACCTCCAACAAGTTGTAGGCGCACCATTGGTACCTCCGAAACCCTCAACAATATCCCTGACGATTGATCCCGACCCAATTCATTGTGCATCCAAACCGAATCATGCACAAGTCGAACAAAGCAACGTCGTCGTCTGTCCGCCGTCGAACAAGCGATACATTGTACGCCAACCACGTTTATCGTGCGTCCAAGTGCATACGTGTTCGATGCCATCATATATGTCATACAGTTGTCCAACAACCATCGCATCCAATCCCTTGATTCCAGACCGAGTATCTATATATTGACAATACCAGCGTGCTCTTGCGCGACCATCTACCGTTCGACGAGCATCGATACCAACTCTCCCATGCCGCTCTCATCCGTCCAGTCGAACATGCGCGTTGCATCTGCGTCCGCAGCAGTGCGTCTACTGTGCGCGGCGATTATCGCTGGTGTCGCGCTGGTGAGCGCGCAGCAGTCGTTGCCGAACGATGCCGGTGTCGTGGAAATGGACATGTCTGGCGACCAGTTGTTCCATCTCTGGAGAAGACCGCAGCCGCCTGTGGTCCGAATGGCGCCGCGGCCCGGGCTGACATTTGCGGTGCATAACAGTGATGTCGGGTATGAACGCACGATTAGTGCAGGATTGACGGTGCAGAAGGGTACGAGTGCCAAGGTGGATTTTCGCATCGAGCTCAAGGCTGTGTCGTCTACCACGTTGGAGCGTGATGATTTTGCGTTCAAACGGTTGTTGACGCCCAAGGAAATGAAGCGCTATATGAAGCGAGTACGGTTGCCGCACAAGGGGTTTAATATTCCGATGTTTAGATTGATGGGGATTAATTTGAACCGACGTGTGTCGTTTAGAGATCAATGGATGGCGAGTCGCTCATTGACGCAGTATTCTAAAAAGGCACAAGCAGTGCGACAGGTGATTAAGAGTCATGCTAATACGTCGGTGGTCGTTACGGGTACGCTGATGGCGAGAGGCACTTCTACTATGCCCGTTTCTGTGTTTGCTTTCATCAAGGTTTCAAGGGTCGTGCTGGAAGATGGTACGATTGTTCGAGTGGTTTCGTCGGCACCCTCGGATGTAATGGCTGCGACTGGATGCGGGGAGATGGTGCCAACGATGAGACAGACTATTAAGGTGGTCGAGTTGTAGATGAGGTTAGTGACGTCTGATTATAGGAATGAATGTAAATGTGTGCTATTGACTTGGGTGTACATATGTACGTAGAAAGGCTGGAGGTCGACAGTGATGGTATGAAGAAATGTTTTGGAAGCAACAGAGATGATAAGAGGGCAACTTGTGCGCCACCAAGATGTGTTTTTTTGGGCATCAAACCAATCATTGGCTCTCGATCCATACGGTTCGTACGGAGATATTATGTATGATAGGCACAAGAGTTATGTTGTAACAGGTTCTCACCTACGCCAATCATTGGGCCAAAATTTCCCGTACCCCTTCTCAGTCAGGTTTCTCGTTTCCACTACGACTCCATCACTGATCATCACGATCTTGATCTCGATTTAACAAATATCTAATTATTTTTGAAAATTTTCAAAATAATGGCGATCAAACTTATCCCTTGCTCTCTTCGCTCCAACGCGCGTCATCAGCCACTATGTCTGCTCAACGCGCGAATTGACCCCATTTCGAATGCCGCACTTTGGCAATCTCACTCTTCCACACGGCTCCAGTGATCTGACCGCGTCGCCCACGCACGACTTTAGCGATGAAAATGAATGGATTCAATTGGCATCCATGCAAACCACATGTGGTCCAGACGCCTTTTGGTTTGCGATCAATATTTTCACACGAAAGCATCATTGGAACAAGACTATTTTCCAAATAGACATTCTCGATGAAGAATCGTTTCCAATATCAACAGCCCATCTTCATCAACAAACCTCACATGGTGCCTTTGCGCCCAAACCGGGTCAACGCTACAACGCGCTGCGCAAACTCTACCGCAAAACCCCCGCCCCCATTGGTGGAGACGACGGTAAATCGCCAACATACTCCGCATGCGAATGGACATCACAATACGTTGATGAAACCCGTCACACTGCTGTGTTCGGCCTGGTGATTCCGAGTAATGTGCAGACAGAGCAGAACAAACGTGCACTGCGATACTGGCCGTTTCAATATCCCAAGGTGAAGTGTTATCGCTTCACATATGAGGCCATTGCGGATGCCGTCGAGGATGTTGCGGGTAATGATTCACAGCCAGTCAAGCGTGGCTTGCTCAAATATGCCGTTATTCCACTCGGTGAAGACCCGGGTAGTTTGCGAAATTTTGATACGCTCGTAAAGCATTCCGCCAAAGCTGCGCACAAAATGTTGACCCAGGTGCGAAAACGAGCAGAGCATTTTGATCCGCAACTCGGTGATACTACCTATGTAAAGAGAGTCGTCCATGACAATCTCATCACTGAGCAGCAATACAGGAAGCATTATGACGTTATGAAAGTCAAGTATAACTTTTGGGTGGAGCAATGGACTGAATGCACCGATCCGGTCAAATTTGTATACGAGGAACTCAGTATCGCTGCCTACTTGTGTGCGTTATGGGAGAAGGAACGGGAGGAAGAGCAAATTGAAACAAAACAGACATTCATCGATTGCGGCGCCGGCAATGGCTTTTTGACCTACTTGCTGATCAGCGAGGGTCATGACGGAATCGGTGTAGACCTACAGAAGCGTGACATATGGAACCAGTATCCCGAAAACGTTACAGCCGCCTTGCATCACATGCAGATGGACCCGCGCACGTATGATTGCAGCAAATATGACTGGATCATCGGCAATCACAGTGACGAACTTTCGCCATGGATACCGCTCATGGCCGCTCGCTGTCAAAGACAGGCGCGGCGACGGCGCGAATGTCTGCTGGATGGGACGTCGATCGACGGTGACGCAAAGGAGCGTGTTCGACGACGCGCACATCCCCGGTTTTTCGTGCTGCCGTGTTGCTTCTATGATTTTGATGGGAAGAAGATCGCGTTTGGAAATACGAGACGCACGCTGGGCGTACGCGTCACTGCTGATACAGGCAAGTATGAACAGTATTATCGTTGGATTGCGCAGATTGCAAGGGCGTTTGGATTCACTGTCGAGTATGAAAATCTGCGCATTCCGAGTACCAAGTATGTCAGTTTGCTCGGTAGATTTATTGAACATGAAGAACGAATAGCGTCGGACGTCATAGACGAGATGACGAGCTTGATGCTGCTCGATGCCAAGCTCTCGCATGGGTAGTTTATGTTTAGAATGCAATGCAATGCAAATACAATTAACTCGTCGTGTACAGTTGGTATACGTCTACTTTACAATAGGTTGTTTGTAATAGTTTGTCCATTCGCCACCCTTCTTAGCATAAAAGTCCATTGGATACTGCTCTCGCCATTGTGTCTTTCCCAGCGCAACAAACGCTTCGTACGGCGTAAGAAGCGGTTTATCACCATAACCAGTACCCCAATCAATGCTCAATCTCGGACAAGCGATCTGCACCCAAGCCTGCACACCGGACTGTTCCAGCGTACGAATTTTGGCTGGAGAAATCTCGGACAACAGCACGACCACCGATTGTTTGCCAGCATCTTTCAAACAACGCTGCAATCGACCCAGAATCTTCGGCGAGCCCTGTCTACCCAGCGTGCCGAGAATCACGCCAAAGTTTTCCGCCGGCTTGGCGAGTTCAACGGCAGCGCGACGCATGGCGAGCATTTGCTCGTGCGCGTACCACTCCTCGCTCAGTCGCTTACTATACGGATCGTAGCGAAAGGCGCGCAGCTTCGGATTGGCAATCATAGCCGACTCGAGATGGAAGCGGCCGTCACCGATGTAGATCAACGCGTCGCACGCGGGGATCGTCGGCGACGTGCAGCCGAGCAGCTCGGCGGGCGACAATGGACGCGCCTGTGGAATGGTCACTGATGCGAAATGCTGCGATAATGTCTCTCGTATACTGTGTGCTGTGTCGACAAATTGAATGGTCGCTACGAGCGTGAGACTACTTGTCGCTGCAAAGGTGTCCTTCAGACAGGCGATGAGATGAGCGGGATTGAAAGCGATGTGCACAAAGATGTACAGCAGCGGTATGGTGCATTCTTGAACGGGTACGAGACAGGAGTGCGCGTAGTGGACGAGGAAATCACAACCTAATGCGCGTGCTGAAAGATCGTCGACACAGCACGCACCGTACGTTACGTCGCCGAGCACAACGGTGTCGCGGACCGCGGCGTATTTGGTGAGAATGTCGGATATGGTTGTGGCGTACATTAATAGTCCCTCTGGCATTTGTAATGCGACGCGTGTGGCGCCTACATTTCGGATGCGCCAGATGGTTTTCGGGATCTCGAATGAGTAATTGGACGGCAGAAGTGCAATGTCGGCGTTCAATTGTGGGTCGTTTAGTAATGATTCGGGAATCGGTGTTGCTCGACGTGGACGGCGCGTGCTAGATGGTGCAGTTGTGGGCTGAACGGCACGGAGACCGACGCCTGCGAGACGGCCGCTTCGTTGTGGTGCGGCTGGTGGTAGTTGTTCTGACGTTGATGATGACATGATTGTGGATTTGTAATCGGATCGTTGCTGTAACTGAGCTTTGGTGTGATTTTCACACGTCATTTGTGCCAACACTCGCTTATATTGATGCCAGCTGCTGTGTTATCGCGGCCAATCCCGCGCAATAAAAAAATTATTGCTTCCAAGATTGGGAGTTCAATCTGAAATCCAGTCGCTACACATGTATGTATACATCTGTACTTTCGTAGCCATTACCGATCCTCTGTTCATACCCTCACCTCGTTTCAATTTGCACTCTCGGCATGATGTCTGCGGCTGCAGAGGAAGACGAAGTATCGACCGCGCCACCCGTAGTAGAGGAATCATTCCAACCACCAGCCATCGTAGATGGTATAACTGATGAAGAAGGTACACAACGTCCTCCTGGACAGCCTGCGGCCAATAATTCATCAACCACTCCCGCGACAAACTCACCGCGCATATCGCGCGACAGTATGTTCGGCCTGCTTAATTCGCTGTCTGCAACAGTTACGCAGGCGGTGCGTGTGTCAACCACAGAGGTGACCAAAGCAGTAGAATCCGTTGTTCCAAGCGTTCAAAAGTCATCACTACCCGTCTTGCTTCTATTCGGCGATAGCATCACAGAATTCGCATCCTCTGCAACCGACCCTGTCTGTTCGCCCGGCTGGGCCGCAATTCTCTCGGAGCGCTACAACACCAAGTTGGACGTGCTGAACCGCGGCGTCAGCGGGTACAATTCCCGCTGGGCATTGCATATATTTCCGCGCATAGTGCACGGACTTCCATCATTACAATCCTTGCGTGCCATAACGATCGGTTTAGGTGCCAACGACGCCGCAGATGAATCGACCTCGCAGCACGTGCCGCTCAAAGAATATCGATATAATTTGCACGCTCTCACACATTTCATCCTCTGTTTACGTCGCATGACACCCGTCATTCCCATTCTTATCACGCCGCCGCCAGTGGTCACCGCCCAGCTCATGGAGGATATTTCAGAGCATCCGCCTAAGCGCACGCCGGAGCGAACTGCATCTTATGCTAAGATGTGTGTGCAAGTTGCGGAGGCGATGAAGTGCCCAGTGGTCGACACTCATTCCGCAATGATTGCACGTGCCGCTGAATTGGATAGTGAAGGAGATGTGCAAAAGGGGCTGCAGACTTTTTTCTACGACGGCCTACATCTCAACGCCGAGGGTAATAAGTTTGTGGCAGAGTGCATTTTCGACACCTTCCGCAAACGCGTCCCAGATCTTTTGCCTGCAAGTTTTGACCCACCGTTTCCACACTGGACAGAAGTAGACGCAGCTAATCCAACTTTAAGTTTGGGTACGAGCTCGCTATTATGACCATCAATCCGCCGACAGGTTCAATCTATGCTATGGGGTTTCAACTTGATTTACATACAATAAGTACAAACTTCACGTGTCGTTGTACAAAAGAGGTGCGCAATGTGATGGTAAACGTGCTTTCTTCTCAGCTAGAAAGAATGGCGCGCTCATCCTATCCGAATCCTTTCCAATTTCGGCATGTCTTCAAACAGGCCCTTTTCCTCCGCTTCACTGATCTTCTGATTTTCGCGGTCCAGATTGGAGATAAATGTGGAGTAGAGCTTTTTCTGATTGCGTCGATATATCTTGCGATGCTTTGCAAGCTCTTCTCGCTCACCCTTGAGCTCGTCGAGAGCATTTCGAATCGCTACATCATTCGGCGCCAATTTCACGGCCAACATCAAGTCCTTCCTCGCATCATCAGCCTTCTTTTCAGCGTTATCAAGATCCCAAAGCTCCCCGGAATCCTGTTTCGCCATGTCAGCCCTGACTAATCCGATAAAAACGATACCGCGTCGATAACGTCCCTTGACATTGTTTGGATCGATTCGCAAAGCCTCGCTGAAATCCCAAAGTGCATTCTCTAGGTCATCTTTCCGAAGTCGACATAGCCCTCGATTGAGATGACAAGGCAGTTTAAACTGGTTGATACTGTAACGACCTTGCTCACCAATCGCTTCCCATTCCTCCTTTGACGTGTAGATATGTACGAAGCAACGGTCGTACTGCTTCCACGCTGCTTCGTACTCCCCCTTGGCAAACAGCGCGTTGCCCTTCTCCTTTTCCACGAGTCCTGCTGAAATCTTTTCCTGAACAGAGCTATAGTCGTAATCTAGTTCACTGAAGTCTGCCGGCTCCTCGTTCTCAATTTCCCACTCTGTGCCGTCACCTGATGCCATGGTGCACAGCCTACTGCTCCCAACGTGCCAAGCGCCTGGCCGAGTGAAATATCTGCTTCCACGCGTAAAGAAGAATAGATCAAACCTCGTTAAACGCTACGTCAAACGACGAGAGGCAAGCGTAACTTGAGTTTGTTTCTCAAACAAAGTCCAACTTGCCATAGATGCAAATTCAGGTCTCAGCAGTGCGAAATAAAATAATTCGACTAGAAACATCTTGTGAAATTGCATAGCGTGTAAGTTCCGCACTTTGCTTCAATCCTCGATCCACTCACTTCGATCGGCATCTTATTCGAGCTAAGCGACATCGACGCGCCATTCAATTGCACTCGCCCCGCTCCGAATCCCGGCTTGTTTCTGCAACAAATTGAACGTTGGGGTGTCCAGTAGAGTAGATTGCAATTATTCGTCTTATATCCCGTACGTACTGAGACTGCTACAACTGGTCAGATTGTCCAGTGGAAATGACAGTCTATTGTTTCTATCTATTTGATCGCACGGGGACATGTCTATGCTATCGAGAATGGAAACGCCCGAGACCTGTACAGGACGCAGGCGATGATCAGAAGAACATGTTTGGCATGTTGTTTGCTCTGCGCAACTTTTCTATCAAGCTTTCTCCAGACCCTAATAACGGTGTACCCAACTATTTCATTACCGATGTATACGCGTTGCATTATTTCGAGACGCCATCCGGTCTGCGGTTTGTGCTTACAACTAGCAACGATTTTGGGTCCATAGACGTTGTCAAGAATTTAAGAGAGATCTACTCCGATGTATACGTCGAATATGCGATTAAGAATCCTCTATACCGACGCGGAACGGAGATTAAATCCAAGCTGTTCTTGTCCAAGCTTGATTCCTATGTGAAAGATCTGCCGTGCTTCTGAGTACATTTGCGATAAATTGAAATCAGTCCGAGCAATTCTTGTTTCAGGCACTTCTTTAACACAAGTTTCCAGTTCCTGTAGCGCCTTTTCGAATAGTCTGAAACAGCAACTGAAAATTCTTGTTGGGTTTCCACTGGACACAACTCCTATGCTGTCAAAGTTGTCTACTGTAGTACTCGTTCTAGTCTTTGCTGGATCCATCTTGTACATGTGCATCGGCCTTATCCTCCGTGGAAAGTTTCATGACCGTGCCCACAGCGATTGTCTTCCCCTCATCCCGAATCATGAAACGCCCCAGCTGTGGGAAAATATCATACGGTTCGATGCATATTGGCTGTGAAGTTCTCAATCTCACTATACACTTCATTCCAGGTTTCACAAACTTGGGGTTCTTATGCTTAACCTTTCCTGTCTTCTTATCGAGCTCTGCCAGTAATTTGGTAACTGTGAATTCTTCCACAGCAGAGTGAATATGCATTACTGCTGAGTAGCCTGCACAAATAATACTCTTATGTTCAAGGATCATCAGTTTTGCAATGAAGGATCGCGTATATGATACAAGATCATGCGGAGAGCACAACACAAATCCGACCCGGACATCCTCCTCTTCAATGCCCTTTAGACGAAGGCGAACCACATCCCCAGGTTCTGCCGCCTGAGCCACTGATCCTTCCAATTGTAGAGCATCGACTACCACTTCATCACGGTTTGGCATAATAATTAGCTTATCGTTAACCTGAATTATCCCTGATTCCAGCTTGCCCATCACCATTGTACCCATCTCTTTGTGCTTCTCAGAAATGGGCATCTTAACCGGTCCAGTTAGCAAACGCTCCGGCGGACGTAAGTGCTCCAATGTGTCCAGAAGGGATTCACCAGGGTACCAGTTACAAACGCTTTGCGGCACTTTCTCCTTGAGATTGTGCCCCGTAAATCCAGACACCGGGATCCATGTCAGACCTTTTGGATTCCAGCCCACTTGCTTGAGATATGGTTCAAGCTTTGTCTTACATTCAGTATAACGCTCCTTACTCCAAGTACCATCCGCATTCAACACACTTGGATCGTCGAGTTTGTTAATGACAACAATCATCTGACGAACACCAGAAGTCTTTGCAAGCATTGCATGTTCTCTCGTCTGACCACCTCTCTCGAAACCAGACTCAAACTCACCTTGTCTGGCTGAGATGACAAGGATGCCAATATCTGCCTGCGAAGCACCACCGATCATATGGGGCACATAATTCTTATGACCAGGGGCGTCAAGAATAGTGAAGCGCCTTGTTTGAGTGGTAAAACTAGCTTGTCCGCATTCCTCGGTCTTTCCCTTAGCACGTTCCTGTTCCGAAGTATCGAGGGCAAAGGCAAACTTCCAGCTCTCCCTACTCAAAGCTTTTGCTTCCTTTTCATACTTTTCCATAGTTCGATCATCCACATTACCCGTCAACACAAGAATATGCCCTGAAATAGTACTTTTACCAGCATCCACATGACCGAGAAGGACGACATTGAGGGGTTTTTTCTGATCGAGAGCGGCCTTCTTTTCCTCCTGCCTCGCAGCATTTTCAGCAGCAGCGGAGGGTTTAGATGGGGGTTTTTGCTTGGTCTCCGGCGGCGGATTTGAAGGAGCGGCTGCAGCGGCATGATCATTAGCGGCAGCATCGGAGGCGGAGGCTTGGACGAATTTTGGCTTGCCAGGCTGAATAGTGACCGCTTGCACGGCGGGCTCGAGGGAGGCGGTGTCGTCGTCCCAGGCGGGTTGGGTCGGTTCGGCGGAATCGTTCGGCTCCGGTGGCGACGGTTGAGGAAGCCATGAGGGAACAAATTCACTCGCTTGCGGATTCATCGTTGAGATTGGCGCGACGCGGATGTGCGCTAGCGAGCGCTCGGGCGATCACGGACGGAATGGAGCAACTTAGTTGCGGGCGAATTTGATGTAAGCGTGGAGGGCGAGTGGAGACGAGTCAAAATGTGATGCAGCACGAGAAAGTGGGCTCGGTCGCGATTTCGGCAGACGCCGCGCAATCGTGCTACCAAACGCGGACGGTGGCATGTGACAAAGCGCCATAGTTACAGCTGTCATAGTCACTGCAGTGGCTTTTATTTTCTTTTGTTTTTCAACTCACTGTGCGGCCGACTTGGCAATTACCTCTTCTGTGCGTTCCACTCGTGGACACGCCTATCAAATCAAATAGTTGCACCTCAACGTTCGACCGGTGGGAACACGTTGTTGACTTCTCCCAGGATGTTTACTACTCGGCCCTTGTACAATTCTGACAACGCGAGTTCCGTTCTTCGCTTGACGTCCCGTGTTTCGTTTGCCAACTCGTCAAATTTAGGCGTTTCCTTGGCGAGATCCGCTGCTGCTCTCGCCCTGCGCGTGCGTACCACATCGATTGCACCATGCATTCTTTCAGCCACGTGCTTCTTCTCCAGCACCGATCGCGCAACACGTTCCAACAGTTTCGGGTTGCATTGCAGACCCAAAATCCTCCTTGATTCTGAACTATTAATTCCACCAATGGCCGCTTGAACGGCACATTGCATCTCCTTCACCTCTTCTATACCCACCGCTTTTATACAGTCTGGGGCACTTGCTGCTTGTTGCATGATCAGTCCAATGTCAGAGTTGCCAGAGCGTGAGAATTCAGCCAGTCTCTGTGAGAGGAATGCGTCAATCTCCAGTTGATCTGTGAGATAAAGCTCCCTCACATTTGCATCTGTAAGCGTGATTGTATTCGCTTCAGATGCCACATCATCCTGACCGTCGTTCACTGTTATTATTTGTTCGCCGGTTACGTCGCTGCTTTCATCCCAATTAATTCCACCAGTAGAACCAGTCGTTTCAACTGCAACATCACAACTACCTTCCTGTTCGACTCCAGTCCCCGAAGCATCAATTTCAATTCCCCAGTCGATCTCAGCAACAGTAGTAGACGACGCAGTCTCTGCCAAACCGGTCACCTCCCCTGTAGAAAGCATTGCTCCCCAGTCAATATCACCCTGCGCAGAATCTGCTGCTTCGCCAACATCAACCACCTTTGATTCACGTGTCAAACTGTCAACATCACCCTCCATGACTGCCCTAACAGTCTCACATAGCACATCATTCTTACCACCATCACCAGCAACATAGCGAGCAAACTGCTCGTAATACGCCAAAGCCTTGACAAAGGCATCATCCCTCGCCAGAGAAACGGCCTTCCTCAACATCTCTGGTACACGTTTTGCAACCGCTTCGCGTAACTGCGCTTCGAAATCCACATCTTGACCATCGACCATATCAAACTCCTCGCAAGCTTCTACAAATCTTTCCTTCGCCTCCTCAGCGCCACGAATAGCCGGAGCTTCCCTTCTCGCAAAATCGGTGACATCAGTCTGCAACTTCGATATAGTAGCTCTCAACGCCGTAGCTTCAATATCAGCATTACGCACAATCAATTGTGCGCAATCGGCCAGAAAGACCGACTTGCTCTGAAAGGCTGTCACGGCATCCGACCAAGCACGAACCACCGGGCTCTTCCAGCGGCCAATGAGGTCCTTATCCGGGCCGGCATTCCATTGCGGAGGCGCTTCAGGCGACGCGAGGGCATCGCGGACGTCGAGTACGCGAAAGTAGTTGAGATTGTAGTGCGGGGGGAGTGAGTCGATTTTGAGTGTTTGTTTGGCGGACGGTGGCGTTGCTGCCAATGCTACGCGAACGAGTGCACGCGCCGATTTGAGAAGTACATGCCAGTTGCGAGGAATTCTTCGACGGTCAATTAGCCAGTCGAGGAACTTTGCATAATCGATATCGATGGGTAGCTCCTCCTCTGCAACTGGTTGCGATTGGATTTGTTGGACCATTTTGTTTTTCGGTGACGTTTCGGTCGCGAATTGGACTGACTGAGACTGGGCGTATGATGCGCGCCATTCGGGAGCAAGGTGGAAAAGCAGAGGGAGTGAGCAAGTTGGTTGTTGGCTTGTACACGTGTCAGTTTTGTTTGGACTGGGAAGAAATTTTCGATGCGTTTTTGTGTATGTGGTCCACGGGTAGGTCCGGCTGGACCGAAGTGATTGATGGCGTTTTCCGATAAGTGAATGATATTTTGAAAGAATTTCAAGGCTTTCGCTTGATCCAGTCGCTGCTCGGCAGACACTTTGATAGTGAACAGGACAAGTCTAAATGGTCGAGTGAATCAAATTAGTCTTTCGCTTACAAGATGTTACGAGAAAAACAAAGGCAGCGTCTCACCCTGGTCAGCATCTGTCCGATAAAAGGACAGGTATCGAGACTGTCTTTTCGCACTCTTGCGCATTTGTGCTTCCATTTCTACAACAAAAGTCTAGAAGCCGTGACGCTGACGCTGCCGTTCGAGTAGCACATCCAAGAGGAACATCCTTTTTGTGTACGTTGGCAGATTACAGAAAGGTGATAGTACACGAGATTGAGACTGTTCATGTTGTTATCCTCTGCAGACTTACAGCGATTTGAATTGGAAGGCTGACTGCTTTGAAATTCACCGCAATATATGTTACAAAACAGTCGTGATCCTTCAATGTCTTGCTATGCCTCGAGTCAATTCACTATGGATCGCGGTGTCGTGCGCACAGTGCGTTGCTGACAATGAATCTATGTAAAGCGATGATGAGTCTAAAATGTACGTCTGTAAAATAGAAATAGATTTTGTTGCACAGGGAGTGGTGCTGTGGTATACAGCTCCTGCATCTGAGATTTATTTTCAGCACAGCGATTGGACGATTACAGATTCCATTTTCATTTCAAATGAATACCTTTTGCGACAGTGCTCCCTTCACATATCAATTTTTTCCCACATGTCGGCCACCAGTGCTATCCCAGAGGACACAGTGTAAGACTTTCCAGCATACTTCTGCCGGCTCAACACATGAATGGCGAATATGTTGGAGTATATTTCATGTTACTCTTTGGTCGTGTAGCGCTATACACATGTGGAACACATGAATTAAAGGAAATGTTCCACCTGGATGCGCAACGTTGTCTAACTGGAATTACGGAACAAGTTGACCTGGTCATGTGACATAAAGCGTTGCCAACGACTGCCCACAAGTGCAGATGTTGAGCTCTGGTTGCCGGCCTTTGTGCGTGAATGGGCGCATCATCACGTCGAACCGGTGGTACTGTCAGTGAGGTAGCTGGCGATAGCGGAATGCGTTCGCAAACTACTGGCGGTAGTGTCGTCGTTCATATGCGCCTTCTTGCATGGCCTTGTATGTTATGTACATGCACCTGGTGTGATCCAAGTCACCGCTAACGAAACGCCATCCACAAGTACTAATGGCACGGGCCACGTCACGTGGAAACTCATGACGTATCCAGATGAACCAATCACTACAAATCATACAGTGTGAAAAGTAACGGAAAAACTAAAATTCGAACTGCGCATGTCAAATTGCATGTCTTGTATCATACGAGCAGCAAGTTTCGCATCCGCAAGATGGAACAGTTGCGTGGCATATCACCAGCTCATGTCACGCGTGACAGGGCGAGAAAGGTCAGTCGCCGTCGCCACTCCCGCACAACCTGGAGCTACGAGATGAGGCGACAAGAGCTTGCAATTTGTCCAAAGCTCGACATCCTCGTTTTGCCTTCTCCGCACACCTCGAATGCACACGAGGCGCTCACTGGAGGCTCCTCGTAAGCATGTGACTCATAGACAAGGTCAGCACACCGCCGGCGCTTGAAGAGCACACGTGTACAAGTGGCTTTACGCGTATCGTGTGATGACAAATGATGCAGACAGTATGTATGGTGCATGGCGGGGCGGGGCGGGGCGGGGCTCGCATTTCATGACTGGTGTGCCCCTGTCGCGAGCTGATTTTGTGCGGCATACGGCCCGGCACTGGATGCGGTCCAGCACGAGCGGCGGGCGATCGGTCGGCGCGCATCGGATGAGAAAATTGTTTCAAACTGGCGCGTGACGGGCCATGCTCTGCTAGCGCAGCCAAAGCATGGTGTTACGAAGCGCTTAGTGCAGTGCAAGGGGCCTATCAATATACACTGGGCTCCGCCTTGGAAAAGAGTGTGATAGTCTCTTCGCGAACCGTGTGGCCGTTATGCTGGTGAGGTATGAGTGCGCGAGAAGCAATGGAAAAATGAAAATATTTTGAGATACAGCCTGGATTAAACGAAATTTTAACCTCGAGTGTGGCCAGCACTGCCGTGTGGTTGTGCTTGGCTGTGCTCGGCGCGCAATGTGTGCGCACCCCCTCGTTTGACACTCTTGCGCTGCACCTGCGCCCGTCCCGCGCAGAGCAGCGCAACGCAGCGCACGGCTGCCCCGCCCCCGCCCCACCGCGTTGTAGCAAATTCCATATTATTGTACATTGCGCTCGGTAGCCGCTGTCGAATCTGCATTTTACACCTCCTCTGGCTGCCCCGTCCCGCACCTCGCTCCAAGCATCCATCATTTCATCTGTCCATTCCCTGCTTTTCCAACCAATTTAGTACAAGAACACAACACAGCACAGCACAGCTCTTCGCTACACCGCACTGCCCCGTCCGACCGTAGAGCGACTACCTTGCCACCCACACCGCCCTCTACTCTACCCACCCACCCACTCTCCCCAGCACATCTCCGTCTCCACCGCGCGTTGACAATCACAATGACGAGCGCTAAGCGAGCAAACGCCAAGCCAGCACCCAAGGGCGACTCTAAAACGCTCAAAACCGTACGTATCCAATCGCACCCATGCGTATGACGCGCGAGCCATCCGTTGCGCATGCCACTAACCGTCCGACGTTTCGCACGTGCAGTATGTCGATCTGTCCAAACTCCGCAAGACGAGTCTGAAGCGGTACAAGAAACACTTCAATCTGGACGTCAAGGCCGACTCTAAAACGGAGCTTCTCGAAGCGGTGTGTCGTCATTTTGCACAAATGCCTGTTCGAGAGGCGGATGTAGCTCTTGAATTCCACAACTTTGCGCGCACACTGCGCGGCAAACGATCATTGGCAGCGGACAGTCCATTTGACATTCATAGCGCAGCGGCTGCCGGGCGGTAGTGGCTGCTATCGGCCAGCTCTGGCCAGCCGTTGTGTAACTTTATATTTTGGGACAGGGGAAGAGGCTGCATGATGAGCACCACTATGCTACTATGTTGTACCTAGCTAGTGATAAACGTTTTTGCAGCAGCAGCACCGGGCTTTGCGCGCAGATGATGTGATGTAGTTAGGGAGATGTTGCGACGTCGGCGACGGGCTACGCGGAAAGCGTGTGCCAATGAGTGGCAACCAAAGCGGGCGGATGGGTGGTGCAGCAGTTGGAAGAGGCAGGGAGGAGCGCCGTGTGCAAAGTGGCCGCCTGGCGCCAAGCCAATTGATGGAATTGGAGGATGCAGTATGATGGAAGCTGGCGTCCTTGTCCGCACTCCTGGCTACCGCTGGTGTGGACAGTGTGCGCATGACGCTACGATTGCATTGGTCGCTATCGTCACGCCATTGCACAACGCATGTCGTGGAAGGTGCAGTGCGTGAGAATCAACATGGCAGTGTCAGTCCACAATTTATCATAGTGATTTAGGCGGTATCTAAACGTTTCAAACGTGCTCTCCAATTGATACAACTCGCGTCCGCAATGCGCAGTCGACTCGGGCCATGTCACGCACCTTCTCTGTAAGCCGTTTCAATTTTACACATGTCAACGCTGTACTAGAGTCCCAATTTTCTCGCTCGTTGCGCACGCAATTCGTCGAAAGGGTTTTTGGAATCCGACTTTCTCCAACGAGCCACTCGCTCTACTTCGTCGATGATATCAACGATCTTCATTCCGCTCGGCGCGATTTCCTGCTCAAATCCATCCGCTGTGTGACCGCATGTGTTAGAAATTTGTAGCCAAACATCCACCGTTTTGTCGCGTTAACCTACTGTATTTCAACTTGATATGCGCTGTTCCATAGTCTTCAACCAGCTTGAGATCCACCGTTAGTTTCGGATTGGACTTGCGCACTGTCGGCGTTCGAACCCTTCTCAGAAACTCTCTAAGGTGTCATGCATACAACCTGTTAGCACTAGAAAGTACCATTTATTCGCCACTCTTTGCTGTTGTCTTTTGTGACGTACCGTGCAGTCGTAGATCGGTGATCAAACGGATTTAGTCTCACTTCAACACGAGAAAGCGGCTTGAATAGCTCTTTCGCTGTTCGACCGGCTGCTACAGCCCGCACTAGCTGCCCCATCGCGCTCCTCACTGTATGCTGCGCGTGAACGAGTGTGGTCCTTGCCTCTTCGTCGTTCCGCGTACGATGCGTTGATGAGATTGGCGCGGGCGACTCGAGAAATTATACACGTGGCGCTTTTTTGAAAGATTTCCAAAGTGTTGAAACATTCCAAAATATTTACCTCGGCTGCACTCCACTCGATTGTTATTCGGAAAACATCCAGCAATGTCCGTGACGAGATAAAGGTGGGCAATGACAGGACAACAGTTGAAGGTATGCAATGCATCGTATGCATGCATGGAGCAACAAGTCGTCGTCCAAAAAGGGATCGCTGTTCCGTTACGATTCGATGCTTGACAAGCCACCGCATGTCCCTATGTTACCGGGGAACAGTTCCTCCTGTTTGCTCATTCTACCCCCGTCTGAACAATGGTGCGAAATCTCGCATCAACACCCATGCTTCATGTCACGTTTGCGGCGAGCTTCCTGATCCTCTGTCACTTTTGGCTCAACTTGAGACAGCCCAAGCCGTATATGGACGAGCTGTTCCATGTGCCGCAGGCGCGACACTTTTGCCGTGCTGTCGTTCACGGGACCTGGCCATCATACCATCCGGCAATAACAACATTACCAGGTGTCTACATTCTCAGCGCGACCATTGCCGTTATTTCTCGATCAGAAGTCGCGTGTGAAACAAGATGGCTGCGTGCGTTGTCCGCAACCATGGCATTGGTCTGTCTGCCGCTATTGGCGCAAATTATCGCACTGCTCAGAGCTCGATGGCAGCTGTTGCAAGCCGTCGAAAGAAACGATGAACCACGCTCGGGCAGCAATGCGCTAATTGTCCAGACCTCCGATTGGTCACTGGCGTTGATCCTTTGGTTGAACCCTGTCTTTCTATTCTACAGCCATTTGTACTATACCGATACGTCCGCCATGGCGTGGATGTTGCTTACATGGCGTTTATCACTGAAAGGGCACAATATGGCATCCGCATTGGCTGGTTTTGCAGCTAGTCTTACACGTCAGACTAATATGATATGGCACGCCTTCATTGTCGTGGACTATGCCATCTATACCGTTGCGATGAATCCGCACATGCCCATACATGTTTTGCCAGCCCTTTCGTTCGCGGCACGTGACCTTCTTCCGCGAATTTGGGCGCACATATGCGCCGGTGTGATATACATTCTCTTCCTCATCATCAATGGCGGAGTTGTTCTCGGAGACAGGGAAAACCATACATTTTCGTTACATTACGCCATGTTAGCATACTTTCTCGGTTTTCACGCCATATCACATCTCCCGTTTCAGCTGCACCAGCTACGCGAGATTGCGGGCAGTCTAAAAAGACGCCTCGATCCAATCACAACCAGCCTACTCGCGGGCGCATATGTTGCTATCATTGGGGCAGTGCAAGCGACCGGCGACAAAGTCCATGGCTTCATCCTCGCTGACAATCGTCACTACACATTCTACATCTACAAACGCTGGTTGCTGCGATCGCACGCGCACAGATTGGTCATCACGCCGCTGTACATGTGGACAATACTCAGCTGCTATGCGGAAACGGGCGTATCGTGCGCGAGACAAGTCTGCGAACCGGTACTCGACGGTGTGGTACTAATGTGCGCGGCAGTTACATTGGTACCATCGCTGCTTCTCGAGCCGCGCTACTTTGTGATAGGATCGACACTGCTGAGCGTGCGAAGACTAGCGCGCATGCAAACGCGCTGCTGCTCGCCGCGCATGATGACATGGGTGTGCGCGGCGTTAACGGCTGTTAACGTTGCGCTGGTGTTTGTGTTTTCGGAAATGTCGTTTGCGAGAGCGGCGGATGCGCACATGCCTATTGATGACTCGCCGGGTAGATTTATGTTCTGAAGCGACGAGTCATTGCTGTCGCAAATGGAGAAATACAGTAACATATCTCGTTCAAAATACGTGGATTTGCATGTCTGGAATGTGCAATCCAGAGTTATCAGCTGATTTCACATTTTTTCGCATCACTTCAACTGCGCACGTCATACTACCCCCTTTTAAGTACGCTTGGATACCACAACTTGTGTTCAACTCATGAGCATCGCGATTCCCGTGCAGACACATCTTCCACAAGTTTTCAAGAAAACGACCCCACATCTCTTCTGCGACCACGTAGTTTAAACATGCCCAAAAGCACAGCCAGCACCATTCAAATCATCCATTAGTAAGTTGCATCAAGCTTTTCATTTCATCAACGCTGTTTCAAACCGCCTCTCTGACATCATCCACCTTCCTCCATTACCAACGGAACAAAGTAACGATGTCTACAATATTGATGTAGCGCTGCGAGAGCCAGTGGGCGGTGCAGCTAGATTCATCACTGCAATTCAGCAAACAGTGCAGAAACATGATGGTGAAAATCTGATTTTGTTCTCTGGTGACGCATTCTCACCTGCTCCGCTCACCACAATCACCAAAGGTGCAGAGATACCGCCCCTGTTGAACGCTACAAACATCGATGTTGCTTGTATTGGTACGAGAATTTCTTCAATCACAATCCTCCATCCTCATTTATGTTTCCGTTTTTCTGACTCAATCCGTCCTCTCATCTATCACAGGCAATCATGAGCTGGATAACGGTCAAGCTGTTTTGCGTGAAAGACTCTCGGAAACAAACTTCCCCTGGGTATGTTCAAACGTTCGTTGGAAAAATACCAATCTTCCGCTCGGCACAGGATGTACATATCATGTACTAGAGCGCGGCGGTATCCGCTTTGGCTTTATTGGACTAGCACCCTATGATTGGCTATCCACGCTAGATAAATTGACTATCGATGACTTCTATTACGAAGACTTCTGCCAAGCCGCAGATAGAATCTCTCCTATTTTGCGTGAACAGCACAACTGTCACTTCATTATCGCTTTGACGCACATGCGTCAAAGCGACGATGAAGTGCTTGCACGCAATGCCAAAGATATTGATCTCATCCTCGGCGGGCACGAGCACGTCTTAATATTGAAGAACATCAATAATCGATGGACCGTCAAGTCTGGCACAGATTTCAAAGTGCGTCATGCAGCATGTCCCTCAACAATAGATTCTATCTGCACCTATAAACTGACCTTGTGTATTCTCTCAATCGCATCGTATGCGGCTCTCTTTACCAGCATTTTTCTACAATCGATTTGAACGTTTCAGAACAAGGTCATATTTCGGTGCAGAAGCCTGTACACCATTTTGTCACAGCCGAGTATGACGAACATCCTGAATGGGCTGCATATGTGGAGAAGAATCTATCATTGCTGGGTACCGCTCATCTTCGAGTTTTGGCGCATTCATCTCAAGATCTGGATGGACGGTTTTTATCCATTCGCACAAGAGAGACAGGACTGGGAAATTTCATTTGCGATGTGAGTAAGTCTTTGCCACAATTCCGACTATTTTACTGCCAACCATTTCCCTCTTCACAAATCTAACTTCAGTGCACTTTCATCCATGATCACCTCGCATTGACTGCTCTATCCACATGTAGTGACGGAATATCTCGGCGCCAAAATTGGTGTGTTAAACTCTGGTAGTTTCCGTTCCGACAGTGTTGAGCCGGAGGGGCCGGTGACAATTCAAACAATCAACACTATTCTACCGTTTCATGACCAAGCTGTGCTCGCCAAGTATAGTGGGGAGATGCTTCTAAAGGTGCTCGAAAACAGCGTCAGTGAATACCCAACACTGTCGGGAAGATTCCTACAAGTAAGTGGAATCCACTTTGAATTCGACCCAGCCAAACCTCCCGGACAGCGGATTGATCCCACATCTGTTTTTTGCAGAAACGATAGTGGGGAAATGAAACAATTGGATAAAAGTCAAACATATGTTATGGCTCTCAAGACTTTCATCTTTATCGGAAAGGAGGGATTTCCAGCTAGTGATGAATCCAATGTTCTGCAGCGTTCATGCACACGCATATCCGATATGATATCAGAATTTTTGATGGCGCGGTGCAGCGCGGCTGTTAATGGTGTGATCCCCAAGATTCACCCAAAGGTAGAAAATCGCATCAAGTGTCTCACACCGAGCAAGGACCTGTTGGAGGCATACGAACAAGATTGATGACAACATTTGCTGAAAGCAATGTTTATTAGAATAAGAATTAGGGAAGCTCTTCATAAACACTTCTGCACAATGTCTCGCGGGCAAGTTTGAGAACGTTCAATAATACCGTGTCTACGGTTCTGCAACTTCTACTTGAGTATCGACAGCAGAAGGCAATGTTTGCTGTCTTGTTCTACTATGGGGACGATTAGTATTACTAGATTTGGCACCACACCAGACGATATTAGTTCCGAGTTCAGCTTGAGTTTGTGCATTCCACGAGTCTTTGATGCAAACTTGTGCTTGATTTTCTGCAAGCAAGGATTTGTCAGGTACCGCAGCTTTCTATATATACTGCTTCTGAGAAGAGAGGCGTTTGACAAGGGTAGCATTTCTTCTGTATTTGCACTGGTTTCGAGCCTTTAGATTGACTCGGAGCTCGTCTACTCACAAAGCTTCAAGATCTTCTTGTAGGATATCTTGCGGTTCGATCATTTTCCGTATTGTGAGCCATCTTTAAAATATACTCCACCAATTCAGCCTTGCGGAGCTTTGGTGTTGATTCGAGGCCTCGTTTGACAACCAGTTTGCGAAGCTCTTTAACAGTCATTGCCATATATTCCTCACGGTCGTTTGTTCCCTTTTCATTGTCCGTAACAACAGCATCTGAAATCTCATCATCTGACTGCGCAGATGCAACAGGGGATGTCGACCCCTTTGCTGACCTGGTTTCGGCTTCTTCTAAACGATCAATCAAAGCGATCTTTCTCCCTCGCGTATTCAAACCCAAGGATGCCAGTTTTGCTCGCAATTCAAGTACAGTCATAGCCTCCAGCTTGGCTCGTTGAGTTGGTTCAGAATTGTCCTCTTCGGGACTTTCCTCACTTTCCGTGCTAGTAGAATTATTGGGTACCATCTTTGAGCCAGAGTCTTCCGGTACTGCACTGGATTTAGAGGCTTCGTATAACCGATCAACAAGTTCAATCTTCTTTCCTTTCGAATCAAGACCCAATGATTCAAGTTTCTCGCGAAGTTCAGGAACTTTGAGACCTAGTAAGGCAGATTTTGAATCTTCCTGCTCCGTGTTGTCTTCGGGTGAACTATAAGACTCTGTGACATCAGTGCCATTGGCGGCAGCCAAGTCTTCGACGGGTTCATTGGGATCATACAGGGAGCTTTCATGAACGATAGTTGATTCACTGCGACCAATGATCCGGTCAATTAACTCACTCTTACGGCCCTTCGTGTCAAGACCCATTGTTTCTAGTCGCTCTCGTAACTCAGACACTTTCATTTTCTCCAGTAAGTTCTTGAGCGAATCTTCCTTCTTTTCGGCAACTGTCGTTTTCGGGTTATTGTCTTGTGGCCCTTGCACATCATCATCGTCATCATCATCATCAGTCTTCACAGTTTCCTCAGTACGCGTTTCAATCTCGGCTCCATTGCGAGAACTGCAGATTTGTTCAATTGTGGTGATTAGTTCAGCTTTCCTCATTCCATTACATTGGACATCTAGTCCTCGCAGAAACTCTTGCAGCTGCTTCACAGTCCAGGTCGCATAGTTTGGATCAGTGGAATTCTTCTCAATTTCAGCGGCGCTATCATCTTGACCATTAGTTAAAGCTGGATTATCCTTATTGATGGCATCTGATTCCTCACTTGCCGCGTCTTCAGTTCCTACAGGTTCTGCAGTCTGCCCAGTAGAATTGTTCAAGTCTGCATTGCTATTATCATGGCGAGTACTGGAATTAGCACAATCTTTGTCGGCCTTGTTCTGATCTTTTTCATCTAATCCGGCAGCCTCAGAAGTACTTCGTGGGAACTGGTCATCATATTCCATTATTTCGTCCGAGTCAGAGTCGGTTTCAGAGCTTGGCTCAAATTTGACTAGATTATCTGATGATCCAAGCACTGCAGACTTGGGGGTGTCTTCCTCGCACTGTGGAATACTGAGATCTTTGTCGGAGAGACCCTCAGTTGTCTTCTCCATGGGGGCTTCTGTATTGTTCATATACATGTCTTGGATGTCCGTATTCATTGCGCCAGTGGATGCAGGTTTGAAATTCGGGTCTGTATCTCGAGCTTGAGGGTCCTCTTTATACGAAGCTGCTTGTCCCATTTCTGAAGAGTCGAATGGAAGTGAATCAACCGACAATTTTCTTCTGTTGGAAACAGAACCTGTACCCTTCTTAGAAGCTATTCGTTTCATCCCCGAACCTTTTGGTGATATTGACATGCGTGCGTCCTGTACATTAGGGCAAAGTTCAGGCCCTGCCAAATCGGATTTTGAAGGGGCCGATTCATCATCCACTTCCATAGAATCTTCCGACTCTTCATGGCTATAGAAGAGACCCCCGCCGGGCGAAATTGCTTCTGCGACGACAGAAGCAGCACGGACGACAGCCATTCCAATTGAAAGACGTTTTTTCGGCTTTGGTGTATGAGGTTCTTGAGTGTTTGGCTCTTCGGGTATAGGGGAATCAGGGGCTGTTTCTGATCCTTCAGGTAGTTTTGATGGTACAATCGGACCAGATTCAGAATCATTTTCTGTTTCTCGGCTCTCAGCTGACTGAGCACTTGATTCCGAGCAATCCGCTGATTTGTTCTCAGCAGAGGGTTGTTCAGGACTGGCAGTATCACGGCTCGAATCTTGATCATTTTTGCCCGTCTCATCTTCATCATTAAACGCGCCACTGAGTCGCTTCAGGAAGTTGGAAACCGAAGCACCAATACTCGAGCGCCGATTTGACGTAGCTTCTTCCTGATCATCTGCTTCTTCTGGAATATGATTATCTTCAAGACTTTCGGATTTTGGAGTAGTAACATCTTCATCCATATCGGACCCATTGGATGCAGGTGCCATTAGAAGGGGAACAGATGGTCCTCTGGGATATAAAAATCGCCCTAGTCTCGCTAGCGGGGATGAAGGGGGAGGTCCCAAGAACCTCGCAGGGAGAGGTCGCTTGGTCTTTCCTGGAGGAGACGGTTTCGGAAGCATATCCATATCCAATTTTCTGGATGTATTGTCATCCGTGAACCTTTTCCGGGATTTTCCCGAAGCAGCTTGGCTTGGAGAGTAATGTGAACCAGCTTCCAACTCTATGATTGGATTGAACAGTACACCCCGCTTCCGTTCTGACATTGCTCGAGGTGGTAGTTTCTGTCTTCCACTTTTCTGAATTGATTTCGTGGCAGACAATGGAACCCGACGGGATTTTGGAGAGGGCCTTGGTGGTAGACCAGAAAGGGCTTGTTTGACAGGTCTTCTATTCGCTGGTGTAGTAATGTTACTAGATTGCTTGCGTATCACCCCAGCCTGAGTATTACGTAGGACCGATCGTTTCACTTCAGAAGGAATGTCAGATTCCATGTGGTTGTCCGTGGCAGCGAAAAGCTTCCGAACAGTGTCTGCGGCATTACTGCCCTGTAAGGCATTTACATCGATGTTAATCTGCGGAGCTGGTGACTCTTGGCGGGTGGCTTTCGGAAGTGCAGATAATCCTGCACTAAGTCTTGCAAATGCCATACTTTTCTTACTCGAGAGTGACCCAGCTCCATTGACATTGCGTGAAGAAGATGCTGTCTCCCGTAAGGAAGGGGTGACATGGCCTTTGCTTGGAGATGCTTTTGGTACTCTTTGCTTCGAAGTAGAGTTCGTACCAAGTGTTTCTGAATCTTGTGAAGTCTTGCTTCCCGAAGCATTGAACATCTTCGTATCTGCGACAACCAAACTCTTTGTTTCTACAGCATCTGGAACCTTTGGGGCAAAAGCTTCTGAAACTTCTATTTCCATCTCATCTGGAGCCATGGCATCTGAAGCACCTGAACTCCCCGTTTCCATTGTATCCGAACTCCTTGCGTCGCTGGCATGTGAACTATTTGTTTCTCGAGCATCTAATTTCTCGGTCTCTGATATATCCAAGAGCTTTGGCACTGCCAAATGCAAAGACTTTTCTGAGGCACCTGAACTTTGAGTTTCCAGAGGAACCGGAGAATCCTTTTCCACATCGCCAGAATTTTTGGTTCCAAAGGCATCTGAAGTCAACTCCAAATTTTCAGCCTCCTCATGATTATTCACTATGGTCAGACCGACTGGAGGGTTTTCGCTTCCTACGCTTGCTGGTTTCTGCAAACCTTCGTCTCCTGAATTCGCAATTGTAGTCTCTCGAGAAGTAATGACATCTTGTCCTAGGCATGGAACATCCATGCTCTGGGGCTGAGTAGTTGGCAGAGCGACAGAAGCGGTGGTGTTTTCGGTGAACGACTCAGATGGAACTGCTTGGGCACAGGAAGCTTCAGGCATTTGAATAGCGCTGCTTGGAGCCCCAGACGTCCCCATAGATCTAACAAGCTCAGAAGAGTTTCCCATTGGATTCGATCCTGAAGTAGAACTTGGGCGTACTTCACCTGGTGTCATTCTGTGAGGTGTAGAAATCTTTGCCGGATTCCTAAGAGACATATCCGACCCTGACATTTTTCCGGAGTACTTTGGCGTTGCATTCTTCAATGGAGTTCTAGACGGCGTACCTCGCGATAGTACACCTCTGGACGGAGTTCCTTTCAATAATGGTGGCTTCCTAGACGGTGTACGCAATGGTGTCTTTGGTGTGAAGCTTACCGGAGCTGCAGCTCGCATCGCAGTTTCTTCAACAACCATTGGTACACGCTTCGGAGTTCCAGGAAAAGTACCTTTAGGGTTTCGTGACGGTGTCATTTCTGGACCTGTATCGAACTCAGGGAGCGGAATCCCATCAGCTGTCGATACGTAAATTCCCCTAGCGCTAGGCGTGGAGCGTTGAGGGGTTGCGCATTGAAGAAGCTTCTCAGATCGCCTGGTAGAGCTATTAGCAATGCTTGAGGACCCCAAGTTCCTTTTAGGGGTTCCTACTCGCTGGGCAGACCTCTGGAACACATTGTTGTTCGCCGGAGGGACCCTCTGCGCTCTTCTTGGAGTCGGATATTCAGTGCTTGGTTTCACTAGGTCACCATGCTCTTGATTCTTCTCAACAGGCTGTGGTACTAAAGACTGTCGGGATGGTGGTGGATCCTTCTGAGCGCTCTTAGGAGCTGGAATCTTTTCTATCAGTGCGGCTTGGCTGGACTCACCGGAGCGATAATCAAGATTGAATTTAATGCCTCCAGCTTGACCACCTGACATGTTTGGTGCCGAGCTTCTGTCTTCGTCGGCTGTAGAAGAGTCAGCTGCAAATGCGGCAGCAATTTCTTTCACTGGAACAGAGAACCTGTCCTTGGGAATGCAGGTGGTCGACTTGGCCGCAAATACAAATACTTCGTCGCGATCACTGACGACCAACGAGTGTCGCCTACTTGCCTTCTTAGATTTTTTCCGTGATGGTGTTGTAACGGCACCTTTCTTTCGGACAATGACTTTGTTCAATGGAGTGTTGGTTTTCTCCACATTTTCCTTGTCTTGGATATTTTGAGATTCGTCAGTGTCAGTTTGAGACGCCATGCCACCCTGGGGAACCATTTCTAGTCGAAACGCTCTCTCCGCAAGGAAAAAGACATCACCACTTTCCAGCTTGGCCCCGTCATTCTTGTAAAGTATTTTCTGTCTTCCCGGAATCATTACAGGAACTTCATTGCATAGGCCAAAAAGTTTTCTAACTCCATCTTCGTCAATGAATAGTGCATGCAGAGCTCCCACTCCAGATGAATGTATTCTGATGTCACACTCCGAATGGGATCCAAGGATGCACCATTTCCTCTCCGTCAGAACGTAACGTTGGCCATCATCCCCGTTTTTCTTGATGACCACTAGGGAGCTTGCCAACGCTTCTGTCCCTAAAGACATTGCGGAGCTGATTGGACACAATAACACCTCAGGACGAGGTCAAACAGGAGCAGCTGCTATGCTTGGGATTGGAAACAAATCGCGCAGTCGATATGCACGAACGGTGAAATGAAGTTGAAGTCGCAAAAAGTTTGGAAATTGGAATGTTCACACACTCGCACTAGCAATGGTAGTATGTCCGCAGGCAGCGTTCAGGAATAGGAACTGATGTGTCAAATCCAGCTAAGCTATCGGAGCATGGAGCGAGGTTGGTTCAATACATCCAGGTTAACAGAAGGGGGAAGATTTTCAGTTTACACCATCGCTATTCGTAACGGAAACACTCTTTCCCTGGACCAATTCAAAAAGCAATGCATCATCCTAGCTGTACAATGAAAGATTTCAAAACTTCAAATTCAAATTTGACCACCTCCAGATTTCGAGGGATCAATAATTCCTCTGTCCCAACGGGATTTTGCAACGTTTGTGGCAGAATGTCAATGCAACGGGATGGACACTAATGCTCCTGTAACTTGAGATTTGTCTCGTTACACAAAGACCACTACTAAACTGATGTTGAGACTTGACCATGCATGCATGCCCATGATGTAAACTACATTAAAATAAAAGCTGTTGCATGTGAACCGTCCCAATTTTTCTCTCCACATCACACGCAACCCTGTGATGAGGTTAATTTTAAAGCACAGTGAGAATGCACACTTTCCCATCTGCGATAGATCACTTCTTCACTATTCGAACCCAATAAATGGTCTGTAACTGACGCCCCTCGAAAGTTATTTTTCTTTGCCAGTTAGAATGGAAAATCTCGACCGTGCGCTCAAGATGCAGTAATACTAATATCGAAAAGAAGGGAAACAAAATGGAGCGAGCTTATGATTGGGATTTACAGATCCACGGATATTCATTCACAATATTATGGAATTAGGCTTTTCGTCTGGTACAAGACGTGTATCGGTGGAAAGAGAGAATTGCGTGGCACTGTGAATGAAGTTCGTTCGGTAGTGTACCATTTTAGTTGAGTCAAAAAATGCATGATCAGCGAATGACTCTTGAGTGAGTATCTTGGGAGCAGAGACTACTGATAGGAGCACCCAAAATATGCTTGATTCACGCGTTTCTGTGTATCAGAGAAATTGCGGTCTTCTCGCATCCTCCAACCACGAAATCAGGACAATTTCTTGTTCGATTGAGCTAAGATTGAGGGTGAATCATCTTAACATTATCTATTCTGTCAGATTTGCTACTTTTGAACTAGTGGACCCTGATCTAGACGAAGGAATGGTAGAATAATTTTATAAGCGTCCCCCCCCCCATTTTGATAGTAGCAGGCACCTTTTATTTGGTGGTACGTCATTCGAGGTGAGGAATCAGGCCTGAGCTTGCAACCACGGTTGTCATGGAGTTATACAGACAAGGTGGCATGAACGAGGATGACCCTCTCGGGTACCACATGGTAATTCAAATCGAAGCCACTGGTCTGGCAAACATGGATGTTTTCTCTTTAAGCGACCCTTTCGCGTTACTTGAACAACAACAAGAAGACCAATGGTCAGAGATAGGTATGCTTCACTCCTTTATATCTAGAAAAATCCAGCTTCTAGAGCTGGACATTTCACTGACAACCCCTCCGCGTTTGTCTACGTCTAGGGCGCACTGAAACTATATGGGACGTTCTTAATCCCAAGTGGGTGAGAAGCTTTGTATTACCACCAGAGACGGACAAAGGTCAGACTCTTCGCTTAACCATTTACGACCGAGATTCGAAAACTCAAGATTTGGAAAAGCATGAAGTCATTGGTATTTGTATATGTACCGTAGAAGATATCTTGAAGGAGGGGAGTTCTGGGAAGAAGTTGGAATTAGAAAATGACAACTTGAAGGAAAGCGGTACAGTGACAATCATTGGAGAAACGTTTGATGCTTCTCACGAGGACCATGAGATATTCTGGGGTCGATGCAAGTTTCGAAATACTTCTCTTTTGGGCATGTTCTTAACAAGGCCATACTTGGCGATTTACAGGATGAGGCAAAACAATGAGTGGACTCCAATATATAGATCGAACATAGGAAAGAAAGGTGAAGAAACATCATTTTCCGAAGACCTTCTTCACAAAACAAAACTTCGGGCGTCACATAGAGGTGGAAGTTGCATGGAAATTCCGCTCCGAATCGAGCTTCGATCACATAGATCTATCACTGAACACAAGCTTATTGGTGCAGTTCAGATGTCGCTTGGATCTTTGCGCCGGCAATCGCTTCGAAAGAAGATAAGTCTTGGCCTCGCTGGAGAGAGCGTTGGTGAACTTTGTGTGGCTCGATCGACCTTGGCTGATAATTCGAGCAGCTTCGATCTGGAAATATCATTCCGCTCCAAATGAGTCGAATATGTTCCAAACTATTCTGGCTGTATGCTCTGTCAACATAATATTCTGCCTGGGAGAACAAAATAGCCTGTACATTCACATCGATCAAGTTAATCTCTGTTCAGATACATATCTCGAATGATACGACCAAATGATAAATTACTTGGTTTCTAAAATATTAGGCAATATTCTGTTGCACCCACTTTGATCCGTCCTAACGCACATCTATGGAACCAACTTGACTGTCACCGAAGCATCTATGGTGCTTCGTCTCTCTGCATTCATTCGGCCCACGAGTCTTAATTGTCAACCGAAAAGATTTGAATATGATTTGAGTCCATGGCTCAACCAAAGAAAAGGAGAAGATCTAGTTCCCCTGAATCGGGTGCTGCTGCAAAGCTACAACTAGGTGTTCTCTCAGTCTTTGGCGATTCGAGGGGATCTTTCCAGCCGCGATCAATCGAAAACGCAAAGGATTTCAAAACAGCATCATTCCATCACTCCACTTTCCTCCGCGTTATTGAACAGCTATGTTGCGTTTCAAGCGAACAAGGCAAGCGCACTCTTTTGCAGCTAACACAGGAGATTGATGCGGGAAATGTCAGCATTTCAGAGTTATCATCGCATATGTACAGTGAGGATGACCCTGATAATTTCCCCCCTCTTTGCGTTATAGCCCACCTTCTCTCCAACGAGTATCTTCGGCTTGCAGATTTTGATCACGTTCATATCTTGCAAAGAGGGGTGTATGAGCTGCGCAACTCCGAACAGTGCTCATGCAGGGGTTTTGGTTCTGGAATCACTTCATTCCTGCATTGTGTACTACAAGAAGAACAAAGTACAAGGCGCCAAGCGGTTTTGACACTTTTTGTCTCTGTATTGTTTTCTGAATCGTCAAATGGATTTTCGTTTGTGAATAGGAAAGGATACTTTTCCTTGGCAGAACTAACTATTCACTACCTTAGCAAAGAAGTCATGAGATCTGCGGAGCGTAGTGAAGTATTCGTGTCTTGGGTTATCCAAAGCGCTCTTCCAATGAGACTGATGGCTGAAGACAATTCTGAAGCCAACAAATGTGTATGTCACGTTATCTGCCAAATCTAGTTTGTTACGTACAAGTACTAACGCGCCCAATAATGTTTTTGTATTATTCGTTTTCTCAGTGGGTAGCGGAATTGTCAGGGCTAGCTACAGGAAGAAATACTGCGGATTATCTTGAACATGGAGCCGTAGAAGAACGTGCTTTGGCTGCTTTGTATAATGGAATCAGCTCTGCAGAAGCATCGCAAGCTTTTATCCAGTGTTTGAATAAGTTTACGGGCGTCAATTCGAAAGATCATTCTATCCGAAGCTTCTCCTCTGGAACCTGGTCTAGAATGGTTCTTTTGGGTCGTCGAGCATTGGATATTTCTATTCGATCAGATGAAAATAAGTCAGAACGAAAGACAATTGAAGCTTCAATTTTGAGTGCGTGTTGTTCTTTGCATATCTTGAACAGTGACTACGGGATTACCGTGTTACTTTCCCTGGCGAGAACGCTATTTCATTGCCTTGCTGGTGAAAAGGCGGACCAAAATCGCCAAACTACATTTAAGCAATGGCTTCTTGACTTGGTCAATGCATTGGATCGGAATGGTATGAAGACTTTGATAAAGGTCCTCATGGAACTTGTGCCGCTTGAACCTCTGGAGTTTCTGAGAATGAATTACTTTGTTATTTCCCGAAAGAGAGACTATTTCGACTTGTCCCGCGACTATTTAGCGCTTGTTCGAACTCGGATTAGTGATTTGGATCCGTTGGACCATGGAGGCACTGCAAAACGTCGTATCGATGGTGGTTCAGATCCTAATTCAAGCGCTTCGGAGCTTAGTAATAAAGCTCTCCAAGAAGCAATCTGCGCAGTGGTGGATTTTACGAAAACGAATGGTAGTGTGCCGAAGTCGATGATCAGGCATATGAATTTTCATAGACACCACTTCCGTACTACAACTCTAAGAGCTCTTTTGGATGCAAACCTGGCATCTTCCAGTGTTGGCTCATGTGGCAAGCATCGCATCGATGACAAAGATGCCTTTGACAAACAAAGGATAGAACTGATTCGTACTCTTGCATTCACTCGGAAAGACCATGCTGTCACAAAGGCAGAAGCTCGAAAAGCAATGGAGGCTATCCAAAATGTGAGGAAGGAAAGGTGCAAGACTCAAGTGAAAGGTGCCAATGGAGAGGACTCCAAGCAAGACGTAGTCGTGGTCGATGAGACTTTGTCATATGGCGAGATTATGAAAGAAATCTATGCAGCAAACCAGGAAAAATCCACGGAAACTAACAAGGATGGAACTGGGTCCATGGTGCGCGATTTGAAGTTGAAGATGCTTAAAAAGGTACAAGAGGCTCTGAAAGAGAGTAAGGAAAAGGTTAAAGTTGCAAGTTTAGCTCAAGAGGTGTTGCAGACTTTGCTAAGGAACCTCATCCACACGTTACCTCTTCAATTGTGCTTCTCAAGAAGCCCAGAGGACAATGACATTGGGGTCATTCTCAAGGAAGACTATCGAAAATGGTGGCTTTCGAGTGGAAGGACGACATTAGATATCATTCTTACTCTACTAGGAGATGATGAATTGAAAGTATTGCAGAAAGCGATGCAACTTCAATTACTTGCTCTCGTTTGTACTCAAATTCAACTCCTCTCACATCAAGAGCTTGCTGCGTTGGCAATGACAACATGTGCGATTTGCTCGGGATCGGACAACCACGAACTTGCTGAAATAAGCTTTATCAGTTGTACGATCCCGTCCCTGAGGCTAAGACACATCTCATCGATAATATTTACTTCTCTTCCTATCACAAATCCAACGCATGTCTGGGCTTCGTCCCTCTTCGCAGCACATTGTATTCTCATTTTGGATGCAACTGGTGGAAGTATCACATATCCTGTCAAGCTTTCGGTGGCTGCTAGGGGGGCTGAAAGTACGGCTGCGTCACAAAGAATCGAGTCGTTGGAATCTCCAGGCGTCTGCAGTCTTTCGCACTTATTGAAATGGACACTTCTTAGCCCATGGCGTTTGGTTGCCTCCACGTCGGAATTTGACGAGCCCCAATCTGATGTTGCATTAGATGACGCTGGCGTGCTTCTGAAACTGGTCTCAATCCTCTGTAAATCAAACATATTGCCTGGTGGTCGATTGACACTTGAGTCTTGGTTGAAAGTTGAGAAAAGATCTAAATGGGGTCGGGCATCTTCTGTTTGTTCTGTGCTTCACAGATTTGCTTCATTCGGGATTAGCAGGAGTCGCATCATTGGTGAAACGCTTATTTTCCTTGTTTCCTCCACTGACGCAAGCGAAGGATATCCCAATTGGATTATCGAGGGTATCCAAAGTTATGGCGACGAGGTGGCATGCTGCGCAGAAGTCAGTGTTCATGATGACGATGACAACTTGGCAAAGATGGTCGAAAATTGTATAGATAAGCATGGAGCAACTGCTGGATATCAAATGATTGAACTATTGACAAGTATGGATCGGACGTGCTATTTCCATAATACTAGTGCGAATGACATTCAAACGCACATACAAAACTATCTCATTCCGACACAATGGCCGCTTTCCGGACGTGTTATCCAGTACTTGATGAACAGTTTGAGTAAGAATTGCACGCAACCATCGCAAGTGGATTTGAGTAGAAGTGCATTGCTCGTCAGTAGCGTTGCTTGCAAGTGGGATCTCCTTGATTGTACAAGTATTAGTTACGGGTCGTCCCTTGCAAAAAGCATCGTCGAGCAGGGAGGAGCCACGAAATATGCCATTTCTTCATTGACCAGTGCATTGGGTCGAAGTGGTGTGGCATATACGCAGAGCTTACCGCCGGAAGACAGGGATTTGACTCGAGCAGTGGAGCGTTTTTCACGAGCAGTTGGTGCCGGATTGGTTTTACATTTTGTTAGTTACAGTTACGAACATGGTGAGAGGGAGGTGAAGAGAGATGTGGCATCTGCCGTTTGTACGCTTGCTTCGAAGGTCTCCGAATTCGCAGCAGTGGATGTTCTGGACAGCGCAATCTATGTCTCTGCGTTTATCCCATTTGCTGGCAATTGCGCTGAGGATGGAAAACATGATGCTTTGTTAACAATGTCTCAAGGAATGCTCGAGGCATTGATTGAGGAGCGATTGAGTATGGGTGAGTGTAACTTGCCGGCATGGATTGATATGCCTCTGGACTTCTCGAAGAAGATTGAAGACAAAGTGGATGTGCTGTTTGAATGGGTCGGAGGGAGACGCAATGGAAGTGTTGGTTCTCAGGACACGAGACCAAGTGGAAAGAGTGTTCCACTCTATGTGGCCCTATCGCGTCTATTTATTGCTCTACTGTCTGTGTCAGATCGAGCTTGGAACCAGGTGGTTGCACAGCGCAACGAACAAGATGTTGGTTTAGTACTTTTACAAAACACTCTGGAGGTGTTGGAAGTATTGACGTTTCCTGACGAGCCGAGCTGTGCACTGTTTTCTGCGGCATGCAGGGAAAAACTTTTGTGCTTTGCCAGAGTAGGGCGATGCCAACTTGTGGAATTATTTTGCGTGACTGCCAATCGAGTGAAGGGTCCAGAAGCGCGACATAGTGATCTGGTTTCCGTTGTGTTGAAGAAATTCCCCTCGTTAGCCAGTGAAGTGCATGCCGCCATGCGGACAATGGGGATTGGTTGAATGATCTTTCGCGCTATTTCGTATCATTGGATAGTCGTCCAACATAGAATCTTTGACAGTTACATGAAGTCGATTTATTACCAGAGGTCTGACGATGCAACCTTGACAAGTACCGCTACCTATTACAATTACATATAGAACAATGCTACGAAAATCAAAGTAGAGACGACCTGTGTCATAAGGCTCAGTTATGTACAGTGTTTTTGACGCGCACCGAGTGTGATTCTGGGGCGGCGCCGAGCAGGAAGGCAGGAAGCGTTCGCTACCTCTACTCCTCAGAAATCACAATCTAGTGAAAACTTGTTATCCGACCTGTTTGCAGTCACGCCTGCTTTCTGATATTCACCGACTCTTCTTTCGAAAAAGTTTGTCTTACCCTGAATGGAAATGAGTTCCATCCATTCGAACGGTTGCTTTGCATTATACACCTTTCCGTAACCAAGCGACAAGAGCAATCTATCAGCACAGTAGCGAATGTACTCCTTCATCATTTCTGAGTTCATTCCAATGAGATCCACAGGAAGTGAATCGCTCACAAACTCAATTTCACATTCCACAGCATCACAAATGATCTCATGAATACGTTGCTCGGACAACCGCGCCGCCTTGGGGATCATTGAATACAACAGACACGCATGATCGCAATGCAGGCCTTCGTCACGTGAAATGAGCTCGTTGGAGAACGTCAGGCCAGGCATGAGGCCGCGCTTTTTGAGGTAGAAAATCGCGCAGAAAGAGCCCGAGAAGAAGATACCTTCCACGGCGGCAAAGGCCACAAGCCGTTCCGCAAAGGATGCATCGGAAGAAATCCAGCGAATGGCCCAATCAGCCTTGCGTGCCACACACGGAATTTCATCAATGGCTCGGAAGAGCATGCTCTTCTCCTGTGGGTCCTTGATATATGTATCGAGCAACAAGGAGTAGGTCTCTGAATGAATGTTCTCCATTGCGGCTTGGAAGCCGTAGAAGCAGCGCGCCTCTGGGATCTGCACGTCATTGCAGAAACGCTCGATGAGATTTTCCAGCACAATACCGTCCGAGGCGGCGAAGAATGCTAGTACATGCTTAATGAAATGCTGCTCCGGGTCCGTGAGGTTGTTCCAGTCGGCCATATCTGCAGAGAGGTCAATTTCCTCAGCGGTCCAGAAGGCCGCCTGATGTTTCTTGTACAGATCCCAAATAGCCGGGTGACGAATTGGGAAGAGTGTGTAGCGGTCCGCAGACTCTGCAGTGAATATGGCTGGCACGGCATTCTGCTTGGGGTCTGTCGAGGCATCGGACTGGCTGTCGGTAACGTCCGAGACCGATTCCAAAATTTCGGAGACTGGTTTTGTGTTTGACATTTGGACTGGGCTATTGCTGGGCGATTCAGGAATGCAGGCAGGACTGGTAGAGATTGTCATGGTCGTAGATAGCGGGCACTTATTACGGAAGGTCAAGGAGTGTTGCGGAGTGGGATGGATTGGGTTTTTATAGGCGTGTGTAGTTGGGTAAAATGGGCTGGATTGGCGCGAAATTGGAGCCTTGGAGGTCGGCTATACAATCTTGGACGAGATGTCGGATGCAGGAGAGTTACGAGTTGGCGCCATATACAAAATTTTGATAAATTCTACGTTGGCGCGCTTTTGCCGCATTTGGGCGCCATTTGGCGCCAATAATAAATTTAATTCACAGCCGCATCGCCGTCGTTCATCCCTCTGCTCAGATGCCCCGAGACAGCCTGTCTGATTCCACGTCGACCTGACGTATGTTATTCGTGCGATGCCCCGGTCGGCATCTCGACAAACCGCGCCATTGATGATCAAGTAGAATTGACTCGCACACCTTTCCCGCTCGTAATGAGTAACCGTCATGCCGCGCGCGCACAGTATTCCGTCACCATATTCGCGCGCACTCATCATAGTCTGAACAACCTGCTGTTCGCACGTTATGGCAAACGCAGATCTTCCGTGTCTTGTTTATCACGATCATCCCATTTGGCCCTGCACGTAATCTTTTATTCTTCATCGCATGAAGTGATGTTGCCTCTCTGACGGCTGACCACATTTCTATATTCGCCCATGGATTTCTTAAGAGGCAGCTATAACACTGCGCTAAGATTCATGAACTCCTTCATGGCTGTCGCAATTCTCAACAGTGTGCGCCGTCCTTGTTTAATTTTGATCACTTCTGTTGCAGAAGTGGCCAAAATTGAACCATTGACATCCTGCACGCATTTCAACCAGCGAGCTTGCTGTCCTCCTGCGATACTCTTACGACTGTAACGTCTAACAGAGTCGGAAGTGACAGGATAATATCCAAGCCACATAGTTTCATCTAGTCTTGTTCTGTTTCATATGCCTTTCCCCACCAGAGTGTACACAAAACTTTGACCTTTGTTGATGCACACCACTCACTGTCGCATATCTCCTATCAACATGCCTACAAAAGTTGTGACTGTCACAACGAGCCCACGGCTCAATGTATATTCCAATTACTGGAGTGATATTCAACAATGCTGCATCATTTCTATGTTTTACGTTCCTAACCATATGGATGTGATCCACCTTATGCGCAGTTTCAACTGTGTGTACGAGGTGGCTCTCGAACCAACCTATTCCCATTCACACATCGCTACACCAATCCCTAAAGGCATCTAGCAACACAAAAATATCAACAGTCCAGTCGTGCACGCGTTGACCATGAACTTGGACCTCCCCTCTTATCAGTCAGTCATCCCAGTTAAACCTAACTCAGTGGAGCAGTGTTTCTTTGCAACCAAGCAAGCGTTTCACTATCATCCTGCAACAATGGTGACAACTTTGCGAAGCATTCCTTGTGATAGTTGTCAATCCACTCTCTGTCACTATTCGACAATAGCGATACATCGATCATGTTTGCCTGAATGGGAGAAAACGTCACATGCTCCATGCCGTAAAATGGTTTCTCTTTGCCGCCAGGCGGACCCTTCACATCAGCTTCAACGATGATGCACAAATTTTCAATACGAATTCCAAACTTGTCTTCCTCGTAGTACCCCGGTTCATTACTAGTGATGAATCCAGGTTCTAGTGCCGTGCCAAGGGCTTGATCCTTGAACGAAATAACATGCGGGCCTTCATGTACATTCAAATGCGATCCTACCCCGTGCCCTGTGCCATGCTTGTAGTCCAGACCAACTTTCCACAACGCCTGTCGCGCAAATCCGTCCAGCACATGCCCAGTGGTACCCTTGGGGAAAATGAGCGTGTCGATGGCAATGTGACCTTGCAAAACGCGTGTGAAACACTCTTTCTGCCAGGCAGTGGGTGTGCCAAAATGCATGGTCCGTGTTACATCCGTCGTACCATCTTTGTACTGTGCTCCAGAATCAACGAGATACACCTTGTCCGTCGTAATGTTCATGCACGTCTCGCGTTCCGGCCTATAATGAATCACGGCTGCATTGGAGCCTGAGCTGGAAATGGTTGGGAACGAAAGCGACACAAACATTTCCTGCTCCGATCGCAGCCCGTCCAGCTTATCTGCCGCCTCACATTCGCTAGGAGTATGTCCAAGATTTACCACTTCATTTTCGAGCCAGCATAAAAATTTAGCCAAAGCAACGCCATCTCGCACATGCGACGCACGCATTCCATCTAGTTCGACGTCGTTCTTCTTTGCCTTTGCCAGCGATATTGGGCCTTGTTTCTTGATGGTTTGGATGTCGCCATTGGCAGTTTCCAAAGTGTGCATGATGGCATAGTTACAATTATTCGGATCCATCCACACCCTGGATGAGTCATCCCATGACTTTTGCGCAAGATCTGACAACAAGGCATCATATGGCATAACGGTCACGTCGTTTTGCTTCAGATGATCGGCAACCTCATCTGAGAAGCGAGTTTCGTTCACGTAGAGTGTGGTTTGGGATTGGGTCAAGGTAACATAAGCCCAAAAGACGGGATTATAATCGACATCGGCTCCGCGCAGATTTAGTAACCAAGCGATTTCGTCCAACGCACTAACAATAAGCATGGAAGCATCCTTACTGGCCATTTTAGTTCGGAGCAGCTTGAGCTTGGCTTGCACGGGAGTACCAGCCTGTTTTGTAGAATGTACGACAATGGTAGCAGCGGGATGTGCTGGACGCGCGGATGACCAAACTTGATCTACGAGATTCGGAACATCGTTAGGCAGCGTGACGAGAGAAATCGACGGAGAGAGATCGGAAGACAAGATGGCGTCATTGAAGCGATTCATTGTGTTGATAGAAACGGTCTTGCCATCTATAGCTACCTTTGAACCAGGCGGGAGATTTTTGGCGAGCCACTCCTCGATGCTCGGATCTTCGTGCACCTTCATCATAGTGTACACCTGAGGATCCAACTGTTTGGCCGCTTGTACAAAATAGCGGCCATCGGTCCAACAATAGGCGGCGTCCATGGTGACGAGAGCTGCGCCAGCGGATCCGTCAAATCCGGAAATAAAGGCGCGTCTCTCATCGCAAGCGGCGACATATTCTGACATATGGGCGTCCTCGCTTGGAATGACAAAGGCATGATAGTGATGGTTGGCCATGACAGCGCGCAGGGCGGCAACACGCTGAGAGCTAGTCATGGCTTTGATGTCTGACGGTAACGCCTGGGTAGGCGCACCGTTTTCACGCGTACGCTTAATATTGGAGGATGTTGGTGCGGGATTCGGTTGTGAGTGTTTCGGGCAGGGAGTGGTTGATGACAAAGCAAGGTTGGAAGCACAGATCTGCGATGTGGCAAATGACGTAAGGGAGGTATTATTGTGAGCGCCAATGTGTTGTGTTCAACTCGATTGGCATTCCACTTGCTGTCAGCAAAGTCTGCGGTGTAACTGCGTGTTGAAATGGAAATGAATTTGGAATGTACGCAGTGAATACAGTACAAAATATTTGGGAATTAGTCACAAAAACCTGAAATATTTTTCGCAAGCACAGCAAGAGCAGATACATGATGGCCATGGTGGCAAATTTTAATTCGCTTTGTATCGCATTGCACAACATCTCCAGCAAGTGGGCGCGTGGTCATGAAACAATCCCACATGTCATGGTGTACGCTGCTGTGCCCACGCAACCGATTTGCGCAACAAATTCAGCCCTAATTTCAAGCCATTCACAGCCACAAACACGATCAATTGTTGCGTCCAAGATCCATACATCATCACTCCTCTGCGATCCGCTGTGACAATCGGTGCTCGCATCGATAGCATCCCGTTCATCAAACCAATCCCAACTATCATGGCGCCCATTCCTGCCTTTGTTTCATCCGGTCTCGGCCTCGCCGCTCGCACAGCAAACATTGCCGTCAACGCGCGTACCAGCATCCGACCAGCACCGCTCGCATCCACACCCGTCCGCCATGCCGCTCGTTTCACCATGAATGCCACCAGCGCCGATGACGAGCTCACCAAACTGCTCAACCTCCCGCTCCCATCCTCCATCATTCAAGCCGAGTACGTCTGGCTCGATGCCGACTACAAACTTCGATCCAAGGGCCGCACCGTCAAGGCAGGCATTACCACTCCTGCCGATCTCCCCGAATGGAATTATGACGGAAGCTCGACCGGCCAGGCACCTGGAGAGAACTCGGATGTGTTGCTCAAGCCCGTGGCAATTTTCAAGGACCCCTTCCGTGGCGGAGACCATATCCTCGTCATGTGTGACACGTACGATTCCAAGGGAGACCCCCTTCCGACCAATACTCGCTACTCGTGCAATAAGGTCATGTCCAATGCCAAGAACCTCGAGCCGTGGTTCGGTCTCGAACAGGAGTACTTCCTCATCGACCCCGCCACCGGTAAGCCATTGGGCTTCCCTGCCGACGGCGAGCCCGCTCCCCAGGGTCCGTACTATTGCGGTATCGGCGCGGAGAATGCTTTCGGCCGCGAGATTGCAGAGGCTAGCTGGCGCGCACAGCTCTATGCAGGGATCAAGGTCGGAGGTATCAATGCTGAGGTGGCACCTGGTCAGTGGGAGTTCCAAGTCGGCCCCTGCGAAGGCATTGAGGAGGGCGACATGATGTGGATTGCTCGTTACATTTTGGAACGTGTCGCTGAGATTGCCGGCTACATTGTCAACTACGATCCCAAGCCAGTCAAGGGTGACTGGAACGGTTCCGGATGTCATTCCAACTTTTCGACAAAAGAAATGCGCGAGGATGGAGGATACGAAAAGGCAATTGTCCCCGCCCTCGACCGTCTTGGTTCCTACCAGGAGGAGCATATCTTGGCGTATGGTGAAGGTAACGATCAGCGCTTAACTGGACAACATGAGACGGCGCCCATTACAGAATACCGCTGGGGTATTTCCGATCGTGGTGCCTCATGCCGCGTTGGTACCAGTGTTGTCAAAGAAGGAAAGGGCTATTTCGAAGATCGTCGCCCGGCAGGGAATTGCGATCCCTATGTTGTCACCAAGCTCTTGGTGAAGAACGGATGCGGTGTTTCTGAGTAGGCAGTCCATGGATAGGCTTTGGTGTGAGATGTAGTGGCCAGGTCATTTGAACTCCACATTTTGTCTCATAGGCATAGGTGCTGCTAATGGATTTGGTTCCGATACGTGTGTGCATCTCATAAAAATTATTTCATATAAACGTACAGAACTTTACAACACTTCATAATTAGACAGTTGGTAGGTTCAACTGTAACTAGCTCAAAGGCATATACCTATGCACACCGAGAATCCCCAATACTACGATAGACTTCACGTACAGGTATTAACAAGGATAGCGTGGAACGAATTGACCTTTTTGTGCCAACGATGACTCCGCTGCAGGATCCCGACTGTCTGCACCCAAAAAGCACAGAGTGAACAAGTAATGAAAAAATCAACCAACATCCTCAACTTGCTACCTTCGATGCATAGAACACGGCTTCAGCTGCACCTTGCAGAATAGTCATTTCCTGAGTCACTGCAACCTCTTTCCGAATATTGACAAGGATGCTATAAAGATGCGAGTCTGCAACCTCATTCTGGCCAAAGTGGCGTCCATATATATCTAAGATGAGGTTCAACAGATGGGAAAGTCGCAACGAGTACTGTGGATCGCGCATGTTCTTCCGGATGATTTTCAACAGCGGACAGAGTTCCTCTATGGTCCTGCCTTTCAGAGCATCGCGCAGCTTCTCACGCAAGATTAGCTCCTCAACGACACCGACGACAACACTGGCGTTACGAGTATCCACTGCTCGATCTAGAGCTTCACTGAACTGATGCTTTCTGAGGCAAATATCGTAATCCTTCAGTCGCGTCTTTTTCATACCACGGACGATAACATCACGCGAGTCTGTTGGTGTACTGCCACCTTTGCGGTCAAAATATCGACGAGTACCCGGACGAGGCTGGTCGAGATCCTGATCCAACCGCTCGAAGCCACGACCCCATCCTTCAAAATCCCGCTCGCGGAGCCCACCTGCTGGACCTGCGGGCTGGAGATCCTTCTTAAAGTTATGAGAAGCACGAACGTCAACAGTGCCGTCAGCCATCCCGACACCGTATCTTTTGCCGTCGGGAGAGATTGAAACAGACATAACATGCGATGGGAAAGACATTGCGCCTTTGCTTTCGAAGCTTGACAGATCATGCAGCTTGAGACGACCATCCAGACCACCTGTCGCTAATGTACCAGACTCCGAGTGAACAGCCCCACAGGTTACGGCCTTGGCGTGCGAAGCTATTCTGTGGACTAGCTTTCCACCAGCAAAGAAGTCCCAAACCTTGGCCTCCGGCCCTCCAATGGTAATAGCCCGAGCACCGCCAGGCAGAATTTGAACATCGTCAACCTGGTACTTGTGATCGAGAGTGAACAGACATTTTTGGGTGCGGAGGTCGTACAAACGCGCAAAACGATCAGCAGATCCAACCATCCACACATGGCGAGAGGCAGGAGAAGCGCTCTGCGACCGGATGTAATCGTTCGCATCGTCCAAGGAAAAAAGGCTTTTGGCAGTAGGTAGATCCCATACTTTGAGCGTTGAATCATCAGAGCCAGTCATTATTCGTAGTCCATCAGAACTAAACCGCGCAGTTCGAACTGGACTGATGTGGAGAACATAATTCAGACAAAGGCAGGTTAGAAAATAGAATCGAGACTCGCGACCAATCAGCAGCTCTGATACGCATGGATCAGTGAAATTCGAAAGACTATTAAGATGTAGATGTCCTCATTGGCTAGTAGTCCTAGGAGTGAACTAAAAAGCTCATCATTTCCAGGTAACTTAGAGCGATGCAACGACATGACATGAACTTACCCTTTGTGTCCCTTCAAGTCTCGTAAGATGGCACGACTTGCCATGTCGAAGACTCTGGCAGAACCATCAGCACAACCAGCGACCAGAAGACGACCATCGTGCTTAAAGTGCGGGCTGTAAGCAACGTCCTTAAAACGACTAATGGTTCTACGAATCTGATCCGCATACGCGTCTATGATCGAGACCGAATAACCTGAGGCAGCTGCAAGCTCGTAAGGTGCACGGGGCGAAAAGCACACGTCTGTGACAGGGTCTTGGAGGGCATGATGAGACACTGAACGAAGTGAAAGAAGGTTGTGAATGTCAGAAGAGGGAACTAACAATGTTTCTTGCTGCCCTCGACCCACGTTGAGGGGAACAAATGCTTCACCCATTCTGTCTACGGCGATGGGAGCCCCGTATCGACGTCATGTAAGGCGAAAGACGCGACCGTGCCGATGCGGTATTAGAGTTTGCATAAAACAGGGCTTCAAGTCGAATTTATAGCCATTTAGCCAACCTCACTGAAGCACCGTCGTCGGCACCAGACGTGCATCTGTGAGTGGGCAATGCTGATTTCTGATAAAAAATGGAACACGTTGCGTGGTGGTGAACTTTGTCAATGTAAGCTAGGGTTATGAGTCGTGCTTTACAGAAAAATTGATTTAAAACCATGGCTTGGCGCCAAAATGAAAATGAATATGAATCTGACCGCAACGCCTCTCATGCTCATACAGCACATCCCACCGAGTAAAACGCTGTGTTCCCGCCAATATCTGCTGCCGACCTGATCACTCCTGAGCTAGGACCATACGTGCGCTGCACTCCATTGTCGGTCTCTGACGCAGTCGACTGTCCTCACCTTGAACACACGCCACTATCCTCAAGTCTGTCGATCTTTGAAGATGGAGCGTGCATCTGAAATTTCCCCCGGTGCTATTCGCGATATATACACATCTGGCAAGAACTTCAAGAATCCCATAGTCCAGATAGTGGATCTGAAGAAGATTTCAGGTCAACGACCAGAACCCAACGCTCCGGCCCGCTACAGGCTCAGTCTCAGTGATGGCGAACACTATCAGCAGGCGATGCTTGCCACCCAGCTGAATGAACTGGTGAATAACGGCACTATTATAGCTAACAGTCTCGTTCAACTCAACGACTTCATTGTGAACAACGTGCAAAACAAACGCATTGTTATCATTCTCAACATAGCCGTCCTTGCTAATCTGCCAGCAAAGGTGGGAAATCCAGTGGCTGTCGATTCCGCGCTTGGCAATGGCGCGCAAACTGCTCCACCACGTCAGATTCCCAACCAATACCAGCAGCCAAATCATCAATTCAGACCGATGCCGGACATAAAGCCTACCAGCAATTCGTCATTTGGATTGCCTGGTACGAAACCATGGACTGCACCTCCCCCCGACAATCCGTATGGGTCCAAATCTTCCTCCGGCGTTATGTCGATGACGCAAACCGCGCCACACTCCAACTATCGACCGATTCAGAGTATTAATCCATATCAAAATGGATGGACCATTCGTGGGCGCTGTACGTTTAAGAGTGATCTGCGCAAGTTTCAGAATGCACGTGGTGAGGGACAGGTAATCAGCTTTGAACTTACGGATGAATCTGGCTCCATTCGTGTAACGGCCTTTACTGATCATGCGCAATCTGTCCTTGACAAGGTCCACATGAATCGCATTTACAAAGTCACGCGTGGCTCTCTTAAGCAAGCAAATGAGAAGTATAATAGAAGTACGTCCAGCTTTGAGATGACTTTGGATCGAAACTCTGTCTTTGAGGAAGTTCAAGACGACGGGTCGTTTATGCAGATCAAATACAATTTCACCAAAATCGCACAGCTCGATAATATTGCTGTGAAGGGAGCTTGTGACGTGGTGGGTGTTGTCACTGCTATTGGTCCGCTCGGTGAAATCATTATTCGAAGCACAGGAGAACCGTGTGAAAAACGATCCATCACAATCGCAGATGACTCAAATGCATCTGTTGAGCTGACTCTGTGGCGCGCACAGGCCCAAAATTTCTTAACAGAATCTGACCTAGATCGCCACCCGGTGTTACTACTTCGAAATGCTAGTCGTGGTGATTTCGGGGGTGTTTCATTGAACATTACGCGATCAACAACCATCGAATTAGACCCTGTCTCTGTACCAGAAGCGAATACATTGAGGGCATGGTTTGACGCTGGTGGTCTGAATGGAGCCGCTCTTCAGTCGGTCACCAATGGACCTGGAGGCGCTGGAGGGAAAGTCACAGGAGAACGCAAGTCATTGGAGGAGGCTCGTGTGGAGGACGTTGACCCCGTTTTCGCTACCGGCAGTGGAGGGAGTAATGCGTCGGCTATGTTTGTCATGCGTGGTGTCGTCAGTTTCGTCAATATGAAAAACGACTTGTACTATCCAGGAGACCCAGATACGAAGAAGAAACTTATTGAATCTGCCCCTGGAATGTGGCAAAGCGAGAGCACTGGCAGACAATTAACGGACGATCAAGTTGGATGGCGTTATATTGTGTCGATGAAAATTATGGACTACTCGTCATCCAAGTGGGTTAGTGGGTTTGACGAAGTGGGGCAAGTTCTTTTTGGCCGTGATGCCAAGGAGTTCCGGGAGCTGAAAGAGCGTGACCAGGGTCTATACGAGCACATCATTGAAGAGGCTACGTTCCGCCCTCTTGTGATGAAAATTCAGGTGAAAGAGAGGATGTGGAAAGATGAACAACAAATTCGGTACACGATATCGCGGGTTGAACCAGTCAACTTTTCTTCAGAAGGACATCAATTGTTGAAAGAGATAGGAAGTTATGGCGCGATGTGAGTGCACTATTACCACACTCGCCAACTTGTGGATAGCCGACAATGCATAAAGATGAAAAGTACATCCACATGTACTTTTACCGCGTCGAATCGTTTCGTCTCTTTTGCTTTACATGTTCTATACAGGATTCAGCGGCACACGGACCTAAGCATGCTCCCTAGTCTACTGTACAAATTGCGAGCGTCTCGAAATACTGACTGTTGCAAGCGCTAGATCACTTGGCTGGAGAAGATTGTTCTGCAGTTGCATCGATACTGTCCTTAGCGGCAGCTTGCACCAAAAGCGAGCCCAAACCATTATGAGATACTCTATGTCGCAACAACGCTTGCGTTCCGGGCAATTCAGCTGGTTTATCGGACGATGTAAGTTCAGCAAAACGACGTAAATCGTAGAACGGTGTGCCAGGTCGAAGACCATCCGGCGCAAGACTAGATACGACGCGAACCAAGGCGACGATTCCAGTGGTAGCGGTGTCAATTTTGGTATCCAATTGTTCGATTCTTGAATTGACATCACCGAGCATATCTTGAACATTTGTGACTTCGGTACCAACTTCCGTTATACCATCTTTAACTTCCGCCACCTCTGTTTCAATTTTCTGCGTCAGAGACGTTCGCACCTTATCCACACGCGCTTCTATCATTTTGAGCCGTTCGCCGAGGTCGCGTCGCACGGCACCGACGGCGCCACTCACACGTGTTATTCCCTTCTGCATTGCTAGAATGGTGTCGTTGAAGGTGGATTGACTGACCCATGCTAAATCTCGGAGCGATACTCCGCGCCAACGTGCAATGTAGAAGACGATGCCGCCAGCGACAACAGCGGTGACGCTCCATCCCAATGTGGATAAGATGTCTGTGACGAGGTCGGATGTTCGCTTATCGTTTCCTTGACCCATGATTACAACGGAGCGATCGCCTGCTTTAGAAACTTCTCTGGTGAGTGTCTCCATTTGTTTGGAGAGCAATGAAATGTCGGGATTGTGCGAATTTGCATTGCTCGTATCGGAGGATTGGTTTGACCTGGTCTGAAGGAGAATATCTGTAGCGAAGGAGCGCGCTTTGTCAGAATTGTTATACAAATATGTTCCGCCATATCCGGCGCCGAACACCATGGCTAACGTTCGGACGCCAATTGTAGCCATGGTATCAAGGTAGTGCGTGAGGTAAATGTGCGAAATCTACTGAAAGCGTAGAGTGGAATTGTGGTTGCACACATTAGAGAGCGAATTGAACCTGAAGCATTGGGACTGCAGAGTTCAATGACGGTGAACATATGCCAGAACGTCTTGTGTAACAGTAAAGCACCATGTCGTTGAAAGTGGTCAACTGATTTGAAGCTTTCTGCTCGGCGTGCGGCCGTGGCCCATGGGCTCGGAAAGAGCAAAAAGAGATTCACAGTATGATGAACGAGTTGTGTACACTTGTCCGTTGTTGAAAGGCTATATGGATTTTATGATGCAATCCCATGAAAGCTATTGGAAAAATGAAAATTCGAAAACGGTTTTTGCATTTCTGGAAAGGAACGAAAAATCTGTTGGCTACTTGTCACGATTATTTTAAAATAATTTATTTTGTGTGTATTAGATGTCGAGATCTAAAAGATTATTTCGCGCCAAATGACATTTACACGCAAACACCATGATGCATTCCGTGCGGGCCTGATGCACTTACCTTTGTGCCTTAGCTTCTGCCTTGCTTGCCCATAGACCCTGTTGGTGTGACTGCAGCTCGGCTCATTTCCCCAAAATCAGTCATAATCCGTTTGTCCATTCATTCAACTTGCACTCCTCAATGTCTAATTCGAAGAAGTCTTCCGGAGCCGTCGCGTCTTCAGACCCAGCAGCATCACACACTTTCACACGCCGCAGAAGTCCCGACCCTGTGCCATCTAGAAGGCCGTGGAAGAGACGACGAACATGGGCTGACGAAGTGGATCGCATGGCTCTTGCAAACGGTATTGAAACGGACCAACATCGCATTGCACAACGCCAAAAGCAAATTGATTTCGGTAAAAACACTCTCGCCTATGACAAGTACTCATCGGCAATGCCGCGTGAGAAGAGAGTCAGAGGTGATCCCATGACCCCTCTCGCACGTCAGAAGTGCTCTAAACGCTGTTTTGTTGGTCAACTGACCGCTTGGAAAAAGAAAGTTTACCAGTGGGTCGACGAACACGAAGCAGCTACCAAAGAAGATTCCAAACCCATTGAGAATGAGGTCGCTAAATGTACCACTAATGGCGCTAAATCCGATAATCCGAGTACCGCTGCAATTGCGAAGAATAATGAAGAACCTGACGTACCTTGTGATGACGAGGATTTGAACGACCTCGATGATATCCAGCTGGACGATTTCGGCAACGTTATTGAACCGAGCACTACTAAACCAATGTTGAAGGAGCAGGAGGAAACGACTGAAAAGCCCGACCGGAACGAATCGCCTCCCTCCATCTTCGATACCTACTAAATTTGTATACACTGACAATTGTAACTGCTGCTCCTGTACAAGTCATGTACTTATTGCATGTAAATCAGTGTTGTTTATCTGAGTAAACTGATTAGTCGAATCGAGGACTACATGAACATCTCGAGTCTCATTCCAATTACGTCCAAATTTCAACCTGTACAATGCGGCTCTCACGAACCGCCTCTCTTAAACCCAAAGTTATCCACCATCGCTGTTCAGTAACGCAACCTTCCTCCAACCATGCTTTCCGGTGCGCGCATATTCCCTACCACCGACCTACAATTCCAACAAGTCTGTACCATCAGCGCCAGCTTCAGGTGACGAGCGCGGTGCTTCCACTTGCTCCTGAACAGGCTCTGGTTCGACCGACATGGGCATTGTAGAACCATTCAAAGCGACCTGTGCCGAAAGCTGTGCAACGGCCGCCGAAGTGTCGGGACTCGGCACAGCAACGGTGATGGGAGCACCTGCTGCGGGCGGACTAGGCGCGGTACCGGACAAACTTACGAGCGGTGTCGACGCAATGGGGGACGGCATCCATCCGGGGGATGCGGCAGCAGACAATGAATCGGGCGCAGGTGGTTCATCGAGCATTTGCAGTGTTTTGACGAGCGATCGATGCACATGCGATGTGCGTTGAACGGCAAGATCTGCTTCGACTAATCGACGCATGGTGCCATTTTCAAACGGCAAATCAGTGCCGACGTTTTGAATGCACTCGCGAACCAGTTCTTGCGCTTCGTAAATGTTGTTGAGGTACGCCTCGGAATGGCCATGGAACGCTGTGGCACGTGCTGAATCTGCAGTTGACAGCGATTTGAATGCTGAACTGGCTGATTTGAGTGCGGCAATTACTTTGTCTTCGGCTGAACGAAGTTTGCCCAACGCTTCTGCCGTGCTGGAGGCTCGCTGTTGCCCGACCATAGCGAAGGTGCTACCGATGCCGCAGCACTTGGTTGCTTGAAAGTACGCGTGTGATATTATATATTTTCAAACATTTTTGAAGGCGGAGCAGTCTAGATCATCGAGTTGAAGAGGAAAAGCGCCTCATGCCCTGCTTCTATTTACAGCTTCACTAGATACATTTCAATACCTGCAAAGTGTTTTAAATTTGCACCCATTTACGCATATCAATGGCTATTCCTGTGTTCTCATGTTTCTGTCAAAAATGTTGTCAACAACCGAACTGAGACTTGGCCCTCGTGCACCCATAGCGTTGCCAGCTCGAGACATTGATGGTGATGAAATCTCCACACTGTTCTTCAACAAATTCATTCGCAGCAGCATTGCCTCCGCCTCATCAAATGCGTCTTGACCTTTCTGCAACGAGTCAGACAAAGATGTTATTCGTGGATTGGTCTTCTTGCCATGTAGCGCATTATTCTGCGTATCTATTCTAGCTTGAATGGCTCCTGTCTCTATCAATCCAAGCAGTTCTTCTTCTAGATCAGCCGAAGTCGTATTAAATACTGCCTGCATTCTGCACAGATCAGCTGAGATAAATGGTGAAACATATTGCACAATAGCCTTTCTCCGAATTAAACGGTACAACATTTCAACATGACTCTCCTTGCCCAGATGCATGTCAAGCGTGAGCTCAGGACGAATCTTATCCATGGTTTCGAGACATCTTGTGTATCTGGTGTGGTAAAAGTCGTATATGATTTCTCTGATGTCCGGAACAAGTTCAAGCAAACTGCGAAACTCTGGCTTTTCAATTACATTCTTTCTGAGAGCAGAGCGACTCAACGTAGCTAGTGCGCATAAACAGCCATAAGTTGCGACATCTTCCAGCGACATGACATCGCCGAAATCCTTTTGCAGCAGCGCAATCTTCTCCTCATTGGCATCCATATTGGCGGCAAGGAAGAGAGTGGCCGCTTTTAGATAGTTTCCTCTGACAAGCATGGCCAGTCCTGCGCAAGCTTTCATTTTGGCCATCTCTGGGCACTTTTTGTCGACGTCCTGGATGTTCTCAGCCATCAAGTAGTGATTCTCCACATGAGCATATTCGCCCGCTTCAATACTTACAATGATGACCTTCATGCACATTTGCAAACTGTGACGAGGATGTGTACAGTATTCTCTCGTCTTAATGTAATCGCCTCTGGCTTGCACAAGTTTGCCGCGTCTATGATAAAAGTCGCCAAGAACGTCATGTCCAATTCTGATAACCTCCTTGTTTCCATGTTGCTTACTCTGTTCGAGCTCAGTTCTATACTTCTCCATTTCTTTGACTGCCTTTTTATCAGATTCACGTATCCATGTGTCATCCTGTTCATAACCAATTCCCAACCTTCCCTCTGCCTGCAGCAGGATGTCCTTGTAGAGCAAAGTATCAATGCCTTTCCTTGCCTCGTCAACTGCGGCTCTCAACGCATCTACAGCAAGTTCTGGAGATCGCTGCGCAATGAACCGCAGACGTTGAATTTTACCGCGACCATGGTAGCGCACTGCGTATGCATCGAGGTCGAAGGATGCTAGGCGATCATTCATATTAATTGCAAAGCATCTGGCGTGGCAAGATATGCCGAATGAGTGACGGTAGTTTGGGATGAGAGCATGACCACATCGGGGTCACGGCATGACCATGACCTACAGTAGTAGCGCGCTGGAAGTTGCCAGTTTGAGTTTACACTAAACGGTCGAAAATAAAATTCTCTAGTGTATGGTTTGAACAGGCTGTCATGAACAAATCTGGCTGCAAATGAGTTTTGATTTTGTCCTTGCTGGACCGGTCATGTAATCTGAGCTGTAATATCACATAAAAGAAAGTCGTTGCTTTCTACACAGAAACTGTGCGCCCAACCCTCGGCACACAATCACGTTTCAACTTTGACAAGCGTCTGCTCTCTTCCGCAATGTCTTTTTCCAACGCCATCAAGGTATGTATCGAAAGTCATTGTAGCTGATACGTTTTTTTCTCGGAAAGCTCTGGTCTAACACGTGACACAGCATGAGTTCAACCGCAAACTGTGGGGACACCCCCACGGTCCTAAACAGGCTATCAAGAACAAAATCAGTCCCAAGCACATTCTGAAGCGCAAGCTGCACAATATCATACATAAGATTTAAACTTCAAGTGCTGTGAGATGAGAATAAAAATGCGGACACGTGATGTCGCTTTGTGTGGACGTGTCTGCGACTTTTAATCGCGTAGCTTGTTCACGATACATTTTAAATTTAGGTTTACACTACACGGAGCACATCAGCTCGTCACATTGTTATGATAAAGTTCAACTGTCTACTCTACTTGTATGCTGATCACAACAGAGGGATTTTCTCAAAGCTCGCTACTTCCAGAATCACTGAAATGGTTTCCCGCCGGCGCGGACACTATAGCTCTGGCAGCACTGCTGACTATCGTTATGTTTGTCGGAGATTCGCCTGCCTCCGGTTCCTTGTCTTCGGAATGCAGTGACACTTTTGTCGGGCTCCGTTTGGGCGACGGCAGCGGTGACAACTCTTCAGGCATACAAAATTGCACAATGTCAAGATCCTTCATTTCCTCCTGCGCCTCCTCTGCAAATTTCTGCGTGGCTTCAAGGCTTTTCACCAGCAGCTTTACGTGTTTTTCATGGCTCAGCCAATAAGAAGTCAATGCCGCTTTGTACACGATAGGGTGCTTTGCATACGTTTTCTTCTGTGCTGCAATGGTAGAAGCGAGAAGTTTGCGATATACTTCTTTCTCATTATCCATCTTTTGCAGATTCCTCGCCTTTTTCGTCTCGTCAGTTTGACGTCGACTGCGCTCCATGGAATCCAACTTGGACTGATAGCGAATAGCCTCTGATTTGGCGGCCGTGAGTTTGGCATACATCGATTCAACCTGTTCAATTTCACGGATGTAGAGTGAAACTTGCTTGTGAATGCTTTGATACGCGACGACCTCTTCCGATGTTTCGCGAGTGAATTTGTTGTACAGCTCTTGTGAGGCGAATGCAAATTGCTGAGAAACGAGGTAAAGTTCATCGTTGGGAGTGGGATACGATTCGTAGAAGCGGTCTGAAAAATTGCGCTGCTGTTGCATTTGAAGGATCCAGTTTCGATTGGCATTATCCAGCATCGACGAAGCGTATTTGAGCGACTGCTTGATGGATTGCAAACGCTGTTTGAGATCTGCAAATTCGGCATTGGGCGCCGATTTGATAGGCTGTTGGGCGAGTGCTACCTTGCGCTTGACTGCGTGAAACATGTTTGGTGCGATGGTGAGGCTGTGTGGCGGGCATGTTTGGATTGTGGTCAGGAGCGCGTTTTATGCGAAAGGATAGAGGAAGGAGGAGGTTGTCGCGTAGGTCAAGGTTGATGAAAGTTGGCGTCATAGTATCGACTCGGAATCACAAGTACACAATGTGAGCGTGAGTTTTGTGCCGTGTTTCGGGGCATTAGATTTAAGAAAGTTTCTGTTTTTTATATTGGTCCAGTCGCGAGTCACCCCTCATCCACAGCCAACCGAAAGCGCCAATCAGCAACTGTTGTACATAGACAACCAAAGCACTCTGCAAAGCACTCTTATAATACTGTATAGATACATCTCCAACGTCTTGCAGCCGTCTCCTTTCCCATTTCTTGCCGTCTCTCTCCCTTTCCCCCTCCATTCACATCATGACCAATCCACTTTCAGCCCCTTCCGCCTCTTCTCCACCTCCAGATCCCCCCGTATCCGCCTCAATAGCACCACCGCCTTCATCCCCACCCGCCGCTTCCACAGAACTTGCACCATATCCATCCTCCTCCTCCTCCCATCAATCCCTCCCCACTCCACCCCAACCCTTCTTCACCAGCCCCAATCCAATGTATCCTCATCCGCCGCAAACCCAGCATCACACTCCGCCGCCTTATCCACCCTATCAATCCCCGCCGCCCTTCCCGTATCCCGCACCAACCCCTCAGTATTTCCAACAACAGCCCATGTATCAAGTGCCCCACGCTTGGCACACCCACCCACCTCCTCCCCATCCATCCGTGCACTCCCATCCCTCGTCGCCGCCCTTCCCGTCTCCCGGCGCATTTTACGCATGGCCTCCACAACCGCCTCATCCGACTCCTCATCCGCCCGCCAATCCCGATCACTCCCCATCACCGCGCCATCGTAGGCGCCACGCACCTGATGCCACACGTCCCTCCGTGCGCAATCGTCACACATCTCCTCGAGCAAATCGACGTCCTCTCAATGATCCCTCCACGCCCAAATCCGCTCGTTACCTCCACCCAGAACAACCACAATTCTTTGATCATGATGACAGTGACGCTATTCAGAATGATGCCTCACGGACCACACTTTCAAACTCCAGTAGACGTGCAAATCGCCGAAGAGCGGTCACAAACAATTCAACCCAGGCCTTGTCTAATTCTATCAACGCAAATTCGACATTGAATAATCCACCCTCCAATTCTTTGCCGTCCGCAAACCCGTCATCTCAAACCCCCGCAACTCATCAGACCTCAATGCCCCAGTCACAGAAGCCGGCATCAAATCGCACGCACAGCTCTGAAAATCCTGATAAAGACACTCAGGCTGCAAGTCTAGAGCTCGACCGTGCTGCTAAAAATGCTGTTGATAGCGCCAATGAAGTTACGTTGGCTCTTTTGCTCACATCTTGGGCAAATAGTCTCGCAGAAGCCCAACAGCTTGGTGGCGGTGCGGCAGGTCACTTTGAAAATGTCTTTCACGGTTCACAGGCACTTGAAATCGTCTTTGGTAATGTTTTGCTCATGGAAATTCTCCCAACATCTGCAGTGAAGAAGGCTCTTATTTCATTACTGCAGTTTGTGCTCTACGGCGATCAAGAAGTACATTCAACATTTGCAGACCACATTATTGCCCTCAACATTCCATTGAAGAAAGAAGAGAACGAAACAATTCGTCCCTTGTGGACGCAAGCTCGCAGTACCGCAATCAAAACGTTTTTGGAGTTTTTGCGTAACATATCCATTAATATCAGGGCTTATATCGACGTCTTACCGAGCACTTCCCAACGAAGTGAAAATGTAAAACCACGCTCTCCTATCGGTGGAGCACCACAGAACTCATCTGGACCAGCCGGACCAGATCCTACGAAAGCTGTCGAACGTTCCATGAGCAGTTGGCGCAGGGCGGTTGCGCGATTGCAAGGCGAAATGGCTATTATTGTTGTTTTGAAGAAGGCACTTACATCTATTGATAATGATCTTCGGTTTTCATGCGATGTGGACTTTCAGGAATTGCAGAACTTTGTTGCTTCAATGCGTTCCATCGTGAGATCCTACCTGAAAAAGGATATTATGGAACGCACGTCAGCGCTTAATTCTCGATACTGGTCAGATGTCACGGATGGTGCGGAAGGCACTGTTTTTGAAGCGGCGAGGTCTCGCGCGAACATGTGGTTGAACCAGTTTGAGGCTTCGCGACGGGAGGTTGAAAGCCAATTGGATGATGCTGGAATCGGTTTTGGCCCTTCTGCACGTGTGTCTGAGGATAAGTTTTCAGTCTTGGTTTCGGCGAGTGCTGGAGTTGCAGCGCTTGTTTCCTGTCATCAACATTCTTTTTCATGGGCAAAAGATACTGCTAAGCTTCTATGTTCCATGATTACGGCCTTCCATACTCTCGAAAATATGAGTGACGCGAGCCTTGGTCCTTCTGTTTATCTGAAGGAAACTTTTTTCAAAGGTCTAGATGACGCGTTTCGTGCAATCGATGATGTTGTCAACTGGTCATTTGCATCTTTACATGATAAGGTTCTTGGGAGTCTAGAAAAGAGTACTGTTGACCCACTACAAACTAGTGATGTGCCTCCACAGAGGTCGCGCTCGTTACGGTTTGAAGAGCCCCCGAAGACACCCTCGAAGACTGCAGACAATGGCGATGGTGGCGGATCACAACCACAAAGCCGTAGGAAGCCGCGGCACGCTAGGATGAAGTCGTCGCCAGATGCTCTTTTGCATCTTAATGCACACTTTGACGACTACTCTGATGCGGAAAATGACGTTGACCGTGAAATTGACCGTGAAATTGATCAGAGCGAAATGAGAGAGGCAGAATTGGTGGACTTTGAAGAGATAGGCACTCCGAAAATGCTGCTGACTCCAAAGCATCGTAGTACTCGAGAGACAAATGGAGAAACGGAAGGTGGATCACGGAAGAGGGGAGATGATGAACTTCCTGTAGTGTATGAGGGATTACCGCTCGAGTTTGGGGATGATGATGAAGATGATGACGACCGTGATATTGTCGTTCATGAAGATTTGGAAGATGCAGCAAAACCAAAAAAGATGAGCCACACATCGCATGTTAGGAGTATGAGCGTTGACGGAATTCCATTTTAGATGATCAGGTTTTGTTGATGGTCATGAGCATTGAAATAATCCTTAGACGGGATAACGCGTGACCAACTGCTTTTCGATTTTTTCGTGGTCGCAATGGAATGCCCGGATATGTCAAGCACATGGACGATGCAATGTTCATGAGCAAAAGGCACGCGTATAGATGCTAATTATTTGCTGATGACCATGCCTGAGTAAAGTATTAGCAATGTTTATGTTTTGAAAGGTTGGATGTTTGTGTAATGAAGTGTCGAAAAGAGATCTATAAAACATTGTTTCGACGTGATGTCTACTCTACTTTGATGGTGCGCTTGGTTGAACGCGCAATCCTTTTCCTCACACTCGATGAAAGGCGAGTTTGGGTGCGCAGAAATATGGCGTTATGGAGGAGTCCTGCGACAACCGCTCCAACAATGGGACCTACCCAATAAACAGCTTGTCCTGACCATTTTTGATGGACAACAGCAAGGGCAAGAGACATTGCAGGGTTCATACAACTGCCAGTCCATCCAAGACCCAGAATCATCATAAGCAGTAAAGTAGAAGTAGTTAAAACCCACTTCTTCATCTTGGCGGACTGCGGCAAGAGGTGCTTCATCGAAAGAGTAACTAAACAACATACGGCAGTAATAGAGGCTTCAATGGAAACGGCTGCTGCAAATGGTACACCCTCACGCGGTTGAGGAGGCGCAAAGAGTGGGTCTTTAGCCAAAGGGAAAAGGTATTGCATAGGAAATCGCACCAATGGAATGGCAATGATGTGCCCTAAAAACTGTGGAACAGCGAGTAGCAGAGATTTGGACAGCGTCAATTCACGGGCTACGAACATTGCTAATGTGAATGCTGGATTGATCAGACTATCAAACCACAACCCAAGAATCTCCCATAGAGCCATGAGGCCGACGAAGCCAGTGAAGAAAATCTGCATGGGTGGGAATTCGGCCAGCGTCGGAGAGATGGAATAAACGATTGGTGAAGATGTAACGATAAATAGAGCGAAGGAGCAAACGACCCAAAGAAAGACAGCGGCAAACTCGATCAACACGAGTTTGGTCAGAGGAGATGAGATGGATGCAGCCATTGTGAAACGATGGATTTGGCTGCAATTGAATGGCACGTTAGCGAAGATGGAGGCGCTAGCGAGTTTCGGAGGCGCTCAACATGCTACACTACACCTGACTTATTGATTGCAGCAAATGTCGTTGCGAGAACAATGGGTCCCACTCCTGTACAGCATTACTGTACAATCCATGATTACACACGTGTGGGGGCAAACGACAAGTGGCTCGATTTTATTGCTCCGACATTAGCTGCATCACGGAGCGTCATGGGGCATTCTACTCGAGACTGAACGGCAGCGCGTCATTGAAGGGAATCTCCTCCCCCTCGGCGTACACTCCGGCGTAAACCTTCAAATCCAATAACATCTCTCCCTTGCTATTCTCTCCTTCTCCGAAAAGGCTATTGTGTCCATCCGGTCTCCTCTCGTAGTACGATCCAAGCTTGCTATAACAGATCCTATCCTTTTCGTCGTCCAACCAGGTCGCATTCGGTGGCCGTAACGGCACAACGAATCCATCCGCACCAAATTTCGGACCCGTATCTGGTTGATCAACAACTGCCAAAGCCGCTCCACCTACTTTTCTCATTTTCTGCGCCGGCTTTGACGTATCCCCATCGGGCCAGCTGAATAGAAATGCTGCCTTGGAGCCACGGCTTTCTCCATAACCCACAAATCCCTTCGGATTGTAGCCACCGAACACCGCCTTACCCGTCCGTGCGATAACTACTGATGCGCCGCATCGATCAACTTTCTCGTGGAATGTTTCGCTGCTGTATCCGTCTCGGTTCGCGTCGTACAATAGTTGAATTTCACGCGATTGTAATTGTGTTCGCGCTAAGAGTGGCCGAAAAATAGCAATGTCCTCAGTGTCTGTAGGTAGGATTTCCGCAAACTCATCGAGTGTAGCAGGGTATAATTCTGGAAATCTATCACGGTCGAAGCGTTTCAGCCCGAATGGTTCCTTTTCCTTCTTCCCAAAAAACATGGTGTACACTCGCTCAATTATGTCCATATCACCACCCCTCTCGCCATCATCCTTTCCTTCGGCATTCATCTGTACTGCATGATGCGTTACATTCGCTCTCCTTCTTGTTTGTGTAGAAACCTTCAATCCACACCTAGAAGAACAAGTCCTCTGCAGGGTGTTCAGCTGATGGCAAGGCTGAAAACGAGGTGTGGTAGTGGAAGAAAAAGCCGACAGCGCCATAATGTGCTATGACGTTGGATAATTCTTTCGGCTCTTCTCGCTTAAGATTTTTTGGCCCCTACTTTTCTTTGTTGCTATTGCCGGTCAGACAAAACGCTGAACATGTTCATCCATTCGCAGCGAATCTCCTTAGGCTGTGGTGCGTATTCAAATTATTTCAGCCACTTTTTTCTAGTGATTGGACAATCTGAATTTCAGGTACTCGAAAGCATTCCGCCAGTGACTGTTCGCATCGTCACACAAGTACCATGTCCAACAACCTCGTGACATGAACGTTAGTCCTGTGAAGAACTAGAGCATTTCAGCTCTACGCAACACGACAGCTTCCTGTGAACTCCACGCTAAGATTTTCAACGAATCATCATGTAGCTTTATTAGTGTTGTAGCATCAGTTCCCCATCACAAGTATCTGCACGGTTCGATTAGGCTTCAGACGTGTTTTCGATAGCTGCAAATTAGCAGCGATGCGAGCGATCCGGTTGGGGTAAAGCTCTTTTCCTATCCATCTTCCGTATCACTCCCATGACTCACAGCTGCGACGGCTCAGATCACCTTATTGTAAGGAATTTCTATGTACATCTCTTCTCGCGAAGATGCTTCTATGTCTACAACCTCATTGCTACACCTCTAATTGTGCGCAAACATACAAGAACTACCATCCCTGCAACCTTGCTTAGTTCCAAAGTATTTGCAACGCTTTCTTTGTTTCGACGGTTTTGTCTTTGGCCTACTGATCGTCTCCACGTTCCTCCCAGAGCTGGATGAAGGATTAATTCCTGGACCTGGCGGTTGATTCATCGGAAGTGGCGGATGCGACATGTTCAATGGAAGTCCCATAGGCAGACCCATCGGCATGGGCAGGCCAATGGGCATCAGACTCGGCATTCCTAATGGTGGTGGAGGCATGGGTGGCATGGGGAATGGCATGCAATCTAGCATCCCTGTCTGTTGATTACCAGAACCAAAATTCAGTGGCAGTTGCTGTCCGTGACCCATCAATGGATGTGCTCCTAGTGCGACGTCAGCAGATGACACCGGAGGAACAGGGTTTGGTAAATTGTGATTAGCGTGATGTTCTCCCTTCCCCCGCTCATTTTCTCCATGAGAAGCAAGTCCTTTCGAGTCGTTTCTCATGGTGGAACTCTCTCCGTGCGATAGGTGACTTGGGAAGGCGTTTGGAACCATATCTTTGTCCATCAAGCGGTGGTCACTGTTTGGATTTTGTGGATCTGCGAGAGGTCCGTTTACACCTGGGCGCAATAAACCAGAAGACTGCAGAGCAGAAAGAAGGTGATGGACAGCCTCAGGGGGCAGAGGCATTTGTCCCTTATCTTCCATTCCCTTTCCCCCACCACTAGGTCTAAATCCTAGACCTCCCTGTCTTATAGATGACTTTTGGGAATTCGCATGTCCGATAGGCACCTCATCTGTAGCCCCTCCGCGTCGATTAGTATTTCCTACTTCATTGGCTGGTGCCCTAGAACTTCTGAGCTCGTTGCCACCTAATTTTCCATGTCTGTCGTGCGTTCTTCCATACGCCGAAGCCTTGCTTTTCTCACCTTGGTCAAAATTTTCTCTGTGAAGGTTCTTGCCTTTGGAGGCACCACTGTCCATGCCACTATTCGCCATACTTTGAATTTCGTTACCGTTGTCAGACACTGGGATAGTTGGGACGTGTGCATCGGAGTTCCTATATTGTCCAAGAGCAGTGGCTTCAGGAGGTGGTGACCTCGGGGATTCTGCATGGCTAGAGGAATATGTATTTTGTCTCGTTTTCAAGAGTGAATCGGTTTCAGTAAGCGTGAATGGCTCTACCATATCCGAGTCGATGCGACATTCCGTAGGGAGTACAATGACTATTGGACGACTCCATCTGCATGATGGAGACATCGCATTTAACCGATTTTTGATCTCTTCTCGTGCTCTCCTGGTACGCTCAAGCTCCATGTCAAACTCTCTCTTCAGTGCGGCTTCGAAGGAGCTGGAGTGGGGTCTGTTGCGCCGAGGCGAATCCTTATTTGCAACAGCCGATGCCGATTGATTCATGGCTGATTCTGTGTTTTGATTCTCTTGGTTTTGATCTTCTGAAATCAGGGCTTGCAATGTAGTGGGAGTAAACGGAAGAGTAATTCGAGACTCTGGATCCCAAACTCTGACTAGCTCTGCTCGATTATCAATGATGTGGACATCAAGCAGCTTCTCATCAGGAGCCCAGGTGACATTTCGTTGCCTGCGTCGCTGCTGAGGTGCTTCTGCATTTGAGTTTTCTTCAGACTTTGCCGGAGGGGGACCGTCTCCTAAAGCGCGCTCCAGTTTTCCATCTTTAGATTCAGAAGTTGCCGAGACTGTATTAGTAAATGCGGCCGACGAGGCTTGTGTAGAACTTGATGCTGCCGCGGTGTCAGCTCTAAACACTGGGCTGCTTCGGAGCAGTGGGAGTGAGTTACCCATGGGTGATGGGGCTGAGCTAGATAGTTGCGAAGGCTGTTCTGATGTCCTCTGATTCGCATACGGTGGTTTGGATGTTGTGGAGGGCTTTGTAGTTGGAGGCACTGGGGACGTAGGGGCCTTCTCGGTTGCTGGTGACACAGAGGACTTGGCTGCTCCTTTATCTGGGGATGTGGTTTCCAAACTGCGGCGCTTAGGGTTGGGTTCGAGGTCAGTGTCTGTAGACTTAGACATGGCATCTGTTGGTTGCAACATTTCTGATGCGGCTCTGTAAACGGATAGACAAGAATGCGGATAAGTTAGTCGAGAAGTTGCGAGAAAGACATGAGTGGCATGGGAAGAACGATTAACATACCTTGCTCTTGCTTTACGCATAGGTGAATCAGACTGAATGAGAGCGGACGATGTCTGCGGATGAGCGGGTGACGGCTGTGGGTTAGGAGCAGAGTTGAGGACGGAAGGAGAAGTCGGAGTGGAAAATTCATCAGTGGTGCGCGCAGATTGCGTGTGGTGCGGTGGCTGACTCGGTGGCGGCAACGAGGGTGGAGGTGAAGATGTGGGTAACGCCGGCTGCTCCGAGAGTGAGTGAGCGGGTTTGGACTGGTTTGGTGGAGCGGATTGAATAGGTTTGTGGAGGGTTAGCGATTGCGCGGGATGCGACGAATTGATGGGTGCGGTGAGCACCGGGGGCAGCCGGTGGGCTGGGATGAGGGAGTCATCCTCTGCGCGGCCTGCCATAAGTATCGTGGGGTGTGTGAAGGTAATTTTGCTCTAAGTTTTTGCGCGAGGTGTAATGGTGATTGTAGAGCGTGAAAGTCGAGTTGAGAGTGTCTAGGGAGCAAAGCAAGTATTGAACTTTTCTATGGAATGGTTCGAATATACGGAGCCTGCTAATGGAGGTTGAGGGGAAAGGTTGCTGGCGAATGTGGGGTGATTTGGTGGGTTGGTGGATGGGCGGGCGGCGGAGAGCGTCAAGCTACCGAGCAGGGACGTTTAGTGACGCTCGCTGTTTGGATTGTGAAAAGCTGTGCAATCGATGAAAACGAAATGCAGAGTAGTGAGCGCTAGCGCTAGTAGACTCTATGGTCGGAAGACAGCAAGTGTCGGTAAAATGGACACCAACATGCGACGGGTAGGGTGCAGGAGCTCGACGATGAAGAGGGCGTTGGACATGGGTAGGAATCAACCGAAGCGAGTAAATAGCGCTGCAATTGTACGTATGAACGTGAGTACAAATGAATGCCGTGTGCACAGCACAACAAAAAAACGTTGCGTTGGGCTGGAGCGCCCCGGTCAACGGCCTTATTTTTCAAATAAATAAGCGCCCGCACACTTGTCATTACTTGGTTGGCGTCTACACTAGAAAATTCCTTGAGCTCGTTTCTTAACCGCTTCTTCATCGGCGATAGATTCTGCCGCTCCGTGCGCTTGCACGCACATTCCGGCTGCAACGACAGCAAACTTGACGCATTCGTCGAACGCCGCACCGGCACTCATTCTCGCGCACAGACTTCCCGTGAACGTATCGCCCGCCCCAGTTGTATCCACTACTCGCTCTACTTTCAAAGCCGCCACATAGCTCACTCCCGCCCCCTCTGTGCTATATGCTACTCCGCTCGATCCCAGAGTCACAACAATTCTTGTCCTCGCCGCACAACGTGCCCGCATGTGCTCGATCCCCTGCTCCACATCTACTTGATCGTCGCCGCATAGTTGTCCCAGTTCTACTAAATTCACAATCACTACATCCAAACACTTCCAAACCGCAGCTTGTGCCCCGAACAAGCGCTCTCCTAACTCCCCCGTAGCAACTGGACTCGGATTCAGTACCACGATGGCGCCGCGTTCGCTCATTCCGCGTGCAACACTTTCCGTTACTTGATAATCTACTTCCAATTGTAGTACAACCACAGCTCCACTAACGGACACTCTTGATATTTCGCTGCCACCAACGCCATCCCAAACGCCATCAACTGTTAGTCGCGCATTGGCACCAGCCGAGTACAATATTCGATTCTCTCCACTTCCCTCGTCAACGATAACAATCGCTGTACCACTGTCACAACTATCGTCGATTGTAACCCCGCTTACATCCACTCGATATGACCGTAACGCTTCAAGCAATGCTGTGCCGTTTTTTCCTACCGCTCCCAGAAGGCGAACAGACCGTGCTCCACCACATTTCGCCGCAGCAACCGCTACGTTGGCGCCCTTACCGCCCAGAGACCTCTTCGTACTCTTGGTTCTCAATGTTTCGCCGGCCCTGGGTTGCCGATGCACAGTAACCGATATATCTTCGTTGATCGACGATACCACGATCACCTCTCCAGTCAGCATCTTGATCTCCACTGTGTTTACACCACGCAAGAGCGTCGACATCATTTTTGCACTCAACTTTTTTCCCATAATATAAATTTGCATCCTTTCACCCGCAGCATCACCATTCTCTCTTTCACCATAACCATATCTACAACCGTTATTCCTCCCCCACACATGGCAGGGGTGCCCTACTTACCAGCTGAGCAATTGGTACAGTTGCTGCGCAGTGATGCTACGCTTCTGGTGGTGGACGTTCGTGATGCCGACCGTGCCGGTGGTCACATTAAGGGTTCGAAGAACGTAACTGCTGCCAATCTTAAATCTAATGTGCAACAATATGTCCAAGAATGGCGTCACTTCGACAAAATTGTGTTCCACTGCATGTTTTCACAAGTTCGCGGACCAAGTTGCGCACTAGCGTTTCAACGCGCCACACAAGCTACACAAGCTACCGATAATTCCAGCTCGCCTCAGGTTTACATTCTGCAGGATGGGTTCATCGGCTTTTCCAAGCTTCATACTGGTAACACTGACTTGTTTGAGGATTTCGATACCAATACATATGGACCTGGTTCGGTGTATGATTGACCTTTGCACTACAACTTTATCATGTCACACTCACTACTTCCATACTACGCGCCTAATGCATTGATCTGATCTCCTCAGCCACTTTTTCTAGCATGTCTATCTTCCGTTCAGCAACAGCTATTGCATTGAACCAGAATTCAGGTTCATCAATTCTACCTCCCAAGTGTTTTTCAATCACATCCTCAGCATTCATACGCCCAGTATCACGCAACAGTTCTCTGTACATGGCGGGGAAGGATTTCGGGTCTTCCAACTGTTCATACTTTGCATAGACACCCAATGCGAAAAGATACCCAAAGCTGTAGGGCCAGTTGTAAAACGAAATACCTGTAAGGTAGAAGTGCAGCTTACTTTGCGAGAACACTCCCACCTTATCAATGGACGATAATGCGTCACCATAGTATCTTTTCCATGCACTGACCATCATGTCATCAATCTCTGATGCAGTTAACTTCCCATCACTTCGACGTTTGTTCAATTCCTCTTCGAAGCGGTATCGAGCGGGTATGTTGAGTAGGAACGCACCCACGCTTTCTGCGTCACCCCATAGAATACTGAATCTCTCTTCTAGCGTTTCAGCTTGTTCTAACAGAGCATTTCCAACCACAGTTTCAAAGAAGATACTTGCAGTCTCCGCCAAATTCATTGGGTACGATGTTTGCTGACGAGGCATATCTCGCATCTGCCAGGAATGAAATGCATGACCAAGTTCATGTGCAAGAGTAAGAAGCAGCTGGGCTCCACCGTTGTAATCGCTTAGATAGACTCGTGGTGTCCTTGATTTTGCAAACCCGGTACAATACCTGAAAAACATAGATGGCATAACGAAGTTGAACAAGTTGGTCAGATGGAATTGAAATATTGGTATCGAATGTCACATGTAATGAAGGAAAACGTACGCTCCTGGCCTCTTTTTGTCTCCTCTTGATGCTTCTATCCATCCTTTATCACGCATCATACGCACAAACTTTCCACCCTCTTCGTCAATTGCCCCGACAGCATTTGCGATAAGTTCGATACCCTCATCAAATGTGTATACCTTTCCTTTCACTGGCTCGGTTAGAGGTGCTGGAGCATATAAATCCCAGGGGTCAAGCGCGGTTTTACCAAGCGCCTTTGCTTGAATATTTAGCGCGCGTCGAGCAAACCCGGTACTATTGTCAAGCGCATGGAAGAGGGCATCAAGAGTTGCTTGAGACATTCTGTTGCTATGGAGAGAGGATACAAGCGGGGAATCATATTTGCGCTTTGCATAAGTGTCAAGGCGCCAGCCTGTAATCGCATTCAGAGCAGCCGCACATGTTTCCTGATGCGGAAGCCACGCTTCTCGGATAGCACTCCAAGAGTTTTTCCTCACATTGTGGTCCTTATTGTCGCGCATTGCTTCTGCAGTTGCAATACCCATGGTACTTGTGGAACCATCAGCCTGTGGGACGTGCACGGGAATTACAGATGATAAGTCATCGTATAAACTACCCCATGAGGAGTGTCCAGTGACGGACAAGGCTGTGATCATGTTCTCTTCATCCAGGCTTAGTTTGTGAACGGCCATCTTGCGAGAATGGCGAAGTAGGAATTCAGATGCATGCGCATCCTCGTCAGCGTTGATAACGTCTTCAAACAGAGAATCAGGGCACAAGTCCAATATAAGTGAGGCAGGTTCGTAAGCCTGTTTGCATCGGGAGAAGAGAACCTGCATCGAAGCTGCGAGCTTCTTCGCACTACCATTAGTGGCATCAACTGAAGAAAGGCAAGATGCATACGTAGCCACGTTTCTCAACAGAGTCGTAGACTGCCATAAGAGCTTATTCATGGTGACAAGGGTTGTGAGCATGTTGCTAGAGGAAATTTCATCTTGTGTAAGGTTTCGCGCATTGGGCACAAAAGGTTTTAGAGATTCGGACAGCTCCTCAATTGTCTCGATTAGTTTTGTAGCATCAGCGGCATCCTTTTGAAGCTCTGGCGCGTCAAGAGAGCTGTATTCAAGAATCCAGGATGGTCCTGAAATATCTTCAACTGGGGAGGTAGTGGGTTCAGCCACTGGCGTTGATGCCGTCATTTTAACAACTTTACAAACTGGCGGGTTGAATACTGGGCTGCTGAAAGCGCGACGCGATATGTTGCAAAAGCGAGAATTTGAAGGGCTCGAAAGTATCGAAGAGGAGCGAGTCAGCGAAAGTGGTGCGTGGGCAATGAAAGAGAAAAGAGCAGTTCTGAAAGTTGCGGCGTTGGAGCGAGACATGATGCAAGCAAACACCAGTAGAGTTGCGAGGGGAAGAAAATGCCGATAGGGCATTGGAACGTAACGGCTCTGGGCACGTCGCTTGCCATAGATAGTTCAAATATCTACAGTATACAGTGCAGAACAACCGCTGGCGTCGGCATTCACCCTTTTCATTCCACGCTCGAGCACTACTACTCTGACGGGAATCACAACCACGCTTCGCGCCATCAGTCGTGGTTGAGATTCCACGATCCGATTTTGCCTGATACAGCTTGGCAAACTCTTTTGATGTTTGATTCGCAATTGACTGGCACGTGTACAGTGTGAGCTGCCTCTGTCAGATGGCAGCGTCAAGGCAACCTATCCAATGGCAATCAAGCAACCAGCAGTTAACCGCAGTGCTTTGCGGACAACAATACAACAATTCCGTATCCTTCTACATGCGCACTTTGCTGAGCTCAATTCCATCAACGCAATTGGTTTTTGCTTGTGCATCGTACAAAAACCCAATCATCTTATGCATTGGAGACGCGACCATTCACATCGATTTATCAAACTTTCCTTGCCAAAACATCCTCCATCGCCATGTGATCATATATTTTACGTTGGAAGAACTTGCTGATACCCGAAATTATCTTTGTCATCTTGGTTTCAGAAACAAACATATCCTACTTGACAAATAACATATGTGATCCACAAATCTTCATTCACTTTATACCTGTGCTAGATGAAATCGTCTGACCTGAGCTCTGGTTGCCTCTGTCCCGCGAATTTCCAGTGAAACACCAGGCGAAATGAAAATTTTTCACTCCGTGCCCATGCCCCACTTGAGTGTCGCCGACAACACGATGGCAGTTGATCGTGCGAGGTCAGAAATCGCCTTCCATTCAACGCGATGACACATTAACATAATGCAACATGCCCAATCGATATTCTTATAATCAGTGTGTCGAATACCATTGACGAAAGTGGTTCCATGTGTCTGGCAATTTTTTTACCTGACAAGGACCTTGTTTATATCTGCCACCATTTTGAAATGAAGGGTGCCGTCTTTGGCTTCGTTGATTGAGGTGATCTGTCATGGACCAGCACACCTGTACAGGCAATAGAGCTTTCAGTCAGTTATTGAAAATATACTCAACTACATTAGTTTATTCATGAGAACAAGGAAAACGACCAAAAAAAACAAAAATTGATCAAAAATATCATTCTTATTAGTAAATTTGTTGTGACAATTACAAAAAAAATAGTCAGATCAAATTGTCGTCGCGTAACGTAATTGCCCGTGGATAGATAGCAAATTGAGTAAAGACAGACTGTCCTTTTACTGATGAAGCTTTGATGAAGAAGATGATGATTCGATTCAAGTTCGCTACCCGAACTGGAGTCATTTTATACTACCAATTGCGGAGGTAAAACCTGCCTAAAAACACCCGCTATGCTAGGTTAGTCTAAATGTGCCCCATACGGCCAGGAGTCGGCACTTTTGCTAAAATGACTAACCTTACTACTAAATAGTGACTATGCACTAGGTTAATGATAGTCCCGTAGGATAAATTATAGTGTAAACTAATTACAATCCTATAGGCTGCTAATGTAAAGCCAATAAAAGTACACGCACAGCATGAGCAATTTTTGAGAAAACCATTGATTTCACTGGTTTGAACCAGTAGATTTCGATGGAATAGCCGGCCAGAGCAAAATTTGTAAATTTTATTGGAGAAAAACCACGGGACGTGGCTGGATACAGTAGAGAAATGGGATGGAAAAAAACCAGAGGAAAGCATTGGTCAGGCCAGGCTGAAAGGCTGGTTCTGTACTGTAGTTGAGTATGATTTTTTTGATGGTTTTAGATTTACGCCCGTCCATTCGCTGACGGCCAGCGGGGGTGGGATAAAACCATTGAAATTACTAATTTCGGCTATGGAATGACGGGAATGGCAAACCAGCGACGGATACAGTACGTAGGGTGGTTGAAACCAGTGCATGGACTAGTTTGGGAGGCTGATTTCGCTGGTTCTGGTGGTTTCATTACAGTAGGTGTAGTGTGGGACATGGTGTAAATGAACTTATGCATGAGCAATGTCTTGGGGTGAGCTGCTTGTAGGCTAGGTGCAGGTATTAAATTGTTTCTTGGAATATATTCTGGTGTTGCCGTGAAGGAGGGAAATGTCCTATGTTGAGGTAGGTGAGAAGGTAGAAAGCTAGGAAATAATTGATAGGTAGTATAGTATTGTAGTACTGGAAGGGAGGTGAATTGGGCGGTGGGGTCGGAGTGAACACGGGAATTACAATGAAGAGTGGAGCGATTGACGTTGTACAGTAGGTCAGGAAATGGTTTGGCATCACGGTCATAATCTGCATATATGCAGATTGGCATTCCACTACTTCCACCGCGTATGCATACGGATACGTACAAACGCAATTCTTCCAGTTACCAAGATAGATTTTGAACGACCCATATGCCCGCTCGCATGCACCAGATCTCTTATAGGAGGATGTAGAAAGGTGCTAGTAGAAGGAAGGAGGTGAAAGCAGTAAAATGGGCACTTACTAAGTATGAAGGTGACAACAAACACAAAGTTTTACGGCAGGGTTTGAAGTAGCTAGCTCTAGGTATGGGGCAAGACTCACTTTACGAGGGATATTACAAGCTGTCCATCTTCGTAGAGAGGTTGCAAATCTTCTGTGGCGTTGCAGGAAGGATTGGGGTCCTCAGAAGCCGGAGAGTGAAGGTCAGATTCATCAAATTTGATGGTCTCATATTCATGGGCAGATACGTTCCTGTTCTTCCGAATCAAACTGGAGAGTAGCTCGCCACCCGGGATGTAGTCCCGAAGGTCGAGGCAGCCGTGATGTCCAACACATGGGAAGCCATCTTCTGCATAATCTTCTGCATTGAGCATTGTGCAGAAGAGGGACTTCAAACATAGAGCAATTTTGTAAGCGGCGAGAATACTTTGCGTGCTGTAACCGAGAATGTGACGTTGATTGCACTGAGTGAGACTGCTGAGAAGAATCATGGCGGTATTGAGGAAGAAGAATTTTATCACCGCTTTTCTCTGCTTTGAGGTACTGGGGGATGAGGAGACAGCATCTGTTTCTGTGACGGAAACAGTATAGGTGAGCTGAACCATGAGCTCCTCACAGCCGAGTGTGTGTGGAACAACGTTAGTTCTAGATAGCTGGTACGAGCTACGGACACGCTGTCCTTACGAAACGAAACGAGCAGTCCACCCGCTGGTGTTTGACTGTATTGTTAGAACGGTAGAAGGTAGAGTGGTTAGCGAGTAGACACGAGCGTCACGACGCAACAATCCACGCGAGGATTACGTTAGCAAACGAGGTGGTACGTCACCGGAGGCGCTCTCAACCAAGCCCGGAGGCACTACACGCAATCAGCCTTACGTGCGGCGATGGGTAGGGAGTACGCAGCTCGACGGAGACGAAGCCTCGTTAGGCAGAACGTAAACGTAAAACGTAGAAGTCAGTCGTAGACTAGAGCCGTTGCCCGTTCGATGAATTGTCCCCTTTCCCTCCCGGCACGATGCCAATACCTATATAGCCACGATGGCATCGCTTTACAGTGTAAACACCGCTCGTAACGTCCCCGAATGGGAAAGGACCTTGTGGGTCACACGTAGGGACCCGTTGGTCCGTTGGCCGTTGCCAGTACGTTCGTTGCACACATGTGCCGGTTGCGCGCGCGCATGCGCCAGCAATGTTCGTGCATTGCTGTCGCCGGTCGTGTCCGCCGAAATTCGAATTCCGCGGAAAACGTAAATATTTGCAATTTCGGAATTGCCACGTATACTACACAGCCCCACCCCCACACGTGGACGTCCCGGCCACGCGAGGCCCGTCAGGACGCGCCTGAGACACGGGGCCGTGGCGCCTTTTCGGGTACAACTGCGGACGTGGCAGTTGTCCCGAAAAATCTCGTTTAAACGTACGCGGCCCGGTTGGCTGGTCGAATCGCCACGGCGCCGGAGCGCGCGCGTGCGCTCCGGCTCTTTCGTAATCATCGAGGCCCGCCCGTTGGCATCGTACGTCAATGCCTCGCTTAGGCGTTTCCCTGCAACGAATGCAGTGTCCAATTCCACCACGCGGGTGTGCTTCAATTCAGCGCGATACGTGCGCAGGCCGCGGCCTTTTCGTGAATCTGCCAGCGGGCATTACGACAACGGTCGTGTAGCAGGTAGAAAATCCGCTAGAGCGGCAAACCACCCGACAGGTGTCCCGAGCCTCGGTAGAGGAAGTGGTAGAGCAGATGAACCTTATAGGTACCCAGCGGGTAGTCTCGTAAGAGAGAAGGTGTCGTTACCCGGAGGGGGTTGTGCGACGAAGGGGTGCTCACGCGAGAGGCGTATGGATAGAGCGAGTGACGTAATCCGTCGAGCTGTTGGCTAACCCTAAGGTTTTCCCGGAGAGGGGTTGAACAATAGGTATGCGAACACTGTTCCAATGGGTCGTAATTCCACTTGAGTTTACGTTACTCTAGAAACCGTGCCTACTGGCTATTCCAGTGGCCGTTTTATACTAAGTCTACTGTAAGCTAGGGTTAGTGGTTAGGAATAAATATCCAGTTAGTGACCAATCAGAACCCAATTACTGGCGCTCGCCTACCCGCGAGGTCATTGCCAATAGGCTTACAATGTAATGTATGGCTGATCAGCCTAAGTTAAAATTTGCCCCTTGTGGGGTCTTGGCCGGGGCCGATAGGCCCGGGTGGGGTTATTTGTCAGCCATAGCTGGTCCTAAGTATAGGAAACACGCCAGTTGGCTGGTGCCTTCTGATTGGCACATCCCGTAAGTGGGTACCCAATAGGGAAGCGACACGGCTCGATCAGCGAAGACCGCCAGGCGGTACGACAGGTCGTCCGAAGGTTATTTAAGCGGCGGCTTAACGTGATAGCGATCGTCGCTCACCCTTCCTCTCACCATCGTCATCCAGGCCGTTGCCTTTCGTTCTCCCTTATCTTTTTCCCCCGCTGGGTACTGCTACCTCCGTTCATTTCGTTCTCTTGTTTCGTCTAGCCCGCGTGGTTCTCGTCGTCGTGCTCGTTGCACTCGTCGTAATTATCGTGTACAGCGTAACCACGATGGTTACGACTCGTAGTACCGATGCTAACACTCCGCGGCCCGCCGGCTCTGCTGGAGGTGGAGCGAGGAACCCTTCGCAGGGCGCTCCCTCCCTCGTCGGAGCCAGTGCGCCGCCAGCGACGGAAGCGTCCGTCGCTCCCGCCCCATCCGTTAGGGCGGGAGAAGCCGTTGCTCCTCAGGCCGTCGCCTCTTCGTCTCGCCCGATGGCTCCGTCTCGCCTGGTGGCTTCCGTGACGCCTGCCGAGGCTGCTAGGGCCGATGCCCCACGTGATGATGACGCAACGGCGTCCGACTCGGGGAATTCGTCACCCATCATCCCGGATGCTGCGGCCCCATCGAGGGGCATAGCCGCGATGGCAGCGGCCGCTCGTTCGCGTCGTGCTGTGGCGGCGGCCCGCACGGGCGTGCCTCGTCGTGACGGTTCGCCTCGTTCTCCTCGTCAGGATCCCTCGACGGTGGGTGGTGACCCCGTTGGGACAGTCGGCACCGCCTCACGTGGCGGTGTGGCGCTCAACGTAGGCGTCCTGACCCACGCGTGGGCTGCGTTGCCCCGCGTGGGCATTACGGATGACGATCTCGCCACGTTGGCAAAGGATCGTCTGGACGCCCGCGCGGTTGACTACATGCGTTCCGCCGAGGATACGTGGGGGCGGGCAGCCGGGCGTCGTTTCGCCAACGGGCCACCGGGATCGGAACGTTACCAGATCCCGGCGTCGATACGTTGCGACCGCTCGTGGTTGCGTGACGTCAACGACGCGATCTACGTTGACCGCATGGACGCGTTCCTGTGGAAGGGAACGCCCGAGGAACCACCGTTCATCACGGTCGCGTCCGTGTTCGTGTGTCCGCGGACACTTTCCGAAAGGCAACGTGCCGAATGGAAGACTGCTCTTTCGTTGAGCGTCATCTCCAAGAGCGTAGTGTCGTACGACGACCATTTCGCGCTCCGTCACGTGAACGCGGACGATTACCGCGTGTCGCACGCGTCGGCTCCGTGGGTCGTCCCGAGCGAACACTACTTCCCGCCGTTGCCGGAAGTAGTGGAGGAGTTCCCGTATCCTCGTGGATCGTCCACATTGCTACCACGCGTGGTGCATTATTTTACCGATGCTGTGAAGGACGCGCCTGCCCTCGTGAAGGAACGTTTCCTCATGGCCGTGGATATCGAACACGCAGCGATGCTCGCGTGCTCGCTGTTCGTGGAACGTCGTGTGTTCGGGCGCGCGTGCCTACTGCCGGAGTCCACGTTGGACTTCCTGGCCGACTACGAGATGCTTCGTGCAATCCCGGTGGACGGTTCCGACACGTTTGTCTCCGTTACCAGCGCGTTGGCGGAGGCTCGCGGCGCCCTTGCGTTGGGGCCGGAGTATCGCGTTGTACGCCCGGATTACGCGACCGGGGACAACCAAGAGTTCGTCCAGGTACGAAGTGATGGGGCTTACGTGCCGCGGGTCGCTTCCCGTTCCGAACGCCGTCGTGACAATCGTACCGGTTATTTCGGCGGCCTCGGGGGCAACGAGCGCCCCCGAGGGACGCGTTCTGGCCGTCGTGGCCATCAAAACGAAGCGCCGCGTGCGCCGGATCCTCGAGAGATCGTGCCACGCGAGGCTACGGGAGGGGGCAACGTTGCCCGCGTCGGTCGTCCGGATGTGGCCACGCCGGCCGAGCGCGCGCCACGGTTCGTGAGCCTGGACGACCGCGTCTCCGATGAGGATGCCCGTCGGCTTCTCGGTACGTCGATGGCCGCTCCGCCTCGTGCGGACGGCTGGGTTATTCGTTCCCTCATTACGTCCGTGGCTCGCGCAGCCGAAGAGTTCAGAGCCCAGACGTTGGACCTGACTGCCCGCTTGGCAACGGAGCGCGCGATTTCGGAACGTCTCGCCGCGGCGACTCGTGGTTACGCACCGCCCGTTGGTGGTCGTAACGATCCTTACGCATTTGCGAGTGGCGGCGGCTTCGGCGACCCCGTCGGGTATGGTCACGCAGCGGCGTACCTGCCGCGCGACCCCGCTTCGGCGCGCCCTTCGGATACGCGCAGTCACGGGACTGCGGACCCTTACGCCAGGGACCCCGCGTCGCGTCGCGAGCGAGCCCCCGTGGTCACGCAGACCGTCGATCCGCACGCGCCGGGCTCCGTTCAGCCCAGTCGCAGCCGCAGCCACGATAGCCGCGGCGAAGGCCCTGGTCCGTATGACCCTGCGGGCAAGCGTTCTCGTCGCTACTAGGTCGTTCCTAGGTTAGTTCGTAGGCCACGTAGGCTTCTAGCATCGTGTTGCTTTCGTAAACTTTCGTCTTGTTTCTTTGCGTAATCGCATGGCTCCGTTGAGCTTCGTAATTCGTGTTTAGCAGGTCGTCTGCAGCGGGGGAGGGGTAAGCGTTAAGCCCCTCCCCACAATTTTTTTTGTTGTGGCGTCTACCCCGTTGGGCGTCGTAGAGCTTTCGTAGCTAGTCTTCCGCGTTCGCAGCGGCGTGTGCCCGTTGGCAGGTTCGTACAAATCGTAACTATTCGGCTAAGCGGCGGCGCGTAGCGGCGGCTTTTCACAGCGAGTGGTACGTTAGCCTCGATCGTTTAGCCCGTTGGCGTGCGTATCATTTAGTAACTAACTCGGAAATCGTTTCCGCCGTCGCTTCTCGTTCGAATGACCCCGTCGGGTGTCGAATTACGTTGAGCATTCGAGCTCTTTAGCGCGTAGCACGTCGGTGCTAATTTTAATTTGCTCCGATGAGCTAGGTGAAAATTTCATCGAACGTCAGACCGACTCGCACGTGAGTCGGTTTGACGTTCTACGCCGTGGCGTGTACGCAGCAATTCGTCGCAGTACGTTGCGGTTCCGTTGATGACGTGGTTGCCGGCGGGCTTGGCATTTCGTATAGCCATTGACGTCATTAGCGCCGTCGCGCTTCACGTTCCCGCGGCTTCACGTTGGCCAGTGGCGTTATCATTTTGTAACTAACTCGGAAATCGTTTCCGCCGTCGCGCCCTGTGCGATTAACCCCGTCGGGTACCGCATATCGTTGAGCGTTCGAGCTCTTTCGCGCGTAGCACGTCGGTGCCACTTTTAATTTTTGCTCCGATGAGCTGGACGGAGAATTCGTTAAACGTCAGGCCGACTCGCGCGTGAGTTGGCTTGACCTTTCACGCCGTTGCGTACTCGTATTTCGTTTCGCAGGGTCGACCCGTTGGCGTACGTCGTTATCGTTGGCGACGCCCGCGTACGCGCTCGTATCCTGGCCAACGTGGCCGGTGGCGCGTGTGCCTTCGAGTTCGAACGGAGCCTAAGCTTCGTTAGCTTACTTCGTTCGCGACGCGGACGTGCGCGATTTAATCTACGTGACCGTACGTGGTCGACCCCTTTTGGGTTCGCTCGCGTCGTTTCGCATAGCCGGCGGGCTTTTCGTTTTTCGCGCGTCGATCGTTGCGCCCGCGTGGCAGGACACCGTTGTGTCGTTTCGTGGTTGCCGTACGTGGCTACCGTGTTCGGCGTCGTGCCTTGATGTGGCGATAACGGTTTGCCGTCGCGTCGCATTCGAGACGTTAGCGTCTTCGTTCGCCGTCCGTCGCTGCGGCCTCGTTGGCTCATTCGTTTCGCACGTTCTTCGCGCGCGCTTCGTGCGCCGAGACCCGTTGGTCTCGTTCGTCAGCTAGCGTATAGCTTCGTTCCGCTTCGTGCGTGAAGTTTCGTAATGAGGCCGTTGCCATCTTCGTCGGGGACGCGTCCGCCCTACGTGGTTTTTCCGCCTTCCGGCGTTACGTTGCCGTTAGCTCGCGAGCTTGGCGTTGACCTCGTTGGTCGATGCGACTCGTTGTCAGCGGTTGTCCACGGGGACGTACGATGGCTCACACGTCATGCCAAAATTACGAAATTTTCGGGGCACGCGTGCCCCGAGATTTGGCCAGGTTAGCGCACTGTAATCGGCCCGATTTTTCGTACCGTGCGTCCATGGCCCGTTGGCCCTAAAATAATTTTCGCGCGAAAAATCTGACGTGATGTCCGTCCGTGGCCCATGATGTCGTCATCGTCGCCTGTGGGACGGACAACACTGTCGAGCCAGTCGTGGCTCTTCACATCGTGTGAATCGTCCGCGCGTGCACTCGTCGTCCAATCTTTCGTTGGCGCTCGTGCCTCCACCAACGTATGGTGTCGAAAAAGAAAAGAGCGACGGCTCTAGCACGCATCGCGCCCCCCCCAACGCAAGGGTGGACGTCCCGGCCACTCGTTGTGCCTTCGCTTCTCGTTCGTGCGGCTCGTCGCCTTCGTTTGTTGCATCGTGCAACGTCGCGCACGCGTGCGCTTAACCCGACGCTCGTGTGCGTTTTCGGGGGCCGTCGTGGCCTTTCACGTTGTTGCTCGTCGCACGCGTGCGAAGTATCGAGAGACGCTCTCTTCAGATACGTTCCGGCGGGGCTCCCACGTAGGGTTACGATACCCGACCCACTTCACGAGGAAGTCTAGGGTGCCGTCATCGTTTACGCGATGGTTGAGTAGGTCGTCTACTACGTACGCCGGACCGTCGCGGTTCTTGTCGAGATCTGCCTCGGTGGCATCGTATGGCTCCGGCGGGGGCGCGTTCGCCGGCGTTGGCGCGTACGCAACGCGGTCCGAGTTGACACGTTCAACTACGTCTCCTCGTTGGATGACGAACGTACGTACGTCGTTACGTAGTACGCGGAACGGTCCCAACGCGTGGTTGCCGAGCTTCGTGCCCTTCGTGGTCCCGCCCGTCGGGTCGATGAATACGTATTCTCCCGCGCGGATGTTTCGATTCGAGACACGGACTCGTTTGTCGAAATTTCGTTTATAACGTGCCTGCGCGGCCTTCAGCGTTCGATACGCGTTATCCATCGTTGTGGCGAGCTCACGAACGTAAGTGGCTCGCCCTCCCCCGTCGGGTAGTTCGCGGTTCGTTACCGACGCGTGTAGCGCCAACGGTAGCGGTGGATTCGTGAGAATCAAGTCGAAGGGCGTCGTGCCCGTGCTCGAATGCACATGCGTGTTGTACGCAAACGTTAACGCCGATGCGTATCGATCCCAGTCGTTCTGGTTTTCGTTCACGTAATTGCGCAGCATCGCCAGGATCGTCCTGTTGTAGCGCTCCACCTGCCCGTTCGTTTGGGGGTGGTACGTCGACGTAAAGACGTTCGTTACGCCAATCTCGTTGCAAACGCGCTGGAAGAACTTAGCAGCGAACTGCTTTCCGTTGTCGCTTATGAGCGTCCGTGGGGGTCCATACGAGAAGACCCACGCGTTGACGAACGCACTCGCCACGTTGGCGGAATCGATATTACGTAGAGGTACGACTCTAGTCAGCTTCGTGAAGCGGTCCGTTATAACGAGAATAAATCGGTTGCCACGCGTGGTCTTCGTAAGCGGACCTAGTATGTCGATACATAGGTCTCGCAACGGCTCCGTAGCCGGAAATAAACGTAACGGGTTCGTCCGTTTGCGAAGCTTCACGCGGTTCTTCGCACATCCAACGCAGTTTCGTACCGTTGCGTAGATGTCGGCGGCCATCACGGGCCAGTAGTACGTCCTCCGTAGGGTGTAGTACATACGCGTTTGTCCGGGGTGTCCAGCGAGGACGTGGTGGTGCGTTAACTCCAGCAGCCGCGGCCGCAACGAAGCCGGCACAACGATTTGTGTACGTTCCTCGTCGTGAGGGTTCCGGCGTCGGAGTAAGCCATCGTGGCCTTCGAAGAATGCAGCGTCCTGCGTGTCGGACTGTCGTGTCAGTATCCCCTATAAGAAAAGGAAAATGTACCCCTGATATGCTTTAGATGAACCAATGATGTACGTGATATCTCTACTGTACGCAAGAGATACTTCGCTGATGTCCCAGAGATGAGCGTATGGACATCTCCCGTCCATCATTGGTGTATCGCTATGCGGCCATCAGCTGAAGAGCAAATGTTCCTTATCCGTACATCAGAGGAACACCATGCATGTCATCGGTTCATCATGCGGCCATCTTTGGTACATCTTTAAGGCTTACTGGGATCGTTTGACAGAACGCGTCCTCGCGTTGAGCTTCGATAAGCTCGTCCCTCGTAATGGGAAGCTGAACGTCAGCTGGTGGCACGCGTGCCGAATCGTCTTCAGCAGCGCGCTGTTCGTCGAGGAAATCCGGTTCCTCGTCAAGAACGTCATCGAGCGACGCGTCGCGGTTGAACTCGAGTCCCTCGTTGCCAGCCGTCGCGGCTGGTGCTCGTTCGTCACGAGTCTCGTTCGACGGGTCGTCGTGACCCCTGGCATTCGGTGCCTCTTTACGTACGGACGTCGTTCGTCCTTGCCCTTTTCGTGTGGGTTGTCGCCGACTGCGAGTCGTCACGAGGACTGCGTCCCCGTACGATGGTACGTCATCGTCAACGGGTCGACCGTCGTCATACGTAGATATCACGCGTGATAAAGCGTCAGGTACCTGGTGCACGCGCCCAGGCCTGTACGTAACTTCGAAATCGAATTCGGCAACGCGTAGCCTCCATCGTAGTAGTCGTCCGGACGCGTCCGTAAGCGTCATTAGCCAACGCAAGGCTTCGTGGTCCGTACGTACGGTGAACCGCTGACCCTCTACATAGGGTCGGAGCGACGTTATCGCCCAGACGACGGAGTAGCACTCGCGCTCGGTCGCTGAGTAACCGCGTTCGGTTTCGTTAAGGGTCTTCGACCAGTACCCAATCGGCACCCATTCGTTGGGCTTATCTTCGTTTTGCTGCTGGAGCAACGTAGCTCCCAGCTGATACGCTGACGCGTCGGTATCGATCATGAACGGACGTCCCGCCTTCGGAAGGTGCAATACTGGTGGCGACACCAGTATTGTCTTCAACGTTTCGAACGCATTCGTTTCCGCGTCCGTTGGGTTCGTCCAATCGGGGGAAGCGTCCTTCTTCAACATCGTGTTGAGTGGCCGAGCGATCTCGGCATACGCCTTTACGAAACGGCGGTAAACGTTGGCCGCGCCCAAAAACGATCGACATTGCGTCTTGTCTCGCGGGAACGCAGCCGTACGAAAGGCTTCCTTGTTCCGTGCTGCGACGTGCAGCTTCCCTGGGGTAATCACGTGCCCCAGGTAGTCAACTCGTGGTTGAAAGAACGAGCACTTCGTGAGCTTTAACGTTACTCCCGCTGCGCGTAGCAGGGAAAGCACCTGGTCAACGTGACCCAGGTGAGACTCGAGGTCTTTCGAAAAGACGATTACGTCGTCTAAGTAAACAAGGCACGATTGCCAACGTACTCCGGAGAGGATGATGTCCAACGTCCGCTGAAACGTAGCGGGGGCATTTCGTAGCCCGAATGGCATTCGCACGTAGCGATACGTTCCCATGAAAGACGTAAACGTTGTCTTATCACGGTCCTCGGCGGAGACGGGCACTTGCCAGTAACCGGCGTTACAATCGAGTGTCGTGAAGATGGCGGCGTCGCCAAGCGAATCGAGGCAATCTTCCATACGAGGAAGCGGGTACGAATCAGCGATCGTTTTCGCGTTCAAACGCCTGTAGTCGACACAGAAACGTAAGGATCCGTCCTTCTTCGGCACCAACACGATTGGTGACGCCCATTCGCTGGACGCGGGTTCGATAACCCCTTCGTTGAGCATCTTCGTGATCTGCTCCTCGGCTATCGAACGTAAAGCCGGACCCTGACGATAGGGCATTGAACGTATGGGCCGCGTGCCCGGTTCGAGTTCGATTCGATGCTCCGTAGCATTGATTTCGCCGAGGCGTCCGCTCGTCCACATTGACGAATGTGTAGCTAGCATCTCGTTGATGCGCTTTCGTAAATCCTCGTCGTCGAGGTGCGACAAATCGATTGTCGACTGCCAATCCGTGGCGGGGTCGTTCCCCTTTTCGTTGACCAACGGGTCTGGCGTTTCGTCGCCCAACCCGTTCGTGCTCGTCCGCGTCGTCGCGTCAACTAGCGGTAGGTTCAAAACCTTCGCGAGGGCTTCGCCGCCCTCACGCCTGAGTGGGACGATTCCCAACGGGGAGCGTACCGCGTACGCAATCGTCGCGCCTTTCGGCAGCTCGCGGTCCTTCTTCGTGAAGTTAGATACGATAATAGAGAACGTCTCTCTGGGTCCTACGTCGACCACTCCGTTGGCTATACGAAGCCCATGCCGGAATTGCACCGACGCTTTCGGTTCGAGGAACACGAGTCCGGTCGCCTCCGTCGTCACGTTGACGGTCCGTTGCGACATCGCCGGTACACGCGTGTACTTCGTCAGGCGAACCGAAAACGTTCGGCTTGGCCGATTCGAGGCCGCGTTACGCTCGCGGCGCTTCGGGTGTTCCACGTTTGGATTCGTTTCCCCTTCCTCCTCGTACGGAGTTTTCGAATCACCCTCCGCGATAATGGGTATCGTATCCCCTCGATGGAGTTCGATCGTTTGCGCTCGACAGCGTATGGCATCGACATGCCTCGACATGAGCGACGTGCCCATTATAACGGGGACAGCCAGCGTGTTGGCTACGAAGAACTTAACGCGGAACAGCGAGTTCCCAAGCCTGACACGAAGCAGGATGGCGCCTTCGATGGGCAAACGTCGCCCGTTGGCGTCTCCGAGCTTCGGTAGCTCTTCGTCACGTAGACAGCGGTCGACCCAGTCGTAGGGTAGTAAACTTGTTCGTATCAAGTTGTAGCCGCTGCACGTATCCATCGCGATGGTAATCGCCCTCATCACGTTGAGGTCTAGTCCGATCGTTCCGGATACGATATAATGCTTCGACGCAAGTAGGCACGTATGCCCGTCGAGGACCAACGGTTCGGTCCTGACCGGCGCGCGGTCTACGTCTTCGCTAGCGATTCGTCGCTTCACCGCATGAGCCCGTATGGCTTCTTTTGCGTCGACACGCTTCGTATAAGCCGCGTGCTTGGCTTTCTCGCGCTCGGAAGCGTCGTGCTTCCGGGTAGCGCGTCTCGCTCGTCTGCGAGGCTTCCTCTTCGTGTGAGGTTCGTTTGTCCCGTCGGACTTCGTTTCCTCCCCCACGTCGGGTGTCGTGTGACTCGAGTTGGCCTTCGCGGCCGTGAGCTTTACGTAACTCTCGTTCATCGGTGAGCCTGCGGAGGACCAATCATCGACGTCGGTCGTCCCCCTTTACGTAAGGGTTCAGGCGATGTGGGTGGCTCGTGACCTACATCGCCTGGTCGTTTTCCGGCGCGGGGCCGTTCGACACGTCGTCGTCGTGAGCCCACGAAGCTCGTTCGTCATCGTGACTCGTTTCCACCTCGAGTGGTGTTTCGTCAGCGGAAGTCGTCACGTAGACTCCGCTGCGGCCATTACGCTGGCCATTTCGTTCGTTCGCCCACGGGCGGAGATCACGTCGGTCATTACGAAAGTCGCCGCGGCGCCTGTCGAAGGGCCTTCCCCCGTCACGATTGGGGTTTCGGAGTATCGTAGGCGGCGTGCCGTACCTCCGCGGGGTTACGTTCCCTCGCTCGCCAGGTCGTTCCTGGTTTCGTTTAGCCATTCGTTGGCGGAAGTACTCAGCCTGACGTTGGTTGCTCTTCACGTGGAAGAGGTAGTACTTGTACGCGAAAAAAGATCCGTTGATCTGGCGTCAGACGCGGACACGTGAACGTCGAGTGGCCATCTTCGCGGCATGACCAACACGACAGCGTCCAGTAATCATTCGGGATTACGGAGTGCGCCAATTGCGTCTGCTCGCACGTGAGCTTCGGCACGTCCTCGCATGGACGGTTCAATCGAGCTTCGAGCTCGTCCGGCTTTTCGTTTGCCGTTTTCGTATCGTTGGGCGGCGGCCCGTTCGTGAAGAGGATCGCCTCCAAATTCTCGGCAACGTGAGCCGCAGCGAGCGACACGTCGTCATCGTCCCTCGCGGGGATGTTCGGGTTACCATCGTGGTAACTGGGCTCGCTAGCCCGTTCATTACGTAAGTACGCGGACTCATCGTAGTCCGCGAACTTCCTCGACTCGTGGTCGGAAATAGCCAACGTAGGCTTCACCGGAAACCGCACTTTCGGTTTCGCGGCTGACGCGACAGCTGCCGTACGTGCACGGAAGGTCGTTCCTTCGGCCGTCGCCAATCGTCTCACAACGGTGAGGTCGTTCCTCTCTCGTTCGGGGAGTGACCGGAGTCGTTCCGTCACGGCTGCCCGCGTCGAGGGCAGCAATCCACGTACGTAGTGGTGAACGAGGAGTCGATCCGTAAACACGTAGTTGCACGCCCGCGTGGCGGTGTCGAGTCTATCAGCGTACTGATTCTCGTCCTCGTTAGGATTCTGCGTGATCATCGTGACCTTTTCGTAGGCCTCCTGCAGCACGTCGTCTTGCAGGTATCGTTTAATCAACGCGTTGATTACGTGAGGCCACGAGACGTCTGTGTTCTCGGAAATGGACGCGGACGTCCACAACCTCTAGTACACCTAGTATTACTAGGCGGACGTCCATGTTCTCCAGTATTTTTGGATGTCCGCCTAGAACCGGACGTCCATGCGGTCTAGTACGTCTAGTATTACTAGGACGACATTCATTGTTTCTAGTACCACGGATGTCCCCCTCGGGATGGACTTCCGCCATGTCTATGTCAACCTAGGACGGGCGCCGGTTCAGAAATTCAAAAATTTCGACCCCAGAAATTTCTGCCGCCTTGCTCGACATGGATGTCCGCATCCATCACGGCGACCACTCTATTTTTCCTTGTCGGTCGACTCCAATTTCGTCTTTAATTTTTTCATCCTCTCGCTCACACCCCCTTCCATTTGGTGCTCACCTCCCCCGTACTGTACCTCAAACACCCCCAATACCACTCTAGAACGCATTTTCAGCTACCTATCCCCGCTTCCACGGTGCACACCTCCATTCCATACCTACTTTTCTGCTCTACCGTACAGATTTCTTATAACCAGTCCTCATACTACCTCAGAATAGGGAAAACATCCCCTATCCCCTCGACCATGCTCTCCCCCATCACCTTTGCAACGTATTGTTCTTCAATACCCTCTCTCCTCTTCCTTCAACCCCTCTCCTTCGCCCTCTCCACAAAATTCCCCTGTAGCTTACTCTTCGAAAACCTCTCACTCCTCATCCCGTACCCGACCTGCTCCACTCCTCCCTCCCTCACCTGCTACATGCCCCCACGCCATCCGCATCTTCGATACCGTATACACCACCACCACCACCACCGGCCCACGCTCCCGCTCCGACGCCGTCTCCCCAGAAACCTCCCCGCTCTGAACCACATATCAACCCCCCACTTCGCACCCATCCTCCCACTCTCGTCCCTCCCCAAATACAATAACCCCCTTCTTCTCCATCACATCCCCACTCACCAAAGCCAGAACAGACGCCACCCCCTTCCCGCCTCTTTCTCCTCACTTTCCTAAAAAACCCCTCCTCTCGGCGCCTTCAACCGCACCCTCCTACGGTCCCACCTAAACACCTCCTCCGCCCTCACTACCCCAACACCCCGCAGTGTCTCCCCAATCCCTATCATATGCTCGTCGGCACTCCTCTCCGAATCACAATCCAATCTAAACCCGCACTCCGTACATTTCCACCTCCCCCTGTACTATTCCAAGATTGCATCCCTCCAGAGAACACATCCTCATACCACAGAAGAATTTTCTTCCTCTCATACCTCATCCTTAAAACCTCCATCAGCTCCATCTAAATTTCGATGTAAATATTTTCTCCACTATGCAATCTCAAACATGTATGAGCCTATGACTTTCCGCTTTGTCAACCCTGAATATTGGTACTCATGTATTCATAAAATAGGGCCACCCACATCCCTATCCCGTTCTGCAAGCTTTACAAACCACTAGACGCATACTCCACAACTATACAACAAACACTACTCCGAGTAGTGAGTAGCGAGTCGCTATTTCAGACGACGCGGTACACAAATAGCGTAGTCTCAACCTTCCGTGACGCCTTCCCTGATGCGTACAAGTGCGAAACACGTCTAGACGTACATCAGAAGTGAGCGCGGGATTTTTCGGCACAGGAGATGCTGGGCCACCAAATTGATTTTTCGGAAATTTTAGAATTTCTGGGCTGGCCAGCAATGCAATCGAGCTGGACATCCACCGGACGTCCATTTCAGGTTGGTCGTGAGAGAGTGGGGCGGGAACATGATGAAACAAGGACCAAGACCTGTCCCTGACGTGTTGAGCCTGAAATCGACCCTTCGTAAGACGCGATTTTGGCTTACAGTTGGTGCTTACAGAAGCCAGTGATGACCCCGGTCGGGGCGGCAGCCGGTTCCTGGGGCCGTTGTGGCCAAATTAGACACCTTGATTTGAATTGAAATTTGGGCTATTCTCAAAAACATGCACATGTGAACATGTTTTTGAGATGGGGGTCTGCCGTACGGCACAATCGACCCGCCCAAATCGATGATTTTTCACAATTTTTTTCTGCCCGAAATTTTAGAATTTCTGGGCTGGCCAGCAGTGCAATCAAGCTGGACATCCACCGGACGTCCATTTCAGGTTGGTCGTGTGCTGCTCACATCTACGCATTACAGCAACCACGCAGGCGGGCTCACTACTCATACAAAGTGCACGTAGCATGGGCAGCATGATGGATGAGCAGTGTTTTGTCGTGAGAAAGTGGGGTGGGAGCATGTCGAAACAAGGACCAAAACTTCGCCCTGGCGTATTGAGCCTGAGCCTGGAATCGATCCTTCGTGAGATGTGGCTTTGCTTACAGTTGTTGCTTACAGAAGCCAGCGATGGCCCCGCTCGGGGCGTCGGATGGCTTCTTCTGGGGCCGTTGTGGCCAGATTAGACACCTTGATTTGAATTGAAATTTGGGCTATTCTCAAAAACATGCACATGTGAACATGTTTTTGAGATGGGGGTGTGCCGTACGGCACTTTCGACCTCCCAAATCGATATAATTTTTGCAATTTTTTTCTGACTGAAATTTTAGAATTTCTGGGCTCGCCAGCAATGCAATTGAGATGGACATTCACCGGACGTCCATTTCAGGTTGGTCGAGTATTGCACATGGATACAGTTTTGCAGCTATTTCTCAGCCCAACATTTTAGAATTTCAGGGCTGACCAGCAATGTAACCGAGGCGGACTTCCACTGGACGTCCATTTCAAGTTAGGCTAGTGCTGCACATTTGCTCGCATCGCAGCAACTAAGCAAGTGTTGAGAGCACCGAGATGCCATGCAGACAAGAGGGAACCGGCTGCAAACGGCTTCCCTGGTCGGCAGCTGGATGTCTGGATGTCAATGGCTGCAAGCATGGAAATCTTGCTACCGCACGGCGCATACACACTGCAGCAGCACATCACTGACGCATGCGAAAGTTGGGTGCTGCAGTGCGTGGTTGTTTGTGTGTTTGTGTGTGCACGACGAACCTTGTGGTATCCCTAGGCGTGCACTGGTGCAAAACATTTGGACTGCCCCATCGGTCGTACTTTGACGCATTTACATGCATCGGAGAACGACCAAGGAGGTAGAGCAGCAATCGCTGTTGGCTGAGCGTCCAAATTGGAGGGCTTGGGACAATGGTTCTATAGCAGTCATTTATAGGACGCCCACCGTTGATGACTGAGATCCACGGTGGGTTTAGTATTCATGGTGTTGTCCTGCATTGGCGGATGTCGAAGACGAGTACTTCCAGTGAGCGTCCAAGCTGAACAGCGTGAGTGGGTAAGTGAGCGGGGAGGGGCCGCTCGGGGCGCTTGGTAGCTTCTGGGGCCGTTGTGGCCAAATTAGAATCAAGCCTATGTCCGGCGGACGTCCTGAATTGCTTTATTTTTTGGGCTATTCTCAAAACATGCACATGTGAACATGTTTTTGAGATGGGGGTGTGCCGTACGGCACTTTCGACCGCCCAAATCGATGTATTTTTGCATTTTTTTTCTGACTGAAATTTTAGAATTTCTGGGCTCGCCAGCAATGCAATTGCGCTGGTCATTCACCGGACGTCTATATGCGCTCAAGCGATTGCTGTCTGCTTCAAATACCTGAGACATTATTGCCCCACACGACATAAAGTCCCCCAACATGCGACGCCCATCAAACATAAACATTTTCATGCTCTTACTACATTCTAGTCGCACACATCCATCCATCTTCAAACAAAAATGTCATTTAAACACCACCAGTCCCGCTTCATCGTACGCCAATACCGTCCAGTCGCCCAGCAGACAAGCTAGCCGTGCAGAAAACAAGCACTGCCATCTACGACGGAAACGACTGGATCTCATCATCGCTCTCAGCATTTCCAACAAGCCCAACATGTTTCCCCTACGTCACCCTGCAAAACGATACCATTGTATACTTCTGCATTCTCCGTCAATTGCATTCATTCAATCTGCGCAATGAATTCTTCAATCTCGAAGCCGGCCGGGTTTTCTGCCCATCCTGCAATAAGGGCATTGGAGAAAGTTCTCTAGCAATGGCCACTAAAGCCTTGATGCAACTACACGGTGCTGATTGCTTCTATCGCTTCCTCAAATCTGTCGACATTTACAACATACCATCCATCCGAAACATTTCCAAACTAAACTAGACTGTTCATTGACAAACTCGCGTGTAGCCCCATTTAGACCACTCACCACTGGTATCTGCTGAGTCACCGCGCACTGCCCTGGTGCTCCCTCCTGAATTCGCTTGGGCTGTCTCAATACATTCCGTACTATGCCTATGAAGCAGTCCCATTATGGATCAGCGTTCTGCGTGTTCAGCACATCATCCCCACGTTACCAGAGCTGCAATTTCTCAGCGGTACGGGTATCATCAATCCTTAGCACAGATGTGATACAGCAGCCGATGCAGGTCAATTTCTAGACTCGTAATTTTGCACTCAAGAAGGGAGATCGGTATGGAAATTGTCCAGGCATAACAAACCGCCTGTCCTGCTCTCCTGCAGAGCAAGCTCCATCGATCCAGTCGATCAGGAACCTGACGACATGTAGTCGGCGTTCGTTCCGGACGCGGAAAGGGCAAATTTTTGTGTGGCGTTTGCAGATTCAGTCGCAACGGGAAGCGATGAAACTTTCCGCATGGCGTTTGACTGCGATTTATTTGAGACAGACATCGAGCGATCGGTGTTTCTGTCCAGATGAAGCTGGAGATCAATGCCGTATTTGAGCTGATAATTGGAGCAAAGATTTGAAACAAATTTTCTGTGCAAATTTACGACGCGACGCGACACGGCGGAGGGTGGATAACTCAACGTTAGATGTTATTGGTTGAGCCAACATTACAAGACCGTACCGACGACACGCGCAATCATTGATTTTTCGCTCATTGCTTAGGGAGCAAAACTGTCCTATGGTCGTATCAAGTTAGACCAGCACATATTTCCGCAACTTCTTGGTGGAACGAAGTCGGTGCTCACGAAAGCCTGAGAGCTGCCTTGAGTCGAGGATTTTGTACGCCGCCTTATCTGTGGTAGTTTCATACTGCGTTGTTTCACCGTTGGACCTGTGCCACGCACACTTGGATCTCTCTCCATACGTACGTGTAGATAAGATGTGAATTGAGCTACAATAGTATACCAAACTGGAAACCAGTATCTACATGCTTTGTGAGAATATAATGCCTCTTCCTCGAGAAAAGGCCTCCTTCGGAATACTAGATTTCATTCAACCATATCCATCCATCTCCCATCGCTTCAGCATGAAATCATCACCATTCCATCCATCGCAACGTTTCGTCTCTATCGAAACACTACTCTCCACACATCTCCCCGATCTTTCAGTCCGACCGTACCCGGCGGCGGCCGAGAGAAACGTACTGGCCATTGTTAAAAGTATCTACGACGGCAATGAGCGCATATATTAAATCATTCTCTATGTGAACACAGACCCTGATTGCCTCTCGTTTGTGGCAGAAATGAAACAAACACAAAGACTGCAACTCGTCCATGCGAGAAGCAAAAGCTACAGATTTTTAGCAAGTATCGATAGCTACAAAGAACCACTGCAACGTTTATTCTAGACTTGTATACATTTTCATTAGCACTTACATTACCATACACGAATAGTATTGCATTAAGATGTTTATGAGAATGACAGGGGTCAGCGGCCGGGTTCCCTCCAGCTCAGCTTGGCTCAGCTCCGGATGCAGATGTGGTGAAGGGAAGAGAGAAAAGTCAGATATTCTACCATGATCTGATTTGATTTGCAATCCGAGAACTTCTTGACTCCCAAAAAGGTGTAACAGTATCCCTGCATATTGGCATCGCCAAAAGAACTGCAGCACTAACTCAATTTTCATTGCAGAGATCAGCACAACGTATTCGTCTTGAGTGTCACAAGTTGCAATTGGATGGCGCTGACTCGAAGCTAGGAGAGTTGGTAGTTGTGCAGAGTCGGCGTCTTCGGTTTGATCGCTCGTGTAAATATCCAAGCAAAATGGCAGGCAAGGAGATACAAAGCCACGCAACAATCAAGCTTACCACATTCCCCAGCCAGAATCACCATAGAAATCCTTGTAGTCTGCATCACACAGATCATCTTACGCAGTGCGTGCTGCCCAGGTCGTTATTCGGCCCTATCCAGAAACACTTTCAGGCCTAGTGCAACCAGTAGATCTGAAATGGAAATGGACGTCCGGTGAATGACCAGCGCAATTGCATTGCTGGCGAGCCCAGAAATTCTAAAATTTCAGTCAGAAAAAAAATGCAAAAATACATCGATTTGGGCGGTCGAAAGTGCCGTACGGCACACCCCCATCTCAAAAACATGTTCACATGTGCATGTTTTTGAGAATAGCCCAAAAAATAAAGCAATTCAGGACGTCCGCCGGACATAGGCTTGATTCTAATTTGGCCACAACGGCCCCAGAAGCTACCAAGCGCCCCGAGCGGCCCCTCCCCGCTCACTTACCCACTCACGCTGTTCAGCTTGGACGCTCACTGGAAGTACTCGTCTTCGACATCCGCCAATGCAGGACACACCATGAATACTAAACCCACCGTGGATCTCAGTCATCAACGGTGGGCGTCCTATAAATGACTGCTATAGAACCATTGTCCCAAGCCCTCCAATTTGGACGCTCAGCCAACAGCGATTGCTGCTCTACCTCCTTGGTCGTTCTCCGATGCATGTAAATGCGTCAAAGTACGACCGATGGGGCAGTCCAAATGTTTTGCACCAGTGCACGCCTAGGGATACCACAAGGTTCGTCGTGCACACACAAACACACACACAACACCACGCACTGCAGCACCCAACTTTCGCATGCGTCAGTGATGTGCTGCTGCAGTGTGTATGCGCCGTGCGGTAGCAAGATTTCCATGCTTGCAGCCATTGACATCCAGACATCCAGCTGCCGACCAGGGAAGCCGTTTGCAGCCGGTTCCCTCTTGTCTGCATGGCATCTCGGTGCTCTCAACACTTGCTTAGTTGCTGCGATGCGAGCAAATGTGCAGCACTAGCCTAACTTGAAATGGACGTCCAGTGGAAGTCCGCCTCGGTTACATTGCTGGTCAGCCCTGAAATTCTAAAATGTTGGGCTGAGAAATAGCTGCAAAACTGTATCCATGTGCAATACTCGACCAACCTGAAATGGACGTCCGGTGAATGTCCATCTCAATTGCATTGCTGGCGAGCCCAGAAATTCTAAAATTTCAGTCAGAAAAAAATTGCAAAATTATATCGATTTGGGAGGTCGAAAGTGCCGTACGGCACACCCCCATCTCAAAACATGTTCACATGTGCATGTTTTTGAGAATAGCCCAAATTTCAATTCAAATCAAGGTGTCTAATCTGGCCACAACGGCCCCAGAAGAAGCATCCGACGCCCGAGCGGGGCCATCGCTGGCTTCTGTAAGCAACAACTGTAAGCAAAGCCACATCTCACGAAGGATCGATTCCAGGCTCAGGCTCAATACGCCAGGGCGAAGTTTTGGTCCTTGTTTCGACATGCTCCCACCCACTTTCTCACGACAAACACTGCTCATCTCATGCTGCCCATGCTACGTGCACTTTGTATGAGTAGTGAGCCCGCCTGCGTGGTTGCTGTAATGCGTAGATGTGAGCAGCACACGACCAACCTGAAATGGACGTCCGGTGGATGTCCAGCTTGATTGCACTGCTGGCCAGCCCAGAAATTCTAAAATTTCGGGCAGAAAAATTGTGAAAAATCATCGATTTGGGCGGGTCGATTGTGCCGTACGGCAGACCCCCATCTCAAAAACATGTTCACATGTGCATGTTTTTTGAGAATAGCCCAAATTTCAATTCAATCAAGGTGCACTACGGTGTTGAAAAGGGGGCCTCAGACAGTACTGCGAGACAGTGATTTTTACTGTCTGAGACAGTAAAATCACTATGCGGCAAATGAAAATTAATGCCACACTTGGAGACAGTGATTTGCACTGTCTGGCAGACAGTACGGAACACTGTCTGCAGACAGTAAAAACACTGTCTCACAGTACTGTCTGAGGCAGTGAATGGAGACAGTAAAAATTAATGATTTATTCAATAGCTGGATATGATGTAATTTACTGTACTGGGCAGTGTTGGCGGATAGTGTTTTGTATTGGCCAAGGCAACATGGCCGGATAGTGAAATACGCTGCCTGGGACAATAGATGGAACCAACACGGTGCACTGTCCTGGGCAGTACCTGGAGACAGTGATTTTCACTGTCCTGGGCAGTACCTGGAGACAGTACTTTGTGCTGCCCTGGGCAGTACTGTAGACAGTACTTTGTGCTGCCCTGGGCAGTACCTGTAGACAGTATTTCGTGCTGCCCTGGGCAGCACCTGTAGACAGTACTTTGTGCTGCCCTGGGCAGCACCTGTAGACAGTACTTTGTGCTGCCCTGGGCAGCACGTGGAGATAGTACTTTGTGCTGTCCTGGGCAGCACCTGGAGACAGTATTTCGTGCTGCCCTGGGCAGCACCTGGAGACAGTATTTCGTGCTGCCCTGGCAGCACCTGGAGACAGTAAAAGTAGTGTCCTGATATAGTAAAATTCGGTGTCTGGGAGTGGTGGATGAGATGGAGCGTCACGCTGTCGTGGGCATCTTTCTGGGGTAGAGGAAGGCAGTTCTAGCGCTATGAGGATGGGGCATGGACGGTATTCATATGGGAATGGACAGAATAGTACGGCTAGGAATTTTTATTTCGTAGTGACTATGAGCTAGCGAGAGGTATACGCGGTAGGATAGGTAGCAATCTAAGAGGGTGCGATATGGGAAGCTTCACTCTGGATTTGTTTATTTGCGCAGGCTACATTGAGAATAAACAATCCCTATGTTAAAAATGCTACTACAACTAACACTATTCCGACGAGTAAAACTAAAACTACTAGAAAAGTCTAGAAATCTATCAACTGATTGAGCTGCATGAATAAGCTAGGAAATGAAGAGAAGAAGAAAAAATGATGTATAGAAAGGAAACAAGTTAGTGACGTTGAATTGGAGAGGGAAATTGATGGTGATTAGGAGACTAACGTACCTTAACAAATACCATTGCATCCCAAATTGAGATATGTACTCACAGGCAGAAAAGAAAATTAGTGGAGAAGTGGTAAGAGAGAAAGATAAATGAAAGTAGAAGTGGAACACTCACCGACTGGAAACCTGAGAAGAGAAAACGATAGAAAACTGAAAACTGGTTAGTGGCGTGAGTTGTGGAAACGTACCATCATGGTTCATATCCGTCGGAGACAAAGCAACAACTTTGGCCTTGGAAGCCGTATTGATGATCTAAAACTTACGCTTTGGAAGCAGTTTAGATGATCTATACGGCTTCCACGGCCAGGGTTGTTGCTTTGTTTCCGACGGATATGAAGATGGAAAACAGGGATTTCCAGAATCTTTCGTTTAAGTACTCTACGGGCGGAAATGACGTGTAGGAGAAAAATAGAGGGATGAGTTTGAAACGGAGCGGTGCGATGGGAGGCCCAGAAAAACGATACCTAGGCTGCGAATTACGCTTGGAAGCACATGATCTGGCAGAGGAGGCGCACATTATCGTATCTTCTACCGCCTTTTATTGTCTAGAATGACGTCATCACTACAGAAATATAGGAAAAACACTAGCATATGGGGCCTACAGGACAGGCGGAGGTGAAGAGTAAGAAAAATGGCGCACTTTCCTGGACGAGGAGTCCGCGCTTCCAGTGATGATTTGGATGGTATATATCGATAACGTCATTGTATGCTCCGAGTACACTTGGCAGGCAGTCAAAGCGGGCCACGTGGATGGTGGCGGTTAGGAAACAGCAGTGTCGAAGAATTTTTATAATTTTCATGTTTCAAGCGAGCAGTGAGTCTGCATTGCAATATATAAATGTATCCTAATTTAAGATATCACACCGAGTACGATTCAACGAGACATCGTGTTTTCACCTTGTGAATAGGGCCGAGAATATGGTAGAGTATACGAGTAGGAACTACGTGCATGAGAAAATCAGATTCAGTATTAGTGCTTAGAGCATCACTGCGTAACAAACGGAAGTGGATACGTCTTGGCCAGGATGGTGTTTAGGGAATGCGATACAAGATAGCAAAACGATATTGAGTAGGTCGAGCCCGGATGAAATAGCAATCATTGTGCATAAAGTAATGAGCATAGGAAAAATCATTGTGGTGAAACAGTTCATTGGATCGAATGAAAGCCAGGAAAGGTTTCTTAATGGTTGAATTTAGTGGCGGAGAAATATAATTCTGCGCTATAGCGGAGAAGTAGCGGAAAGAGTAAATCTCCTTCAGCAAGCGAGACATGCATCAATATTGCCCAGTATAGTTCGTCTGAAGTGCAAGTTGAACCTCGCAAAGTGAATATCAGAGGTCGTTGGCTAGTGGTTGAAGAAGTCTGCAACGATGGAGCAATTCTGAAAACGGATTTGGCTGCAGAAAACTATTCCGAACAGGCCAGAGTTCGTGCAGTTCTCTTCGACGGAGAATCTGGCTGGGTGTATGGTGAAATTGTTGTTCAACGGATCGTTTAGGGGTGCTCCGGACGTCCAAAATTGTGTCAACCTCGAGATGACGGCGTACTACACTTGTAGCCGTTGGTGGGCCGGGCTGAAACCGAACTCGGTTGGTACCATTGGGCAGGAATGGATTGCTGGTTTGTTGGAAATCTTCGGGTACGTGAAGGAGGTGGCCGAGTATTGGAACGTTTCGGATGTGTTGAGGATGCTGGATGGCTCCATTTCCAGCGTGGGTGACCCGAGCAAGAGCTTCGACATTCACTCACGCGTTGTCGAAGTTTTTGCGCGATGGTGCCCAAGAAGGGGTTCTGAGCGGACTTACATCCCAGGGAAGGCCCTCCCATGGCTCCAAGTTTGAGAACATCTTTCCCACGGAAGTCTGTGTTTTGAAAGGACGCCAGGAAAATGCTCCTGCGCGTAACTGGCTACCGCGACATGTAAATGCGGAAACAATTTTACGTGGTGGACCCACACATCCCACATGCTGCGCTCCCAGTCACATGTGGTCATGATTCCGCCAACCCTTCCCCTTCCATTTCCCTGACCATCCCTTCATCCTCCATTCCTTTGCCTTTGAAGAATCCAATTTAGGTAGTACCACCTCAATTAGATTCTTCCAGCTATTCCGAGGCTGCCTCTGTTTCTGCCACTACCCCTGTCGTGTCTGCATCGTCCGGAGTGGAAACTTCTGGGAAAGTGATGCCCAAAAGGAGTACCTGCCTGAAAGAGAGTCGTTCCGGTCGTGGTGGAACAGCGACGGCGGGTGGTGCGAGCCCTGTTCAGGTCGTCGAGCTGGAGAGCGCACCCAAGGATGCGGGTAAAAGCTCCATCCTTGGGAAGCGCAACTGGGAAACCGCTTCTGCGACGCCCGAGCCCTCTACCAAATTTGGTACTTTTAAAAGAGGAAGCTCAGTGAGACTTCATCAAAGTCGTCGTCAAAGAAATCCAAGTCGGCTTCCAGAGGACGTTCTCGGGAGCCGATTCTCCAGTTCGACGACGCCCATGAAAATCCTATTCCCGACAGTATCGTCGATGAGAATGTGGCCGCCGTTCTCCCCAGCGCAATTGCGTCTGGTAGCCCGATGAAGTACTACATGGAAATTACGACGGTAGAGACGGTGCGGGCGGAAATAAAGGCGGCAGCATTCCTGGCAGCTGCATCGCCAGGTGCTGAGGACTCGGTGGTGGAATAGTACTTTGCGGTGAAGCGGCGTTGCTGGACAACATGGGGTGGTTGTTGTGGAAGGCCTCTTGCAGTCGTCCACGGCTGGTAGCGCGACGCATGACCTCTTCAGTCACTTTTCTCGACAGTTCCAGCTGGTTGAGGAGGTTGAAAAGCCACAGAAACCCTCCCAGCAGTCTGATTCTGATTATGAAGACAGGAAACCACAGGACGAGCCCCCAGATTTCGCCAAGCCCGGTTTTGATCCTTCGCCGTGGCATTTCATCCACAACGTGGGTGCTGCGAAGGACCGCATAGATGGTGGTCGTGGGCGACTCCCCCTGCCGCGGTGTGAATTGTGCGACAAGCTGGAGGAGGGGAATTTGGATATGTACAGGAACAAGTTGGTGGCAGAGCTTGCTCTTGGTGTTTGTGCGGATTTCTTGAAGTTGGGAATGGAGGGTGAGGATCCTGTCTTTTTCCCGAAGACAGGATTACGGCTGCTTCTTAAAACAGATGGGGCTGCGGACCAGGATGGGCACACGGACTTCTGAGTATCCCAATTTTGAGGAGTCGGACCTACCCAATCCCCATCCTATTTCATGATGTCGAGCGGATCCGATGGGTTCTTTATAGTAGCTGCACCTTATAGTCATGTATGCCTGGTCCATACGGACGCCGACATGTGGAAGGTTCCCGTTAACCACTTTTATGTGCCACCCTATTCCGTCTTAGTTGATCGCGGTGACCTTTACCATTACGGGGTCGGCTTCAGGTGAGGAGATCTTCCTGTGGAGCAGAATTTAGTCTATGGTCTGCCCACGCGCGGCCACATCTACTTGAAGACTGAGAAGGACGTCCTCACGGACCACATCCACACCGTCGAATATTAAAAGTATGACAGGAGCAATAGATAGCATACGAGAAGTATTAAAACCTATGCTATTGTTCCCTGCTATGAAGTTCTGTCCTTCTCATCTCAACATTATTCGCTTAGCCCACCTTTCTATTTTCATCTATACATCTGACCTTCATGTCATAGTTTAGTGCTACTAAGCCTATTGATTGCTACATTTTTGTATTAGTCTACAACTTTACATGATTTCACTAGCTAGACCGTAGGGGGGACTAGTTTTAGACCTTGACAACCCGTGAGGTTCGACTATAAGAGACGTTGCTGAGATAACACATGACACAGAATGCTCCTGGAAGCCACTCACAGCCGTACAAACGTTCTGCTGAGCCATGTTCCTGACTTCCCAATTCCTTGCTCACCCTTCCCTAGGTGGGAGGGGGACGGAACTCTCAGCCCCTTACAGCGGAAGCCGTTTACCGGGGATTCTTACAGCAAAGTCATCGTTACGATGACTTTGCTGTAAGAAAGCGTTTCCATTACAGTGGCCAAGAATTTTTTCACCGGGTAAAAAAATCATGGCAGCTGTAATGATTTATTTTCTTACAGCAAAGTCATCGTAACGATGACTTTGCTGTAAGGAAACGTTTCATTGCAGTGGCCAAAGAAATTTTACCGGGTAAAAAATCAGCAAGAATTTTTACGGGTGAAAAATCGTGGCTGCTGTAATGATTTATTTTCTTACAGCAAAGTCATCGTTACGATGACTTTGCTGTAAGAAAGCGTTTCAATTACAGTGGCCAAGAATTTTTTTACCGGGTAAAAAATCATGGCTGCTGTAATGATTTATTTTCTTACAGCAAAGTCATCGTAACGATGACTTTGCTGTAAGCATCCCTGGTAAATTGCTTCCGCTGTAAGCGGCAGGGACTTCCGTCCTTTTCCGACCTAGGGAAGGGTGAGGAAGGAATTATGAAGTCAGGAAACAGGGTATAGGAATGGTATGGACGGCTGTAGGCGGCATTAGGTAACACATTTTGTTGTTTACACCCGGTTTGAGCTGGGTGTTGTGTCTAGTATGGTTGGAGGAGTGTACGAAATTTCTACCACGTGGTCGGAAATGGTTCAATTTTCTCACGACAGAGATTCTGACTTTCGAAATTCAAACTCGTTAAAGTGGGCTGGAGTTGGTGTGAACACCTCCAGGACCTCTGGGAAGGATCTGGTAACACATGTCCTGTGACTGCACGCGGTTATCCTCTCTGAAATCAACCATAGATTATCGGAGGGCAAAATCTACTCTTGGTGCCTTGTGGCACATTGACAATACAAAACCGTCTGTTTCCAGTTTTTATATACTTTACTCTCGAGTAGATAGGATTTCAGCTGTCCAAGTAAAGAATGGGCCATATAAATGTTTCATTTCAACACAAGCATTGTGCAATTCAACCTCTTCCAGGTCCAAAAACTTGTCCAGAGTACACTTCCAGGCCATCGCCTGGGAGCGTACTCTGGACAATTTTTTGGACTAAGTGCACTTTCAAGTGCATGCACTTGGAGGCATCCAGTCCAAATCTACGTCGTTCCGACAAAGTTGAATTTTGGCCATGGCCGAAATTCATCATATCTGCAGTTGTGAGAATCTGATGACCAAAATCGATGCATTCTGCCAGCCCTAATGCGCAAGCCAGAAGCTTTACGGACAGATAAAACACCTTTCTGTAATCCCCAGAGCCACTCCAGCCCTTATACACTACGGTGTTTGAAAAGAGGGCCTCAGACAGTACGGTGAGACAGTGATTTTTACTGCCTCACTGTACAATGATCTTCAGGAAGTAGGATATTCTCTAAGCCTAGCACGGGAGAGAAAGATGGAAGCGTAGGCATGCAGAAGTATAGAGGCAATAGTATGTGTAGACTATGGCAGTGGTAGAAAAGTATTTCATGCACGAAAAGGACTGGTAGAGTGACACTAGAGAAGTGATGCTTAGCAGGAAGGGATGTGGAGATGATGAAGGAGGACAACAGACATGAGATCGAGGGTTGAGACCAACGGCTTACAGACGGAGCAGTTTACCAGGGATGTTTACAGCAAAGTCATCGTTACGATGACTTTGCTGTAAGAAAACAATTCATTACAGTAGCCATGATTTTTTTACCGGGTAAAAAATTCCTGGCCACTGTAATGAAAACGTTTTCTTACAGCAAAGTCATCGTAACGATGACTTTGCTGTAAGCATCCCTGGTAAACTGCCTCAGCTGTAAGCGGCTGGGAGCTTGGTCCCTCCCTCACCTTGGGAAGGGTGAGCAAGGAATTGTGAAGCCGTAAAACATGGCAGAGGGATGGTTTGGACGGCTGTTAGCGGTGTTGGGGAGCACTCTGCGTCGTGCTAACCCAGTCTGGGCTGGGTGCCCTGCCTGGTACGGCGGGAGGAGTGCACAAAATTTCAAACACAATTTCCTCAAGAGTGAAATTCTGATTGTCGAAACTCAACCTCCCTAAAATGAACTAGAGCTGGCATGAGCACCTCCAGGACGTCTGGAAAGGTACTGACAGCACATTTTCGGAGCATTGGCGCAGCTGTTCTCTCTCTGAGATCAAGCATAGAGTATCCGTGGCCAGATTCTATTCCTGGTGCCGTGTGGCACAGTGACCACACCAAATCGCCCTTTTTAGCAGACTATAGATTTGAGTTACTAGGAATCTAGCTGCCTTCAATACCAACATAGTTGGTAAGTAGGCTAGCCTAGGATTGTAGGAAAATCAGGAAGGATGGGAGGGTAGGTATGCAGCAACATGAAGGGGATAGTATGAGTAGATTATGGCGGTGGTAGAGAAGGATTGCACTCACTGAAGGGTCGGCTGGAGTGACACCGGAGTCGACATAGAAGGGAGGTTGGGATAGGCTGGGATGGAGGAAGACAAGAGACATGAGAGAGAGGGTGAAGCCAGACCGCTTACAGCTGAGGCAGTTTACCGCGGGTGCTGACAGCAAAGTCATCGTTACGATGACTTTGCTGTAAGAAAAGAAACATTACAGCAGGCACGTTTTTTTACCCGGTAAAAAAATTCTTGGTGATTTTTTACCCGGTAAAAATTCTTCGCCTACTGTAATGTTTCCTTTTCTTACAGCAAAGTCATCGTTACGATGACTTTGCTGTAAGAAAACGTTTCATTACAGTAGCCACAATTTTTTACCCGGTAAAAAAATTCTTGGTGATTTTTTCACCCGGTAAAATCCTTCGCCCACTGTAATGTTTTCTTTTCTTACAGCAAAGTCATCGTAACGATGACTTTGCTGTAAGCATCCCTGGTAAACTGCCTCAGCTGTAAGCGTCTGGTACCTTGGTCCCTCTCTCACTTTGGGAAGGGTGAGATAGGAATTTTGAAGTCGGGAACATTGTGGAAGGATGGTTTCGACGGCTTCGGGCGGCTTTGAAGAGCAATCTGTGTCTTGTTCACCCGGGCTGAACTACCTAAAAAGTTCAGTATTGGGAGAGCAGCACGGTAAATTTCGACCACCATTTTCTCACGACAGAGATTCTGGCGGTCGAAATTCAAACTCGTTAAAATGGACTAGAGTTGGTGTGAACACCTCCAGGACCTCTGGAAAGGTACTACCTGCACATTTTCCGAGGCTACAAGAAGCCGGTCTCTCCAATATCAAGCATAGATTATCGGTGCGCAAAATCTACTCCTGGTGCTGTGTAGCACATTGACTATACAAAACCGTCCGTTTTCCGTTATAATAAACTATACTCTCAAGTAGGTAGGAATCTAGATATTCACCTTACATCGATGGTTATGAAGTAGGTTAGCCTAGGACTGAAGGACAGAAGGTAAAGGATAGGATGGTAGGCATGGGGTAAAATGAAGGTGGTGGTATGAGTAGAATACGGAAGTGGTAGACAGGTATTTAATGCCAGGAGGGGGCGTGTGAAGTGACACCAGAGGCGCGGTGCGTCACAGGAAGGAAGACTGGAATGATGAAGGAGAACTAGAGGCATGAGAGATAGGTTGTTGAGGCATGCTTCTAGCTCTATTATATAACTACATTGCTCCTCTATAGGCTACGCAATCCATTCCAGCAGTTCTAGTTAAAAATGGACTATATGAATGTTTCATTTCAATATCAGCATTGTGCAGTTGAGCCTCTTCAAGGTCCGAAAACTTGTCCAGAGTACGCTTCCAGGCCACTTGAAGGCATCCAGAACACTTGCACTTCGTTCTTGCAAAGTTCAATTTTGGCTATCACATCTCCAGTTGTGGGAGTCTGGTGACCAAAAGTCGATGCATTCTGGAATCCCTACCACGCAATTCAACAGCTTTACGGACACATAAAACACTTTTCCGTACTCCCTAGAGCCACTCCACCCTTACGGATCACTTACACTTCGTTCCGACAAAGTTCAATTTTGGCCATCACATCTCCAGTTGTGAGATCTGGTGACCAAAAATTAGTGAACTCCGGAAGCTGTACCTCGCAAGCCACCAGCTTTCAGGGCAAATAAAACCCATTCCAGTACTCCCCAGACCCACTCCAACCTTACAGACCACTTGCACTTCGTTCCGACAAAGTTCAATTTGGCCATCACATCTTCAGTTGTGGGAATCTGGTGACCAAAACTCGATGCATTCTGTCAGCCCTAATGCGCAAGCCAGCAGCTTTACGAACTCATAGAACACTTTTCCGTACTCCCTAGACCCACTCCAACCCTTACAGACCACTTGCACATCATTCGGACAAAGTTCCATTTTGACCATCACATCTCCAGTTGTGAGAATCTGATGACCAAAAATCGATGAATTATACCAACCCTTCCACGCAAGCGAGAAAGCTGAGTGCAATTAAAACAAGTTTTAGTGCTCCCTAGAACCACCCCAACCGTTTCAGACCACTTTGCAGCCTTTTTCGCGAGGTCCGAAATCGTCTCCTTCTTCTTCCCGAGTGAGAAACATCAGTCCCTCTCATTGCTTACAGAGAAAGTTTGTTTACCATGGTTTCTTACAGCAAAGTCATCGTTTACGATGACTTTGCTGTAATGTTTTGTTTTCTTACAGCAAAGTCATCTTAACGATGACTTTGCTGTAATGTTTTGTTTTCTTACAGCAAAGTCATCGTTAACGATGACTTTGCTGTAATGTTTTGTTTTTTTACAGCAAAGTCATCGTTACGATGACTTTGCTGTAAGCAACCGGGGTAAACTGCCTTTGCTGTAAGAAAACTGAATAGCAGTTCCGACAGCTTGTCCTGAGAAAGCAAATCCGCCTTACCATGACTTTGCTGTAAGAAAACAGAGTACTTACAGTTCTGACAGCTTGTCCTGAGAAAGCAAATCCGCCTTAACGATGACTTTGCTGTAAGAAAACACAGTAATTACAGTTCCGACAGCTTGTCCTGAAAACCCGTCCTCCCACATAAGTTTATATTCTGTTTACCTACCCTAGAGCTCTAATGACGTGCCCAGTCCCAAGTTTCGTACCTGGTGCTGGGCAGAATGGCTAATTAGCGTACTTCATTCTAAGGATGAAGTCGACATTCTGTCGCGTCTGCAGCCATAACATGCTGTTGGCGCCGATTACAGCGGTGATTACACCGTTTTGTGACGTAGCCATCGGCGCCGATGATTTATGCGCCGTAACACTTCAACGCGCCTACCACACACAATGTACTGTCATATTAGGTTTTCTCAAATCCTCGTCCGCCCCACACGCTCAATTCATGCATGCATTCCCTCACCGCCTTCCACTCGCGTCACACGCACCCTTTCGCCCGTCTAAATGCCCCCTTGCCTTGACATCCCTCATATATCAACTGGTTCGACTCGCACCGCGTTGGTCCACTTAGCATGACCATAGTCGCCGCGCCCATTCTTCGACCACATTCGCCGTCCAGTCGCGCCCAATCCCAACTGCCGCACACATACATAAACGAGCTTCCCATGATCACTTCCGCCCGGGCTGTCCCAACGGGCATACGATGCCATCCATACTCTGTCCGCAGATGAGCTCAACTCCCTTGTGCCAATCACTTGACGCCATTCGCACCTTCCACACACCCACCTCGCTGTTTCTTACTATCCTTCACACACACCTCGCTCCTGCCCAATCACATCTTCCAGTCTGTCACACTCGGTGATGCCAATCCGTCCCAGTAACGAGGTCGCAATATCGTCGACCTCGCTATTGAGACAATGTAAACAAAGAGGTTTTTTCACCACACCCCTGTGATCCATGACTTGACCAACTGAGACCGTGAGCCGGATAACGTTGAAATGTTTATTCTTGAACTGCATCTTGAGATGTATTGAACACTTGCACAGCAGTCCCCCATCCCTGGACAGCGAGCCAGTCGTTGCACTCGGGTGTCAATCAAGTGAATGCAGTGTGTCAACGTGCCTTGTACAAAAACTTGGACCGGCTCTTGCGCCCCTGCCACTGCTCAAGCGTATCCAGATACTTGAGTGTGCCAGTCCAGAGTCTTAATATTCAGGTTGATGCATGTGAGCTGCCAAATAGTCCAAATGGAACATATGACGATTTACGCCGAACAAACATGTTGTCCTGCACAGCGTTGTTCTCTAGTGTTGCGCACTACACCATCTATCCCTTACTATCTAAACGAACAGCTTAAAAATGCTACATCTACAAGCACAGTGGTGGACTGGGCTCGTCTGTCTTCCAAGAGTTTCCAGAATGGGATGTGGATATGGTTATGACTTCAACGACAACAGCGTGTGGTGAATGATGAGCGAAAAGTTTGTTTACTCGTTGCTTTCACTCGCAGTCTGCCCTGCGTCATGGTGCAATGCGATACAAATTGCTACTGGGAAAGAAGCTTTACAGAGTGAGGCAATGGTAAGGTGTCGGATACATACCGACGCTTCTCATACAAAGCTATATTTGTAAAAGTCAGTAGTATACAGTGTACGTGAGCATTGCATTGCATCGCATCTAGTAAGCGCGCACACGAACGCACAAATACAGATGCACGCACTGGCGATTGATTCACAACGAGCGCAACTAGTCCACACCAAACCATTTGATTGAAGCTCTCCGGTGATTCTAGCAGCAACGCATCTGCAATGGTTACGACACTAAGCTGTTGGAAAGGACCTGCAAGCAAGTTTCAAACACAAGGCCACACCAGCAGCAGAAAGAAAAAGTACATTTGTAATGAAATGCCACCGATATATTGCCTCCATCTTGGTTTCAGTGTTAGTTTGTGTAGAGCTGCCGCTGTGGTGAATATAGAGCGTTCCGTGTTTCAACAAGCGTATAAGAAATACATATGTGACTGTGAGCGACATGCGGTGGCATGTTGTTGCGTTACAGACGGTTAGATGATGATGTGAGGGAAGCAGCGATGCAAGAACTAGGCGCACATGTAACGCCAACAAAGATGCACACTGTGTTGCATTGAGAGTGCTGCGCGATGTTGGGGCGAGAGAGGAGGTCGACGTGGTGCAGACATCACACATCATTCCATTCAATTATATTCCACCAATACCCGTCAGGTGTATAGAAACTGTATGATTTCTCCCCAGACTCATCTCCCATCACTCCAGTAATCCCACTATCACCATTCCCACTCACGTTTCCATGGTACTCATGTACGTCACACATAGCGTAACCCGTCATCTTCTTAGGACCAGGATTGGACAAAGCAGTGGCGTCTTGAGTCACCGGGACACCATCTGAGAGGTAGGAGTCTCCCCGACTGGTACTGTGACGAATGTGAACCACATCGGGGGTCATCGTAGTTGACTGTGTAGAGCTCATCGCCATCCCCTCGCTTAGTATCGAGCATAGCTTGTGAAATTCTAGGAAGCTTACTTGAATTAGATACATTTTTCAGTCCTAATGTTTGTCCATAAAGCTAGGCTCCTCTTCGGCAGTAGGCACGAGACCGAAATGGGTGAATTGACTCGTGAGAAAGCGAGCAGACGTATCAATCTTTCCGTAACTAGTGACATCGTAATCATATCGTTGAAATAACACGTGTGAGATTAATGGTGTGACCAGTAAAGATGCATGTACAAACGGATTGCAATGACAGTTGGAAGAACTGCCGGGTCGCTCGAATAGGCTTCCAGGCTTGCAAAAAAGTGAGAACGGCACGCGCATTACGCAACGCCGCACGGTTGAGACAGGCGGGAAGATTGACATGCAAAATGGCCAGCATAAACAGGGAGGTCTGCAGAACAACGTGGACATTTGTGCACAAAAGCGGTGCAAAAGCTGTGTCTCGGCGTGTCGAAACTCGAGCACGACCGCCGACATGACGTGAAAAATGTGCACGTGTTCCTCAGAGAAGACGCGACGGAGGTCGAGCCACCTAGAGTCGCGCAGTGACGATCACACATTTGCCATCGCAAAGTGGCACGCGTGCGCGAAGAAAAGAGCCCGGAGGTGGTGAAGGGGAGCGCGAGCGCGAGAAGCGGGATTCAAAAGGCGTCAATGCGCTGTGCATCATCGGTGAACATCAACCAATCGGTTTGGAAGCGACGATGCAGCGTGGTAGCGACGAACAGAAGCGCGTGTGGCGTCGCATTGGTGTCAATCAATTGCGTGCGTATGGACTGTGCGGATTGCCAACTACGCAAGGCGATGAGATAACGATCCGCTTGCGATACTTGTTTGCCACGGTCGAGTGTGGTCAATTGACCACACTAGCATTAATGCTACTTGCCACATTGGCGAGAGTAACTGATGATTGTTGTCATGAATTGTGGTTGGCGGCTTGATCCATGAAATTTTTTTGTT